>CM056049.1:530492911-531052231 GCA_029574335.1 Rana kukunoris
GTGCTGTGCAACCAGCTCTAGGGAGAGAGGGATTACTGACATTACACATAATTTAATCAGGATGCTTCATGCCATTGGTGGGCTTAGGTTCTCTACAGGCAGAATGCACATTATATTGTAGGAGTTTCCTTTAATAACTAGATCAAAGCTAGCAATCTATAGAGTCTTGATAAATTGTCTTGTATTGTTAGTTTTTTTAGGGCATGTGACCAGCACCAGAGGACTAGAAGCTCCTCCTGCTTATGTTTCCCTGCAGACAGGCTGGGAAATAGCTGGGTCATGTGACAGCTGTATATCGATTAGGAAAAAGGTACTTGTTTTTAATAAAATAATTACAGTGCCATAATCCATATACTGTACATAAATAGAAGGGACTAGGTAAATTAAACAGTGAGTGTTTAGTATCACTTTAAAGTGATTGTAAAGTCTATTTTTTTTTTATAAATATAACAAACATGTTATACTTACATGCTCTGTGCAGTGGTTGTGCACAGAGCAGCCAGCTCCTCCTCTTCTCTGGTCCCTCTTTTGTGCTCCTGGCCCCTCCCTGTTGTTGAGTGCCCCCACAGCAAGCGGCTTACTATGGGGGCACCCGAGCCCAGCCACAGCTCCCTGTGTCCATTCAGAAACAGAGCCGCGGCACAACCCCACCCCATTCCTCTCCTCATTGGCTGACTGATTTTGATTGACAGCAGCGGGAGCCAATGTTGCTGTCTCAGGAAATGAGGAGGAGTGTCTTACAACATCGTTGGACAGAGATGGGCTTAGGTAAGCATTAGGGTTGCTGAGGGTGGGCTTCTGCACACAGAAGGTTTTTTTTATCGTAATGCATAGAACGCACTAAGATAAAAAACCTTCCGACTTTATAAAAACTCTAACTTTGGTTACAACAGAAAAAATAATAAATAGTGACCAACTGAACAATTCAACCAGGCCCTCCACAAGTATTTAAAACCATTACCGTCTATTCAAATTGTGCAACAGAAATATGTTTCTTTGTCTTCCTTAGAAAATGACTAGCACAAAGTAGAGCTGCCACTCAGTAGCTGATGAAGTTTTCATGGTAACAAATCTGAACTTAATTGTGGCGTAATGACACTTGTTAAACATTAAACAGTATAACTCCATGCAAAAGGAGTAATGATGGATTGAGGCTAACATGTTGAAAGTAAAGCGAACAACTTTTCAAAATAAATTATGCAGATCCCTTTGCTAAATTACAAGGACCAAATGTTACAGTTACAAGGCTATGTATAATATAAGCTGTGATTTGATTTGTATCCCAAACTTCAAATAACCCAGAATAAAGCACTTTTTATTATTTTATTAACTGTTATCTAGGCTTGTGGTGTCCTGAAACAAGGCTTGAAATAAATGCAAACATAGGGCCAGATTCAGAAAGGACATGCGCTGTCGTATCTATGCGCCTTATTCCTGAAAGAAGATACGCCTGAATTTTGGCTTCATCCTACGCCATCGGATCTTGGGCGCATATTTACGCTGGCCGCAAGAGGCGCTTCCATAGATTTACGCGTCGAATATATAAATGACTTGCGCCCGTCGCTGTAATCTATGCCGTTTACGTAAGGCGTACATCCGGCGTAACGTTACCCCTGCTATATGAAGCGCAGCTCATGCAAAGGTATGGACGTCGGAACAGCCGTTGAATTTTACGTAGTTTACGTAAGTCGTACGTGAATGGGGCTGGACGTTGTAGGCATTGAGCCGTTGAATCTTAGGGAGTATATGCGACATGATTCTGAGCATGCGCGCGCATGTGCCGTTCGTTCAGCCATTCATTTACATGGGGTCACGGTTCATTTACGCCCACCTACTTTGAATTAGGCGGGCAACGTTGGGGGCGAGTGCTGTGTGAATAATGTTCTTGCCTCTCTCATTTACGTTGGCGTAGCGCATATGAGATGTGCTACGCGGGCAGAAAGATGTGCCGATCTACCTGAATCTGGCCCTTACATTTTTACATAGGATAACATTGGTAGAAGAGACCCCCACAAATCGGATAGATTCCTATAAGACCTCATGCACACTGGTTTCTTGTAGACACTGTTTATCCTGACAGAGTTTGGAGTTTGGGTGTTTATTTATTTGACCAGAATTGTTATTTATATTGGGCATTGAAATAAATAAACATTGAAGTGCTAAACGCACGTAGCGTTTACTTGCGTTTAACAGCGATTATAGGGCATTCAGAAAACATCCTCTAAACTTCCCTGCTACGCTCTAATTATAGGCCCATATCGCTTCTGAATATAGACCTGAAACTTTTCGCGAAGGTCTTAGCCGATCGACTTTCCCCGCTGTTGCCCGATGTTATTCATGGCGATCAAGTGGGATTTGTCCCGGGTCGCGAGGCCCGAGACAACACCACTAAGACTATACATCTCATAGCCTACGCTCAACGTCACCGGATCCCAGCTTGCCTCCTCTCCTGTGACGCGGAGAAGGCATTTGATAGGGTCAGTTGGTCATTTTTGCAATCTACCCTCACCCAATTAGGTTTAGGCCCGAAGATGCTTGCTCGCAATTATGTCCCTGTACTACACCCCTTCCGCCACTGTTCTGGTTAACGGAATTCAATCCAGCATATTACCCATTAAAAACGGCACCAGGCAGGGGTGCCCCCTATCTCCTCTTCTCTTGCTCTTGTAATCGAACACTTGGCCCAGGCGCTCAGGGCAAACCCGAACATACAACGGATCCAAACGTCTTCTTCCCATTGTAAACTTTCACTGTACGCGGATGACTTGCTCCTCTATGTCACCCGTCCCCCACAGTCAGCATTCCCTGTATTCTAGCTGAGATCGCTCGGTTCGGTAGGCTGAGTAATTATAAAATGAACTTGTCTAAGACTGAAGCTTTGAATCTCTCCCTCCCTCTCCCCTGCCCTTAATGCCCTTAAGTCAAACTTTTCCTTCCAATGGAGGGATAAGTCAATTTCTTACTTAGGGACAGCAATCCCGCGCCAGTTGTCGGATATTTATGCCCTTAATTACTGCCCCGCTGCTGACTAAACTGCGACGCCTCACGGAAACCCGCGATGGATTGCCGGTGTGGTTCGGAGACGTATGAACACACTCAAGATGGATATCCTCCCCAAACTCTTGTATCTTTTCCAGGCGCTTCCGATAGCCCTCCCTTCCACTTTTTTCCGCACGGTACGCTCCATGGCCATTCAGTTTGTATGGAGGCGAAGCCGACCCCGGCTGAAACATAAGCTTCTTTGCTCTCCCATCTCGAACGGAGGGGCGGGCCTCCCTGATTTTGAAATTTACCACCTATCAGCTGTTCTATCCCGGGTCCTGGAGTGGTTTCCCCACCCCTTGTGTAAGGTGGCCATATGCGTCGAACAAGATCTGTCCTCAGTGGACCTTCGGGCCCTGCTATGGGGTCATGCTTCATCTCATCGCACCCTATCAGGGATATCTCCCCTCACTAAAGATGCCTTAGTAATATGGTATCGAAGGAGAGAATCCTACGCCCTATCAACCGAACCGAGTCCATTGACTCCCCTTTTCGACCGACCCTCCCTGAGGGTAGGGGACTTCACTCCTTAGCGGGCTATCAACGTGAGAACTGGCCCACTGCACAAAGTTTTATCCATGCCACCTCAGGATCCCTCGTGCTGGGTCCGTCGTCAGCTTCCCCAAGAGTAACCTGGCTCACACACATACACCTGACGACGACCTACTGTAAGACGCTCCATGACTCCCGACGGGTTCATAGACCACTGACGGGTTTCGAACAACTTTGCTCCTTTTCTTCATTTCAACGGCACACTCTCTCACTGATCAATAGGTTGGTACTCAGGCCATACACATAGTACCCTTCCCAAATTTACTTCGGCTTGGTCGGAAGAGCTAGGGAGGGACATTAGTGAGGCGGAGTGGCGTAGGGCCTTCTTTTATACTCACAAATCCTCCATATCGAGCTATGCTCAGGAGAAAAATTACAAAGTGCTTTCCCGTTGGTATCGTGTGCCTACCACCCTCAGGATCATGTTTCCCGATGCCTCGGACTCCTGCTGGAGATGTGACTCGGCCACGGGTACGTATGCTCATATTTGGTGGGATTGTGCCAAAATTAGCCCATTCTGGTCCCAAATTTTCTCAATTTACTCTGACCTCTACGCTGAACCACTCACACCCCCTCACTCATTCATAGCTCCCCTCTCCATTCTCCCCCCGTGCTACCAAATTTCAGAAAAACTCCCTTCTAAGGTTTTGTTTGAGTGCAGGACGGCAGCTGATATCTAGGCACTGGAAGTCGTCTGCTCCCCCCAACCATTATTGAATGGATAAATGAAATGAACGGCATTATGCTCATGGAGGAGCTGCAAGCCAAATCCCTTGATAGATATGCTAAATTCGCCTTTACATGGAGTGTTTGGAGGCATTACTCCACTTCGGACAAACTTAAAGACTATCTCCCAGCCATAGCGATACCCCTGATACTCGGTAGACTTGGCCCCTAACCCCTGAAGCACTGGTGGTTCACATCCCGGTTGCTCTGCTCTCCAACCCCTACGGCTGAGACTGGTAGATAGTGGGGGGGAGAGAGGTATCATTTTATTTTTAATTTATTTTTAAATTTTTTCCTATTTTTACTCATTTATCTTTTCTCTTTTAAACACATTGCCTTTAATTGTAATTATTCAAGACGCAACGATGTGCTCCTGCCGGGAGATGAGCGCACCGCTCCCTTTACCCTGCTCCCCATCCTCCCCCCTCCCCCCTCCTGTCCTTCCCCCCTCATTTTACATCTCATACCATCTTTCTTCTCTACTTTCCTCTTTCCGTTTTCTCCTTCCGACTGGCTCTCTCCAGCCGGTCTCAAGTTTTATTTCTGCATAATCTGACCATTTTTACATGACCAGTTACCTTTATGTTTTATTATTATGGCTCTTGCGTATTCTTTACATGAGAAATGGATGAGACGGGCTGTCCGCTTTACCTGCCGGCCTGAGGCAGCTTGACCTCCGTTCCTCCCCTGTGTCCTGGGCGCAGCTGGATCCCATTGGGGCATCCGGGCCAGGGGAGGACTCGGTAGTTTGTGGACAGATCCTGTAACCATGATAAATTCCTATACCCATCCCTTGTAGCAGTAACTGTTTGTGTTTACTTAATTTTAGTAATACGGATTGTGTATGATTTATGTCGATCTGCCCGGGTTGCCCTTTGTTGGACGCTCGGTTGAAAAATGTTACTCTTCTGTTGTTTTTTTCTGTCTTAAAAAAACTCAATAAACCTTTATTGAACCTAAACTTCCCTGCTACTAAACTGCTAAAAACTTCCATGTGTACATGGACACATAGGATAACAATGAAAGGAGTTTAAGGGAAGAAAAAAAAAAACCCAATGCCCATGTGGCCAAGAACACTTCAACCAATCATCTAAGCAGTCTTTAAAGATTGATGGACATTTTATTTTCTTTGAAAATTCTATTAATTGGTTTTATAAAATGTATACAACAGAGCCTAGTGCATACACCAGTTAAAAAATATATACTGTATATAACGATTACACACCAAATTAATTCCCTGTTTAGTGCTAAATAGAGGGGTAAGTAGGTGACTAAGAAGTGGTACAGAACATCTCCAAGGTTTTACAAATTGGCACTATATACACCTTCAAAACACAGGACTAATGGTCAAATTATATTACCCCCAAAGAGCACTCTCCCCAAACGTTTCTGGGGAATCCTAATGTTTCAAGGTGTGGGGGAGTCGAGTAAAATATCCCACACTTTAGAGAACTTGTGAGGGCATCCATGAAAGGTAAGTAGCCTTTATAAATGTTTCACAACATTAATCAAGGATCAAAGATAAATATTACTGCACTTAGGTTAAAACACAACAACCGAACAGCAGCTAGCATAAATTGTGGGCAACAGTATGAAATGGAAAATGTAGCGCTTAAATGTCCATAAAAGAAATGGGAACATTCATGAATCCCAGGAGGCACCTGATAGGTGAATCAATCTTGATTACAAAGTGAACAGTATTTTTCCACCAACACCACAGTAAGCCAAGCCTCTTACCCTTACAACTGGACCACCAGATTATAAGCGGTCAAAACGCCCCAACATCAATCCATCACAGACTGCTACAGCATGGATCCAGGCATCACTCCTCATGTTAGAAGGTGTTAAAAATAAAACCACTTTATGGTGTTAGAATAGTGAAGAAATCATTTCAAATATATTGAAATCTATAAATATATTATATATATATATATATAATATATATATACACAACACAGGAGTAGCAGAATTATTAGGCAAGTTGTATATTTGAGGAATAATTGTATTATTGAACAACAACCATGTTCTCAATGAACCCAAAAAAACTCATTAATATCAAAGCTGAATTTTTTGGAAGTAGTTTTTAGTTTGTTTTTAGTTTTAGCTATTATTTAGGGGATATCTGTGTGGCAGGTGACTACTATTGTGCATAATAGGCAACCCAACAAAAAAAAACAAATCATACCCATTTCAATTATTTATTTTTACCCATGAAACCAATATATCATCTCAACATCACAAATATACATTTCTGACATTCAAAAACAAAAAAACACAGTGACCAATATAGCCACCTTTCTTTGCAAGGACACTCAAAAGCCTGCCCATCCATGGATTCTGTCAGTGTTTGATCTGTTCACCCATCAACATTGCGTGGCAGCAGCAACCACAAGCCTCCCAGACACTGTTCAGAGAGGTGTACTGTTTTTCCCTCCTTGTAAATCTCACATTTGATGATGGACCACAGGTTCTCAATGGGGTTCAGATCAGGTGAACAAGGAGGCCATGTCATTAGTTTTTCTTCTTTTATACCCTTTCTTGCCAGCCACGCTGTGGAGTACTTGGACGCGTGTGATGGAGAGCATTGTCCTGCATGAAAATCATGTTTTTCTTGAAGGATGCAGACTTCTTCCTGTACCACTGCTTGAAGAAGGTGTCTTCCAGAAACTGGCAGTAGGACTGGGAGTTGAGCTTGACTCCATCCTCAACCCGAAAAGGCCCCACAAGCTCATCTTTGATGATACCAGTCCAAACCAGTACTCCACATCCACCTTGCTGGCGTCTGAGTCGGACTGGAGCTCTCTCCCCTTTACCAATCCAGCCACGGGCCCATCCATCTGGCCCATCAAGACTCACTCTCATTTCATCAGTCCATAAAACCTTAGAAAAATCAGTCTTGAGATATTTCTTGGCCCATTCTTGACGTTTCAGCTTGTGTGTCTTGTTCAGTGGTGGTCGTCTTTCAGCCTTTCTTACCTTGGCCATGTCTCTGAGTATTGCACACCTTGTGCTTTTGGGCACTCCAGTGATGTTGCAGCTCTAAAATATGGCCAAACTGGTGGCAAGTGGCATCTTCGCAGCTCACGCTTGACTTTTCTCAGTTCATGGGCAGTTATTTTGCGCCTTGGTTTTTCCACACGCTTCTTGCGACCCTGTTGACTATTTTGAATGAAACACTTGATTGTTCGATGATCACGCTTCAGAAGCTTTGCAATTTTAGGAGTGCTGCATCCCTCTGCAAGATATCTCACTATTTTTGACTTTTCTGAGCCTGTCAAGTCCTTTTTTTGACCCATTTTGCCAAAGGAAAGGAAGTTGCCTAATAATTATGCGCACCTGATATAGGGTGTTGATGTCATTAGACCACACCCCTTCTCATTACAGAGATGCACATCACCTTATATGCTTAATTGGTAGTAGGCTTTTGAGCCTATACAGCTTGGAGTAAGACAACATGCATAAAGAGGATGATGTGGTCAAAATACTTATTTGCCTAATAACCTAATAATTCTGCACTCCCTGTATATATATATATATATATATATATATATATATATATATATATATATATATATATATATATATATATATATATACACACTCACACAGTGGTGATATAAATATTCATCTCATATGTAAAGACTCCTG
This sequence comes from Rana kukunoris, assembly GCA_029574335.1. NCBI lineage: Eukaryota > Metazoa > Chordata > Amphibia > Anura > Ranidae > Rana > Rana kukunoris. The sequence goes on from CM056049.1 coordinate 530,500,880, forward strand.
ATGGTTTCAAACCGACAAGATGGTCATGGTCCTTACGCACAGCGACATCACACATCCAAAACTTTTTTTTTAAATCAATAATTTTTTTTACAATTGCTTTTATACACAAACAATACAAAACAACATACAGCCCATGTACATATTGAAATTACATAACACCCCCCCTCTCTCCCTACTACTCATAAATCGCCATCCATCCAAAATATCAGACCAACTTCTCCATAACTTTTCAAATTTCCCTGGGCAACCTCTGTGTAAAAATATATATTTTCCTTAATTAAGGTTTCCTTTAACCACTTAACCCCCGGACCATATTGCTGCCCAATGACTTTTTGTGTTTCGGCACTACGTCGCTTTAACTGACAATTGCGCAGTCGTGCGACGTGGCTCCCAAAAAAAATGGGCGTCCTTTTTTTCCCACAAATAGAGCTTTCTTTTGGTGGTATTTGATCATCTCTACGTTTTTTTTTTTTTTTTGCGCTATAAACAAAAATAGAGCGACAATTTTGAAAAAAATTCAATATGTTTTACTTTTCGCTATAATAAATATCCCCCAAAAATATATAAAAAAATCATTTTTTTTCCTCAGTTTAGGCCGATACGTATTCTTCTACATATGTTTCAAAAAAAAATCGCAATTAGCGTTTATTGATTGGTTTGCGCAAAAGTTATAGCGTTTACAAAATAGGGGGTAGTTTTATGGCATTTTCATTAATATTTTTTTTTTACTAGTAATGGCGGCGATCAGCGATTTTTATCAGTACTGCGACATTATGGCAGACACTTTGGACACTTTTGACACATTTTTGGGACCATTGGCATTTTTATAGCGATCAGTGCTATAAAAATGCATTGTATTACTATAAAAATGCCATTGGCAGTGAAGGGGTTAACACTAGGGGGCGGGGAAGGGGTTAAGTGTGTTCCTGGGTGTGTTCTAACTGTATGGGGGGGTGCCCTCACTAGAAGAAATCACTTTAATCCCTTAAGCCTCCATATGTCAAATCCTTCCAATTTCAACAATTCCCCATAACTACTGTCGTGCCATATTGAGGTATGTATAATATATGCCTTTATTTTGGTAATGTTTTTCATTTCCTGACATACTTTATCAAATAATTTTCCAGTTATAAAACTTTTATCGGATAATTGATTCCTAGTCTCCAATAAAGAAATTCATGAATATTCGTCATATATTGAAAGCAACGGACCCTGTATAGGATCAGAATTTAACACTGCTGTCCATTTTTTATATTACAAAGCCTTTGCTGAAACCCTCTCCCCATTCTTCCTATCGGCCTTTAATTCTTTTGCTAGTCCTTCCAAACCACCCGACAAGGACCATTCCTTGGTCACCAACTATAGACCGATTTCGTTATTAAATGTGGACCTGAAATGGTTCGCAAAAACCCTCGCAAATAGACTACTCCCCCTCCTTCCCAATTTAATTGACCTGGACCAAGTAGGCTTTGTCCCTGGCAGAGAAGCGAAAGACAACACCATTAAAGCCATCGATATACATCATTGGCTCACGTCATCTAAAACTCCTGGTTTCCTACTCTAATTGGATGCAGAGAAGGCGTTCGACAGAGTGGCATGGGATTACATGACGGAAACTTTGAGGGCTATAGGCCTCCCTTCTGTCATGTTGAACTTTATATCTACACTATATACTAATCCCACTGCTAAGATACGTGTGAATGGACACCTGTCGGACGCCTTCTCTGTATCAAACGGAACCCGCCAAAGATGCCCCCATTTCCCTACTAATTTTCATACTTACATTAGTACTAGTGATGAGCGGAATACGCCATATTCGATTTCACGATATTTCGCGAATATTTTGAAGAATATTCGCGAATATTCGTTAATATCGAATATTCGTGATATTTTATAAAAAAAAAAAATTCGCCAATGCGAATTTTTATAAAATATCACGAATATTCGATATTTACGAATATTCGCTATATTTTATAAAAAAAAAATAGCGAAATTTCGCACATGCGAAAGCGAAAATGATTGCGAAATTTCGCTATTTTTTTTTTTGGGATAAAATATCACAAATATTCGATATTTACGAATATTCGCTATATTTTATAAAAAAAAAAAAATGCGAAATTTCGCTATTGCGAATTTTCGCTATTGCGAAATTTATTGCGGAATTTATTGCGAAATTTATTGCGAAATTTGAAAAATACGAATACTCGAAATAGCGAATATTCGCCGCGATATTCGAGTTATTCGCGAATACTCGAATATGCAATATTCGTAGCGAATATTCGCAATGCGAATATTCGTGAGCAACACTAATTAGTACCACTGTTGAATCACATTAGGACTAATCCCACAATTAAAGGTGTAGACATTAAAGGACGAACCTATAAGCTAGCCGCCTTTGCGGATGACATTCTTATGTTTTTCACGGATACAACTACCTCTTTACCTAACTTACTAGAAGACTTCACTAATTTCAGAAATCTGACGAATTTCCAAATACATTTTTCTAAATCTACGGCCCTTAACATCTCTCTACCATCAACATTATGCAACTTATGTCGATCCGACTTCCCATTTTCGTGGAGTACTCAAGCAATTAAATATTTAAGTACAGCTTCCACTCTGCTTAACTGACTTATACTCCCTGAACTATAGTTACCTAGTACATAGCATTCGATCTGACTTATTGAAATGGTCCTCTGGACATTTTTCATGGTTCGGTAGGGCTGCAATCATCAAAATGAATGTTCTTCCAAGAATTTTATACATCCTACAAACTGTCCCCATATTGATTCCTCAAGCATTTTTCTCTTTGTTTAAGAGAATGTGCACAGAGTTCGTATGGAATAAACAACGCCCGAGACTAAGTTATGACAGACTCACCACCCCTAAACCGTCAGGAGGAATAGGTCTACCAGACATATATAAATACCATCAGGCTTGCTGTCTGACCAGGATTATCGATTGGAATATTCACTATATTTACAAAGACTGGGTTAAATTGGAAAACAAATTTTCGCCAATCCCTCTTTCACAGATCTCATGGATCAAACCTCACAATGTTCCCCTATCATGTAAACAACACCCGCTGATCCATCCAACCATCCTTGCATTTCGAAAGTCATGCAACAAACACAAATTTTCTTCTGTAAATGGCCCAATGACTCCTATCAAACTTAACCCTGATTTTCAACCAGGCATGCAACCTGATTTTTTGTTTACAATATTATTTTATTGTTTTATAGATTCATCTTACAGGGGTTTCCCCTATATTCTACAGGTATACATTTATAATCACTAACTGTTTATACTACTTGAATACATTATACAGTTTAACCGAACCACAATACATAACCCTCTCCTGGCAACAGAAGAAAATGAGAAAAAAAGAGAAAAAAAAGGGGGGGGGTTATTCCCTCCACCATAGCTACACCGCAGTAAGGTGCTCTTTAGCCCAGGTAGGGAACTCGGCTGATTTTCAGAATATGGACCATACAGACCATATATTGGAGTATTGCTCTTCCCTCCCCAATTCCCGTGCCAGCAGGCCCTCCATATCTTTAATAAAATCCAGTTCCATTGCCCATTCCCCCAGGGAAGGTACTGTCCTTGTTTTCCAATATCGCGGAATAACTGCTTTAGCTGCTGCGATAAAGTACCTGAGCACGCCCTCCTTTGCTTTCTTTAGGGGACCTGGGATCATGTTTAAGAGAGCCACTCTGGGTGATGCGCAGATTGGTATGTCTCCTAGTTTACCGTAAGGGTCAAAAATGTGTTTCCAGAACCTTCTCACTGGAGGACAGTCCCACCAGATATGTAATAAGTTACCCCTTGACTCATGACATCGCCAACAGATATCAGATATATCCTGGTTAATTTGATGCATAGTTGAGGGGCATCTATACCATCTACTCACCACCTTATATGCCTTTTCTTGTGTTCTTGTATCTGTTGACGTCCCATGAATCAAAATGAAACTTTTTTGCCAGTCTGATAAAGTTATATTCTCTTGAAGTTCTTTTTCCCACTTCCGTGTAAACGGAGGGAAATCTGAACGTATTGATAACAAGAGAATAGAGTATATTACCGATATCGCATGTGATATTGGTTCTTCTTGCAGAAGCAAGGATTCAAATGCAGTTGGTTCTGCATAAATATCTTGTTTTGAAAGAATTGATCGTATATAGCATGAAGCTTGATGTCTCTGCAACCAATGCGTTGATGTATGAGCGGTCTTTGTTGATAGAGATTCTGCTGTAGATAGCGAATCTGTCTGAAGAACTTGAACAAATTCTTCTATGTTCCTGTTTGTGCCAAGGCCCAAATGTAGTTGAGCGTAAAGCTGGTAGAAAGTCTGGCGTTCCAAAAAAGGGGGTCATAGGGCTCAGTTGTTTTGATATTTTATAGATAGGTATCAGACGATCCCATATATACAGTGTTTGTCTGGTGAGATCTACTGGTATCGATAGACCTTTTCTTAAAATAAACGACGTCCAGGGGAGGGCACATAAATCTATAGGATTCATGTGACCTTCCAGTTGAACCCATAGCTTAGATGTAGAGTGGTGAAACCAGTCAATAATACGTGTTAATATACTTGCTTTATGATATATGGAAACATCTGGTACCCCTACTCCGCCTTTGTTTTTTGGAAGTGTTAAAATGCCAAAACTAATTCTTGACTGGGCTGATTTCCATATAAACTTAGAAAATAGCCGATGAATTTTACGGAAATACACAGCCGGGAGATGAATTGGGACCGTTTGGAACAGATATAAAAGACGAGGAAGTATATCCATCTTAAGGGCATTAATTCTACCAAACCATGATAATTTCTTAAATGCATAGGATGTCAATGTCATTTGGACTTTACTGAGCATCGGAAGAAAATTTAGGGAGTATAGTTGTGCTGTTGATGCTGATATATTAATCCCTAGATACCGAATTGACTCTGTACTTGTCCTAAATGGAAAATTCTTCGATATTCGCTTCATTTTTGCTTGTGATAGGGATATATTAAAAAGTTCTGATTTATTACAATTAACTTTAAAATTACTAACTTCACCAAATCTCTGAAATTCTAAAAGTATAGATGGGAAAGAGATATGTGGGTTTGTTACAAATAATAAAAAATCATCTGCAAAAAGAGCCAATTTTTCATGTAAAGGGCCTACCTGGATGCCTGTTATATTTTCGTTTTGTTGCAGTGCATTTGCAAGGTGCTCCATTGTTATAACATATAATAGTGGTGAAAGAGGACATCCCTGGCGCGTTCCATTAGAGATAGGGATAGCAGAGGACAGCGATCTGTTCACCCTTATTCTACCTGAAGGTGACTGATATAAGGACATAATCCTTGTTACCATATTGGGGCCCATGCCAATCTGTAAAAGAGAGGCTCGTAAAAACTTCCAGCTAACTTCCAGCTAACTCCTGATTTTTTTACTGACGGCTGGCCTCATTCATCTGTTAAGGCAGGACAATTTTTCACGAATGGCAAATTAATATTACAAACAGATTTGAATATCAAGCTCAATACAGAATCATTCCCATTCTGGACTTATGTACAATTAAGAACATTTTTCTTAAAACCAAACCCGATACCAAATTGGTCTAGGGAAAAAAATGATTTTGAAAAGTGGTGTGAAAGTGGAGAACCGCTTAAACACCTGGTTTCATCTACATATGCTTTGCTTCTTTCCACCCAAACCCCTAAAATTAACTGGGCCAATCAACTATGGGAAAGAGATCTTTCAGTGGATTGTCTAATGGCAAGGGCGAGAGGCTCCACAGCTATGGCACAGCCCTGCCTTGTCCCTCTGGATAGAGAGAACAGGCTGGATATTGTATTATTAATTCTTACCCTTGCTTTAGGTTCCCTGTATAACATTTTTACCCATTTTAGAAATCCAGGACCTATACCAAAAGCCTCCAATACAGCCCATAGATATTCCCACTCCACCATATCAAAACATTTTTCGGGCATCTAGGCACAATATTGTGTTCGATCCCATATTATCCATAGGTAGTCGAATATTTGTTGGTGCTGATCTCGTTGGAATAATCCCTGTTTGGTCCCCATGGATTAGGGTGTTAATATTTCTTAATAACCTGTTGCAAGGCCCTAGGTGGTATCTTGACGTCTGAGGTAATGAGAGAGATAGGACGGTAAGATTCATGTCACAATTCATGGAAATTATTGTTTCCTGCATTGACTCTGGAAGTTTTTCTTTTATGAAAGCGTCATTTAACACTTCCAATAGTTCAGGTAACAGGATCTTACCAAATTAAAAAAAAAAAATTCCGTCGGTAGTTCACTACCCCAGTGATCTTCACTAGCTTCTGGATCCCAATTAATGTAAAACATTCACTGACAAGATGGAGAGGTAGAGATTGGGTTGCCACATTTTCTTCAAGCCAAACCCAAACACTTTATTGGCCACAGTACATTTTTTTTGTTTTAGTATTCACTATAGCAGTGATGGCGAACCTTGGCACCCCAGATGTTTTGGAACTACTTTTCCCATGATGCTCAGCTACACTGAAGCTTGCATGAGCATCATGGGATATGTAGTTCCAAAACATCTGGGGTGCCAAGGTTCGCCATCACTGCACTATAGGATTGTAACAGACCTGGGACACCTCTACACACTCCAAAGAGAATAGTAATGTGGTGCACATGGTGCCCCCTCACCCTACAGTCAAGCCCTGTTCCGAGCCATTTTCCTGCCTGAATAATATGTCCGTGTTTCAGGTGGACTGGACAGGTGGCAACCCTAGGTAGGGAGGTAGTGTCACAATCCCCACCTTGACTTATCAGAGAACACTTCGTATTTATTGAGAAAATGCAAAGTATTCCCTGAATAGCACCCATGCCAAGCAGATGCCCTCCTCTTCTCAGTATGTTTTGGCATAGGACCCAGAAGTTAGAGGAGGTTACCTTTGCAGCGGTGCCTAATATAAAGATTTATGCCACGTACACACGATCGGTTAAACCGATGATAACGGTCTGATGGACCGTTTTCATCAGTCCAAACCGATCGGGTGTGGGCCCCATAGGTTATTTAACCATTGGTTAAAAAAAAGCCAACTTGTTTTAAATTTAACCGATGGATTCCTAACCGAAAAAAAAAACGATCGTTAGTAGGCACGACCATTGGTTAAAAATTCATGCATGCTCAGAATCAAGTCGATGCATGCTTGGAAGCATTGAACTTCATTTTTTTTCTGCACGTCATTGTGTTTTACGTCACCACGTTCTGACACGATCGTTTTTTTAACCGATGGTGTGTAGGCGCGACGGACCATCAGTCAGCTTCATCGGTTAACCGATTAAAATGGTCCATCAGAGCGTTCTCATCGGATGGACCGATCGTGTATGCGGCATTACAGTTACTACGGGGATCCCTCAGGTTTGGAACATGCATATTTAAATTGGCCCAAGCTTGACCAATGTAACTATGTCAAAATATCCATACCTGGAATTTATCTTTAATATTTATTCTATAATTAAAAGCACGGCTGTATATATGGATATGTGTCTTGGACAGTAGAATAAGTGTGGGTCATCCTATAATCCGATTAACTACTTTTTTTTGTAATTATTATTATTTTTTATATACTGTACTTATGCCTTGTCTGGTCACCCCGTGTGCTCATGGCTAAATTCAGCAGCAGGACAGCGGGCTGCTGAGAGGAGTCACAAGATTCTTTGTAACTGAAATATGTAATGTGTTTTTTTTGTGTTTTTTTTTTACAAAACAGTTTTAGCATCAAGGCCTTTATTTTCAAGTTTCTTAACTGCAGATACAGCAGTAGTTTGCATCACTTAGAATGTGACACAGTGATCTCTAAGATGAATTGTGTTTACTCTCCATCAGAGTACATGACTGTGACCCTCTGTCCTCTGTTTATTTCTCCTTTTTCTCTCAGAACAGATATTCTCAGAGAATAACCAGCCTGGTCTGTTGTGGGAAAGAGGTGATATACTCTATAAAAAAAATCTTTTGGTTTTGATGTTTAGCAGAAACATCTCATTTGTTTTTAATTATCTTTGATGTTACTCTGGGCTGTTAGAGAACCATTGGTGGGATCAATTCGTAGAGAAAGAGGAACACAGAGGATTGGCTTTGCCCCTGAGCTCCTATTTTAAGATTATTATTCAGTGAAACAAGTGCATGTTTATACACACTGGTCTACAGGCTAGTTGCCTGTGGCAGGAAACATACAAGAAAGAAAGACTCTAGGCAGCTTTAGAAGCCTCAAGTTAATATATATATATACACTCACTAGAAAATTGCTAGTTATTTTTTTCTGCTATGCTATGTGTAATTATCTTCAACCCATCTTCACATTAAAGCATCTTCATCTTGTACGCTGTCAATCTATTAAATCAAGCAAAGGGACGGTGCATCTGCATATCTGCATTGACTGCAGCGGGAGAAAAGGAAGAGAGTGGAGGACCGAATAAACCCTCATTCAGATTTTTGCCTTTTAAAATGTATCTGTTACAAACATCAGCTTTTACATTAGTTTTCATGTGTTTTGGTGTTGTTGAGTTTAATAAACCATGCATATGCACTTTACACTGACTGGTTCTATATGTGAACTGTATTAGTGAAAAGATAGTACAGCTCTCATATGCAGGCTGTACGTGAATAAGGTCTAACTAAACCCAAAAAAATTCAGGTATGTGCTTTCTGCAGTTCTGACAGTGTCATGTCTAAGCACAAACCAGCCTTTTCAACCTAACTAGTGGCAGCCTGTAATTCAGGGTGCAGGGGCGCCGCACCCTATCCATTCGTCCAACCCCCTAATCTACATGCGGGGCGCCGAATGCATGGATTTCAATGTTTTTTTTTGGTTTTTTTTAGCATGTGTTTAGAGCCAGAGGATCTAATAGGCTTCAAAAAAGGGTGTGCTCAGGGCACAGAGCACTGCGCATTGAGCCCACCAAGTTGTGTGACAATAGCGAATAAATATGACCGACGGCCATGCGTGATCATGGGCACGAGAGGCAGAAAAGGGAAGTGTGTGTGTGTGTGTGTGTGTGTGTGTGTCTGTTAACACACACATCCCTGTTCTGTGAGGAGAGAAGATGAAGATCGTGAGTTCCTAATAGCTAGGAACCACGATCTGTCATCTCCTATAGTCAGTCCCCTCCCCCCACAGTTAGAACACTGCTGTATAATTGTCAATCCTCCCAAAAATGTGTCAAAAGTGTCCGATGTGTCTGCCATAATTTTGCAGTCCCGATTAAAAATCGCAGATCGTCACCATTACTAGTAATAAAAAAAAAAATTATAAAAAAAATGCCATAAATCTATACCCTATTTTGTAGACGCTATACCTTTTGCCAAAACCAATCAATATACGCTTATTGTGATTTTTATTACCAAAAATATGTAGAAGAATACATATCGGCCTAACAAAAAGTACAACATTTTTTTTTTTTTTAATTGTCACTCTTTTTTTGTTTATAGCGCAAAAAATAAAAACCGCAGAGATGATCAAATACCACCAAAAGAAAGCTCTATTTGTGGTAAATAAATACTTCAATTTTGTTTAGGTACCACATCACACGACTGCATAATTATCAGTTAAAGCGACGCAGTGCCATATCGCAAAAATGGCCTGGTCATTGAGCAGCCATCTCTTCCGGGGCTGAAGTAGTTAAAGTGGAGTTCCACCCATTTTTTTATGTTTGTCTGTGCTGCATGCCCTAATCTCATAGTGTTCAGAATGGACAATTTTTATTTATTTTGTTGCTTGTAAATACTTTTTTTTTGTAGTCCTTCATTACTTCCTCCTCCTTATTAGCCTAGGCCAGGGATCCTCAAACTATGGCCCTCCAGCTGTTGCAGAACTACACTTCCCATGAGGCATTGTAAAACTCTGACATTCACAGACATAACTAGGCATGATGGGAATTGTAGTTCCTGAACACCTGGAGGGCCATAGTTTGAGGACCCCTGGCCTAGGCTATTAAGTCACAAGGCTATTTGCAAGGGGTTCTGGGATAGGCATGTTTCCCAGTAGTCCTTGCAAACCTGACTGAAACCTATTACATTGCTTGTGCAGCACTGAGCATGTGCGAGATTTGCCAAGCTGAAATCCAGGAAATCATACAGTCTGGCTTCATGATGCCCACACTTAAGATGGCCACGGTCTATTTCTAGATTATAAACTATCTAACTGCTGTAACAACCTAACAAAACGGACCTTAGTTTACAGACTAACTTTACTAGAATACATTAAGCTTGTGTATTACTTAATTATTTAAAAAAAAATCTACTAAACTGACCAAAACCAGCTCTTGACAGAGTCTATTCCACATTTTCACAGCTCTTACTGTGAAGAAGCCTTTCTATGGGCCAGATTCAGGTAGAGTTAGGCTGGAGTATCAGTGATACTCCAGCGTAACTGTCACTTTAAGCCGGCGTTTCTGTTTTCTGTAACCAGAAAACAAGAAACGCCGGGTTGGAGTTCCGATACGATCGGCGCAATTGAATTTCGCCATCGCATCGCAACTTTAATTTAAAAATGGCGCGGGGCGTTCCCGCTGATTTACGCCGAAAAAATATGTTAATCAGCGGGAATCGGCAATTCACGATCGTATTCGGGCACGACGCAGTGACTTTCCGACGTTCCCGTAAGCTATACGCGGCGTAAAGATAAAGCAGCCCCCTAGTGGAGTATCCTATGTTAAGTATAGCCGTCGTCATCGCGTCAAAAAAAAAAATCGCGTCGCTTGCGTAAAACGTCCATGAATGGGGATTTGACGTCATTGACGTTCACTGACAGAATTTGGAGCATGCGCACTGGGATGCATTGACAGTCGACGCATGCGCAGTACGTTCGCCGCGGGATCGCTAATTTGAATTCCGCCGGCTCATTTACGATACGCTGCCGCAACTTTAGGAGCAAGTGCTTCATGAATAACAGCACTTGCTCCTAAAATTTCGCCAGAGTAACGTAAATGAGAAACGTTACTCCAGAGCAAAGATGCTCCCATCTACCTGAATCTGGGCCTATATTTCTACTTTTCATTCAGATGTAAAGAGTTCCCATTTGTCCTTTGCGATGACCTTAAAGGGACACTAAAGGTACAAGTTTTTTCACCTTAATGCATCCTATGCATTGAGGTGACTACATACGTCAGCAGGGAATCTCAGCCCCTCCCTCTTGGCTCCCTCAGATTGGGATGAACAGCGGAGAAAGGACCAGTGACTGGTATAGAAGGAAAAAAAACACACTGCACTGCTAAACGAGGCAAAACATGGAGGATAAAGGAATTTGGGGCATTTGAGTTCACTACTTTAAATTGATCCCCAAGTTCATCAATATGGACTCCTTATGTACTTATACATGGTGATCATATCCCCCTTTAATCGCCTTATAAAATATATATTCTGCTAAACATACCTGAGCTCCTCCATGCCTCTTACCTGTTAAATTGCCTATCTTTAAATTACCTTCAGTAAGTTGTAGATCTCACCTTAAAACTTCCTCCAATTTTTTCATTTTGATTTTCTAACTCTCTTTTTGTCATATGCAAAGTCTCTCACTGGAACCTGCAGATTAAGCAAGTTATTTTGACATGGAATGTAATACTCTGTACTATCTATTTGGACCATCAAGTTGGTATTCAGCACCTCCAAATAAACACCCCTACTTCACCCCTCTGACTGACTTGTTTAGTTGTGTCTGAGCTCAAGCTTTTGAACGCTAAAAAACAATAAGCTTGCTTTCAACAGAGCAGCTAGGAGGAAAGAGGAGAGCATAAGAGTTCCACCTGTGGGCTGGAATTATAAATATGAATTATTCATATGCAATATGTTACATTTACCTTGAATTTTTTTTTTTCTACCTAATCCTGAACAAAACATATAGAGAAAATATACACAAACAGTACATAATCTCTTAAAGCTGAACTTAGCTACATACAGTTTATACAGCATATCCAGTGACCCCACCTGTTAGTGGGGGACTTAGTTTGTTTTGGCCAGGTTGGCGCAAAATAACTATGTAAAGTGTATAAAAAATGGATTTCAGCTTTAAATGTGGTGTCACCACCAGGCCCGCTGATGGGGGGGGGCACGAGCCCTCCTGTAGGGTGCCCGGACACACAGGGAGACCTGGACAGCAGTAGGATAGGTGAAGCAGAGAAAGAACAATGACAGAACAATACCCTCTGCTTCTCTCACCCAGCAACTGATAGCCGGTTTCTCCCCTTCTCTCTCCCGCTGGCTTTCAGCTGCTGGGTGAAAGACACAGAGGCCCAGATTTAGAGGGTGTGGAGGTGGGTTGTGCCCATCCAGATTTAAGTTCTGTCTCCCTTCCTGCTGCTGGGAGGTGAGCAGCCCTTGGAGGCGATGGGGGTGGTGTTTCAACTGTGGGTATAGAATTGGGTATATGTGATTGTACGATATTATTATTATTTTATTTCTTATGGTTGAACTTGATGGACTTGTGTCTTTTTTTTAACCTGACTAACTATTTAACTATGTAACTATGTAACTATGTGTGTGTTCAGTGCAATGCTATCTACAGTAAGAGCGATCCAGTCTCATATGCTGTAAAGATAAACACTCTTCTGACAAAGGGGAGAGTACAACACAGCACACCCCCTCCTGGCTGTTAATGGCTTCCCCCTGTAAGTTGGGGGGGGCAGTGGTTGAACCAGTAGAGGGTATGTTTGTGCCTGGAGGGGGTGGGGGATTAGTGCTGGGGGGATTTGAGTAGGGAGGAAATCTGCTGGGAAGGTTAATTTAGAGGGGGTTGTGCTAGGAGGAGGGATTTGTGGGAATTTGTCCTAGGAAGGGGTTTGAAGAAAGAAGATGCACGCTAGAAAGGGAAATGGAGGGGGGTTGTGCCAGGAGGGGGTGGGGGAATTTGGGCTAATAGGAGGGGTTGGGGGGGGCGTGGTCTGGAGCTGCATGGAGTAGGACGTGCAGAGTGAGAGCTCCGCTCGAGACCCATCCTTTTACCTGATCCTTGTGGCTATTTCTCCCGCAAACAACCACAAAGACAGCCGCTGCACTCTGCTACCCTCTATACTGATATGTCTCCCCCTAAGAGGTCCGGGGCAATCGCCAAACTCAACAAATACCGCCATGAGGAACGGAACACTGAGGAGGAAGATGGCGCAGCCCCACTCCCTGAGGAGGCCGAGCGGCCTTCCGGCGCTACTGCCCGGGTGTTGGAAGCCATAGCTGTCTGCCAGACCACACTTACCTCCAGGATTGAAGAGGTGAAGGTCGACATCTCCCTCATCCGTCAAGACATGCACAGGCTGCGAGAGCGGGTGTCCGAAACCGAGCGCTGCGTCGGCCACGTGGAGGAAGACCTGCACCCGTTACAAATCACTGCCGAGCAGCTCCAACACCAGCTAAACGCGGTCCTCTCCAAGCAGGACGATATGGAGAACCGCCTTCGGAGGTGCAACTTACGCTTCATGGGGCTTCCTGAGAGATCCGAGGGAGCAGACCCCCCCGCGTATCTGGAGAACCTGCTGATCAAGACCTTCGGCAGAGAGGCCTTCTCCACTACTTTTGTGGTGGAGCAGGCCCACCGCCTCGTGGCTAAACCCCCGCCTGTTGGAGGCCCGCCGAGGACCTTCATCGCTAAATTTCTCAATTACCGCGACCGGGACGCCATCCTCTGACTTACCCGCGAGAAGGGCAACATTCCTTTCGGCAACACGACAGTGACGGTGTTCCTGGACTTCTCGGCTGAGGTCCAGAAGAGGAGGGCGTGCTTCACAGAGGCCAAACGGCAGTTCCGCTGTACGCGATGCTTTTCCCGGCGCGGCTCCGGGTGGTATGCGCTGGGAAGGCTCAATTCTTTGAAGATCCACGGGCCGTCCTTTCCTGGCTGGAGCGCCGCGGTGAGGCCTCCCCGGTGCATGCCTAGTCCCCTGCCGCAACTGCTGACCATCCGGAGCCGGGGACCTTCTGCCTGCCAGCAGCTTCTGCCTACTTCATAGCCATCCTGGAACCGTGAGTTGATCCCCAGTGCTATTGTTCCTGTGCCCCCCTTTCCCAACTCCTGGCTGATGTTTGCTGAGGGCCCTGCCCCCCCTTCCTCCCCCTTTTTTTCCCCTTCTCCCCATTTATTGCCCCCCCTCTCTTGACCCTAATCTGCTCGCAACTCCCCTATAGCCCCTCGGTTTACCCTGTGAGTCTCGAGCGGCTCATCTGCACCCATATCCCCCAAGATTGGATACCCCCCTACACCACTGTGTGCTTTCCAGCTTTTTTCGCCTACCTGACTTTGGTGGCTGTGTGGGATACTGAACGTCCATGCCACCTCTGACTGCCACCTATTTACTGAAGTTTCCCTTGCCGGCCTCTGCCCCTCTGCTAGCGGTGGGTGGCAGTGTGTTAACTCTGCTGTGCTGGTCCAGCGTTTCTGCAGAGAGTTCTATAATTATTTTTTTTTTGTTTATTGTGTACTGTTTATGATGTTTCACTTGGATTGCAATTTCTTGCTGATGTGCTATATGAACCATGTCGAATGTATCGCTGTATCACGGGTACCACTGTGTTCGATTCGCCTGGTCGAGTGTAACCTAACCCCCCCCCCCCCCCCGCTGTGCGCCACATTTGGGCCCCCCGCGGGACAGTGGCGCCATTCCGGTGCCTCCTGGCTGGCCCCCCTGACCCTCAGGTGCTTGTCTGGGGTGTCTGCCTCCTTAGGGCATGTGCGGTGATGTGTCCACTGTCCTGAGTGGTGTGTTGTCCCATTGGGGTACGGCTGCGCACAATTGCCCCTCCCTTCCCATTATGGCCTCCTTAAAAATTATGACCTGGAATGTCCGGGGACTGGGCGAACAGATCAAGCGATCTGCTGTCCTCTCTCACCTTAAATCGCAGTGGGCAGACATCTCTGTCCTAGTTGAGACTCATCTCGCAGGCCAGAAGCAGATGTGCCTTAAAAAACCCTGGGTGGGATGGGTATACCAAGCCCCGCACACCTCCAACTCCCGTGGGGTCGCAGTCCTCATAGCTAGATCAGTGCAGTTCCAGCTACACACACTACAGTCGGACCCCCAGGGCCAGTTCCTGTTCCTGCATGCCACTGTTGGGGGCCTGGAGATCCTTCTCTTAGCCTTCTACGTCCCACCCCATTCCAGTTTGGTACACTTCAACAGGGTGTGGCCTTTATGGCTCAGCACCCCTCGGTGCCCGCTGTCTGGGCAGGTGATTTTAATATGGTCATCGCCCCTGGCCTAGACAGGACTGGCCCAGCCGCCTCACTAAACCCCCCACCAGGTATCACGCGGTTCGGCAAGTTCCTCACAGAATTCGCCCTCACAGATACATGGAGATACAAACACCCGACACAACAAGGCTTCTCCTGCTTCACCCCTTCCCGCTCAACAATGTCCAGAATTTATCTTATCCTCCTCACCCCTCCCCTTCTCCCCCAACTTCTGGACGCAGGTTTTGATACCAGAATACTTTCTGACCACTCCCCATGCTGGATCACGCTGAGATTACCGGCCCCACCTGCGGTCTGGTTCTGGCGACTGAACCCGTTCTGGCTATCTATCCTCTCGGACTTGGACACTGTCCAGTCCGAGTGGGAACACTATTTCCGCACGAATGTTGGCTCGGCTCCGCTGGGTCTTGTATGGGAGGCCTTTAAAATCCATTCCCGAATGATTCTCTCCATGCGGATTAATAGACACAAAGCCACCTCCAAGCTACTGATCCATCAGGCGGAGGATCGCTTAAATACACTTGAGCAGACTTTCCAGACTAACCCGACTGCGGCCAAATGCGTCCCAGCTACGATTGCAGACCAGACTTACAGACCAGCTACACTTTGAGAAGGCCAAGCAGGGCATATTCTTTAGCAACCAACGCACGTACGAACACGGTGAAAGAGCGTGCAGGCTCCTTGCATACATGGCCCACCTCGATCACAAACCTCCGGTGGTGGTGTCCCTCCGGGCGGTGTCCGGGGCTGTGCTCATGGACCCCGACCTGGTGGCCGAGGAGTTTAGATCCTTCTTCTCGGGCCTCTACTCCTTCACTGCTAGATATTCATGCTCACCTTTCCCACACTCTCCCCTGCCCAGGTCACGCTGCTCAAAGCTCCCATTACCGCAGACTGTGTGGCGGTAATGGGCTCCCCACGTCCAAAGCGCCGGGTTCGGACGGGCTCCCCCTCGAGTTTTACAAGCAATTTGGCGAGACTCTTATCCCCAAACTTAGCCAGCTCTACAACCATATCTATGACACAAACTCCCTCCCGACATCTATGAGTGAAGCCCTTATTGTTTTAATACCCAAACCAGGCAAGGACCCGTTCCTCCCTGAGTCCTATCGTCCCATCTCCTTACTCCAACTCGACGTTAAGATCTTAGCCAAGATCCTAGCACCCCCGACCAGACTGGATTCATGCCCAACAAAAATACAGCTTTCAATCTCAGAAGATTTCACATGAACCTACAGGCCAGACACTCGGACATGGGCTCTAGGGTGGTGGTCAGTCTTGACGCCGCTAAGGCATTTGACCCCGTGGAATGGCGCTACCTCTGGGAGTGCCTCCGCAAATTTGGCTTTGGCCCAAACTTTGTAAAATGGCTGCAACTCTTGTACCCATGGCGCGTATTCAGGTCAACGGTAGGATCTCGCCCTCCTTTCCACTCTCCCGCGGCACTCGCCAGGGTTGCCCCATATCGCCCTTTTTGTAGGCCCTGGCTGTAGAGCCCCTTGCCATGGCCCTCAGAAACCATGTGGAAGTCAGTGGTCTCCGATGCGGTCAGACGACTTAGGTAGTCAGCCTTTACGCGGATGACATGCTTCTTTACCTCGCAGACGCTGGCCCCTCGCTCCAGGCAGACCTCCAAACCATAACAGCTTTTGGAGCATTCTCAGGATTACAGATAAACTGGGCCAAATCTCACATACTCCCCTTAGACCTAGGTGCTGCCACTAGTGATCAAGCTGCCCTCCCCCTTGTCAGAGAAAACACCATTAAATACCTGGGTGTCCAGGTCTCCAGATCCCCCCTTGACTACATTGCCCTCAATGTTGAACCCCTATTTCATGTCCTTAAAATTAAGACACAGATCTGGTCCCGTCTCCCCCTTGGGGTTATGGGACGAATCAATCTGGTTAGGATGATTCTTCTCCCTAAGCTACTTTATGTTTTCTGGTAGGCCCCGTTGTACATCCCCATACATATATTTAGAGCCATGGAGTCTCTCCTTAATTCATTTATCTGGGGCCACTCCCGGCACAAGATGTCGTGGAGGACCCTGAAATGTCCGACTAACCGGGGTGGCGTCTCAGTCCCTGACCCCGGTCCGGTGTCACACCCCTTCCAGATCCTATTCTGTGGGCCCTGCGGCTCCTCCCTGATGGGTGACAGGAAGCATATGCTCTTTCACCATTGCAAGGTTTGGCAGCTCACTATGTCCCTCGGCGAGGCACCCTCACAGTCGCACACAACCCAGTGGGTTCACCCACTGCTGCCCGAGCTGGCCACTGTTCCGACCACGGCCTATGGATCGGCAAAGGTGTCATATACTTATCCCAGGTTGTGGCCCGCAGGGCCGTTAGGTCATTCCAGTCCCTCAAAGACACATTTGACCTGCCCAACCACATGTTTTTCTGCTACCTCCAGCTCCGACACGCACTCAACACACAGTTTGGGGCTGTTATCCCTGCTCTTGAAATCCCACTGCCAGTGGACCTTGCAGAGATCCCAAGAAGCTGATTTCCCAGTTCTACACCTACCTCCTAGCCTCTCTGGCTGCCGTGGCTGCTCGTCAGCTGAAATCCCAATGGGAACCAGACCTGGGCACCGTGTCGGCTGAGGACTGGGAGGAGGCCCTTGCCAACTGCAGTGCCGTTTCCCCTAAGCTTTCTGATCGCCTCACCCACTTGTATATTCTCCACCGCTCTTACCTAACGCCCTACCGCATCTCTAGATACAGACCTGGTCATAACCCCAACTGTCCTGGCTGCAACCACCCCACGCCACCTTTTTTCACCTCCTCTGGTCATGCCCCTGTATGCAGGGATTCTGGTCTCAGGTGGTCCGCTTCCTTCATGACCGCATGGGCTCCCCTCTGTCCCTCTGCCCCCGCCAGTGTATACTCGGCCTCCTCTCCTTGTCTGAGGCTGAAAAGTATTTAAATATATTTTTGCAAGATGGCTGAGGGGACCTCCTCCTATGCTACAGCAATGGATTAGAACCGTTAACAATACCCTGCCCTTTAAAAAACTGCTCTATGCCCATAGGGGATGCCCAGACAAATTTTACAAGGTATGGGACAGATGGTTGGGAACTGCCTCCACCTGCGATGTGGGCGCCTAGCCGCTCTCCCCTGTAACGACCCATTGCTTTATTGCTATATCATTTTCCTGAACTGTAATAACTATGTACATGTATTGTCTTCTCTTGTTATGCCTATATGCACATTGGCACTCTACAGCCCTAGATGTAGTCCATGTTGCACTTAATATGCGTTAATGTATGTTTTATTCATCCTCAATAAACAATGTTTTGATTTTAAAAAAAATAGGAGGGGTTGGGGGGATTTGTTCCTGAAGGGGGGATTTGGGGGAGAAGATTTGTGCTAGGATAGAAAATTTGAGAACAAAGAGGATATGTGCTAGGCGGGTGATTTTTTTGGGGGTGAGGGAGATTTGTGCTAGGAGGGGTTATTTTTATTTTGATATTTTTGCACGGGGGTGTCAAGTAGGCTGTATGGCGCCCTGTGATTTCTAACAGCGGCCCTGGTCACCACAGTGGAAAGGTAGCTGTTACCACCCATTCTGACCGAGGAATTTAAGCTGAATTTGGGTTACTATATTCATAAAAAGCACCCCAAAGAAAGATAAGGATTTAGGTATATAAATAAAAATGTACACTAGCAATTTCCATTAGAGGTTAGGTTTAAGCTACTTTTTAAATTGTTATTTCTCCTAGAAATGGAGCAATTTTAAGTGAAAAAATAACTACAAAGAAGGTAAACTCTGTGAGCTGCTAACACAACGGTACTTTGAAAACCAGTTCAAACCTGAAGGTTGACTTCATCAGCTGTTTTAAAGCAGTAGACAGCATCTTTCAATGAGTTTTTTTTTTTTTTATATGCTATGGGTAAAATGTACACAAGATGTAACATTTTTCTGCCACAGTCCTAATGTGATTTGGATGGGTAAATGTATTTTCACAGTTTGCATTTACTACCTCTGCTGTTCTGCTATTTGGTAAAAGACAAGCAGGAGACATGCTTTGTTATGGCGTTATTATGTAAAATGAATTGCATGAAGAAATTAGGATTCTGGGGAACCTCTCTTGACTATCTAGAGTAAATATTGTTAGGTTCTGCTTTGTTGCTGGAATTCACACTCTTGATTGAATTCACACTCTTAGCTTCAAGTTTCTCAACCCTATATAATCCGCGAACCAATTTTATAATACGAATTGCTACTACGCTCCTAGGAAACTTTAAAAAAAAGTGTTTTTTCTCCTGGATGGGAGCTAAGGATTATGTCTGATTAATGCAGGAATCGCTGTTAATGATATGCTTGAAGCTTAGAGTATGCAGTTCCTCTGGAGAGAGATATAAACACATTGCCTTTTATTTTTAGCTGTTTCTCCAATCAGTTACAAAATTGTATTTAACTGTTTCATGTTTCAATGAAGGTGCAGTGTGCTGCACTGTAACTACCTAAAATTTTTCATGGAGCAAAACTGGTATTTTATGTACAGATTGAATACAGTTAACTCCTCCTGTGGTATTTGTCCAATCAAAAGGATTTATTTTTTTTGTGAACTCCTACTCATTCACAAAATAAAGTGAATAAAAACATGCACTTTTTTTTACAAGTCCTTTAATAAGAGAAAATGAAAATGTACCATTTTTGAAGTCCACTTTCAATCATATGATCTAGCGCTGCAGATCCATGTCTATCACGATAAACTGCCCAGGGTTTCCTCACTGGCAAGTAACATCCCTTATTTTGAAGGCATTTGACCTGGGGTGGTTGGGGGGAGGGGGTTGGGTTGGAAACCCATGCTCCGATTAGGGTCTGGTGTGGATTTGTGTTTGGACCCCACACTTTGTTTCCTTGATTTTTGTCTGCGGTTTCCACTTAAAATCCATATCAGACCCAAAAGGCCTGGTATTGAATTTGGGGGAACAAATGCATTTTTTTTGCGTGGGTCTGGAATTAAATGGGGGTGTGGACTCCATGTTGTTTTCTATTCCTGTTTTCTATCCCTGACATCTTTGATTACATGTCCATGCTTAACCACTTCAATACAGTGCACTTAAACCCCCTTCTTACCCAGACCAATTTTCAGCTTCCGGTGCTCTCACATTTTGAATGACAATTACTCAGTCATGCAACACTGTACCCAAATAAAAATTGCGTCCTTTTTTTCACACAAATAGAGCTTTCTTTTGGTGGTATTTAATCACTCGTGGGTTTTTTATTTTTTGCGCTATAAATAAAAAATGACGGTAGATTTTGTGAAAAAATTGCATTTTTCTGTCATAAAATTTAGCAAATTAGTATTTTTTCTTCATAAAAGGGTGACAGGGCAGGTCACTGGTGGGTGACGGGTGACAGGGCAGGTCACAGATCGGTGACGGTGACAGGGTACGGTCACTGGTGGGTGACGGTTGCACCGCTGATGGCAGTCTATTTATGTGACAGGTGCACTTTATGGGTGACTGTTGGGTGACTGGTGACAAATGGGGGGGGGGGGCAAAGGGACCGATGTGGTGTTTGTGCAGACACTACAGTAACACAGAACTGTAACTCACTGCTTCTAGCTCTTCTCTCTTCACACTGGAAACAATGTGTGAGGGGAGAAGAGCTGGTAACAGTTAGTTACAGCTCTTTGTTTACACTTAGTGATCAGAGCTGATCACGTGGTACACAGCCCTGACCAATGGCTGTGTACCATTGTCGGTGACGAGCAGTGTTCCTGGGAACACGCTGCCACCGACGGGCACGCGTGGAGCGATCGCGAACACGCGCCGTGCACTATGGGGGTGTTGCCATGCGTGATCAGCCGTGACTTCATCACGGCCGATCACATGGTTAACAGCGCATTCGCGCCGCTGTTTACCCCTGTCGGTAACGAGTGGTGTCTCCGTGACACGCCGCTACCGACAGTACAGGGATGCGTGCACGCGATCGCATTCCCTGTTTGAATGACTGGACGTCATATGACGTGCAGTCAGGAGATTGGAGTCCTCTGACCACCGTCATTTGACGGTGGGCAGTGGACAAGTGGTTACGGGGGCAATATACATGTTATGTAAAAGGCAATTATATCTAGTACACTGGTAGTAGTGCACTTTTTTTTGGTATATTTTTATCTTTTTCTAAATAATGGAAAATTGTATCAAATACTTACCGTAATTTTCCTTTCCTGATGCCAAGACATGGCAGCATACCTATGATATAGCCCCGCCTCTATATCCGCCCACAGGACACGTGACAACTCTCTATAAAACTCTGACTGAGAGCTACCTCCCCCATTCTCCGTATAAAGTACAAATATCAGAGGGAGGGTTCGTATGCTGCCATGTCTTGGCATCAGGAAAGGAAAATTACGGTAAGTATTTGATACAATTTTCCATTTTCCTGACGCCAGACATGGCAGCATACCTATGATACATGAAGAGCTTTCTAGAGGGAGGGTTTAATGCTGTAACTTAAAAAAGACAAAGAAGCTTGGATAAACTTCCTCCCAAACTCTATCGTAGTAAGAGCTGCTAGATCCACCCTGTGGTGTATTAAGAACATATAATGTGATGACCAGCTAGCCTCTTTGCAGACTGTCTACAGAGACAACCCTGCCTGTGCTATCCAAGAAGATGACATCACCCTGGTTGAGCGATGAGCTCTAACCATCTCTGGAGGATCCTTACCGCCTCCACATGCCCAGTGAGTATTTTCACGATTCAGGCCGAGATGGTTCGGGCCGAAGCCACTTACTCTTTAAATCTTAATCATTCTGAATGTAGAAGTAGCCTGAGATGGACATTCCAAAGTCCTCAAAGCCTAACTTGAGCAGATCGGCATCTGATTGCACTGGGAAGGCTAGAAGCACCCATTCACTGAAAAGACAAAACATGGATGTCACGCTTTGGAACAAAAAGACTTCAGCCCAACCCTGTGTCGGAAGAACATGGAATGAGGCTCTGTCGCCCCAAACTTTGGAGTCGACGCACTCTCCCCCGAAATCAAGGCTAATAAAAGACCGATTTTAAAGGAGATCTCCCATAAAGAGCAGTCTTCTGTCAAGAGTACAATGAGGGTTTGCTAGAAAATTGAGGACTACTGCCAGGTTACATTAAAGGAAACCTATTTCTCTTGGGAAGGCATAGTCCAAGTACCTCCCATGAAGTGATCCATCGGCAGGTTTGCTGCCCATTTTTTTTTGGGAAAAAAACAAGATGGCAGAAATCTTCACCTTACGCAAACTGAGCTCCAAATCCAATTTAGATTGTAGAAAAGACAGGATTTGAGATAAATTTGGGTCACAAGAGTCAAACTGATGCCCAGCTGCAAAGCTTGTGGGCCTAATCCATACTCTGGAGTGGATAGCATCGATTGATCCCTTCAAAGAACTCTGCAGAGTTCTAATCCCCTCTGGAAAACATCTGGAAAACTCTTGTAACCTCTGCCTTACAATTTCCAGGCTGCTAAATTTAGACGTGATGGTTGCCGATGTAGTGCCTTACTTAAGAGGACATGAGGAGTCACAGGCAGAATTATCGGTGTGCACACGCTGATACCCATTGCCAGAGAGACCCAAGATCTGTGAGGCCAGTAAGGAAAACCTGTGATGACTGTCAGGCTCAACAATTTCTTTAATCCTAAAATTCCTGGAGGGAAGGTATAGGTCAGTTGCCCAACCCAAGGCTTGGTAAAGGCATCTGTCCCCTCCACTAATGGATGAGGGTAGCGTGAGAGGAACCGGTTCCCCTTGTAGCAGGCCGATGAGGCAAAACAGATCCAGTTGAGCGAACCTCCACTCGTGGATGATCCCTTGGAACACTTCAGGGTGAAGGGACCATTCATTGGGATCCTTGAATTGCCCGGATAGACAATCCGCTTCCAAATTCTGATAGGCTGGAAGATATATGGCCCTCAAATCTGGGAGATATTGCTGGGCCAAAGCCAGGATTGGTTCCATCTCTCCCAGGAGGGACTGGCTGTGCATGTCGCCTTGTCGCTGTATATGGGACTGCTGCCATGTGGTCCAGACAGAGTAGGACTGGCAGACCCTATGTGTGTGGCAGTAAAGTGTTCAATGTCAATGCTGGTAGGAGTTCCAGAATATGGAAACTAGGCCCTGAGTGGGAAATTCCCACCTGCCCTGAATCCTGAGATGCTCGCAGGTGGTGTCCCACCCTGCTGTGCTGGTATCTGTAGCAATAATGATCCATGGCTACAGCCCTAATAGACTAAGCCATTTAGCAGTTTATTTATTTATTTATTTATTTTTTTAATCACCAGAACTCTGGTGCCTCTGGCTAGACAAAATACTTCCAATGCGTCAGGACGTCTTGTTGGAAAACTGAGTTTCCAGTGAACCCAGAGGATCCTCGGAATACAAAAGCCATTGTCCCGAGAGGACTCATGCACTGGGATGCTGACATCACTGGTGCAGCCAACGCCTGTTGGAACATCTCCCTGACTTTAGGGAGTTTGAGGTGGCAAAGAAACTGAGGCTGCCTGAGTACTAAACCAGGCCCCTAGGTAGAGCATATTCCGCATAGGCGCCAACTAGTTTTGGCAATACTTGCCCCCCGGCTCAAAACGGTTGGTATGACTGAAGGACCAGGACATGCTGATAGGTATACTGCAGGTCCACTGAAATCCTCCAGTAACCTTATTGAATGACCTGGATTTATGGTATGGAGAGACTCCATCTTGAGTCTATCCATATAGATTGATTCAGCCTCTTGAGGTAGTTCTGGAGGCTGCCGATTAAATAACCAATAACGGCCTTGCCATTGGAAATGATTAAGCACAAAATGAATGTGTGAAAAGCGTCTATGTGACCTTGTGTTGGTGTTTTTGGGGTCATCACTTTAGACAATAAAAGGAATATTGAAATTCCTGGATGCGCAGCCATTTCTTCTCTTACAAGAGAAACCGCCATTCTTCGGTAGTGGACTTACCGGAACTGGGTCACTTTGAGCCACTTGGCTCCAACTGCCTCCTGGGCAGGCCTGGCGTTAAAAGGGCTTCTGAGTATCTTGGGGAGCCGCATGGGTCTTCTGACGCCCTTGGATGGGCGAAAGCCTCCAAAATCGCAGTACCTGTTTGGTGTTCCTCTGAATGGTTGCCCCCTCTGGCTCTTCGATCCTGGGGCAGAAGATCTGATCTTCCTCCTATAAGCCTGGAGAAGATAGTTTCCAGTATTTTGACAAAACAGCGCCTTCCCATCAGAAGGCAGCTTACGGCAATTCAGCTTTGAGGATGAGCCAGCCGCCCAGGATTTTGCCCCAGTGCACCTTTGGCTGCGACTGAGCCAAGGATGGCTGTGGATGACCATCGAATGATGTCTATAGCTGCCTCACCTGTAGGGTCCGCTGAAAGTTATCTCGTCAAGAGCCTTGATGACTCTTCTCTTTGGCAGCTGGGTTTAATCGCATACTCCAAGTTCTGCGCCCACATACTCACATAGCACTTGCTATGGATGTTAAAGCAATGCGTCTCACAAGGATCTTGTGAAAGTAGGAAGGGCCTTCCATCGGAAGTGTCACATTCTTGGTCAGTCTGGCGACTGCCGCATCCACTGTTGGAGGGTAGATAAAGGAGTCGCATCCTTCCCCATTAGTGGAAACAACTTCTGCAACCTATTGGTTGAGGAGGATTTTCTCTCTCCCTTTCTCAGTCCTCTCTGAAAACAGGCTTCCTATTTCTGTCATAAGAGAAGAAAGGTAGCTTACCTGCTTCTTTAGATTCCTCCTATGGAACCCAAAGGCTTGCACACACTTGCAGCATGATCTGCCATTGCCCTAAAAGGCAATCTGTGCTTAGGTCACCTTTTAGAGGTATCTGAATTTGTCACTTAGAGTAGACCAATGTATATGCAATGCGATTTTCAAAGAGCGATTTGTACACAATGTTGCAAATCGCATGGGTGCGGCCCATTCACTTGGTTGCCCTATGTGCGCAAATAGAAGCCCCTGCTCCTATTTGAGGACGACCAACTTTGCACAATGTTTTGAAAGGTGCGTTCTCCAATGTGACTTATCACAGCAGAATCGCATAGCATTTGGGGTGCTCTGAAAGAATAACGGTACCTAATGCATATTGTACAGCGATTGTCACACAATTTTATATCAGATTGTACGGTGTGTAATAACTGGTTTTCTCCTTCCTTGGAGGAGGTACCGGATCCACCCATTACAGTGCAGCTTTACTGCAATAACAAATGAGGATATTAGCATAAAACAAAGCCTCAACCTTCAGGATCTTCTGTTGAGGAGGAGGCAATATCATCTCCCTCTGCCTGAAAGGTTGGCTATAATACTGGGTTTGGGGAACTAGCCTGCTTAATCTGCTGGGCTGGAGTCACCCCCGAAGTGCCTGGTACCCCTCCAGTTAGAGAGGGTTGAATGGCTTGGTTTTGACCTGGTGTAGTGCCCATAATGTCCATCCACTTCTGTCCTTGGCTGCCTGAGATGACTGGAAAATTCAGCCAGGGGGTTGGGGACTATTTTGCTGAGCAAGGTGACGCCTGCTGACTCCCAAACTCCTCTCTGGCAAGCTGCCTGAAGCAGTCGCTGCAAAGTAGCATTCCAGGCATAGGGTCATCTCCACATGACCAACACTCGCCTTTTGGGCGCTGAGCCCTCAGAGGAGAAGCTGTGTGCGTTCTCTTAAGCGTACATTTGCATCCTTTGTACTGGGGTCTGCCAGGACTGGAGGAGACATCTTCCGCCCTGAAAATCCTGATGATCCAGAGAGGGTCTCTGAATCTCCTTGAGCGGGTGTGAGCGGCCGGGGTTGCAACAGATAAGAAGGCACGCTCGTCAGGGCTCAATGCACTCTTTTCTCCCGCGTCTTCTTACTTACCAAAAGTTGGCCCTCTACCTGATAGTGGGGGTGGTCTTTGTTATGTGGCAGTAGGCTCATGTTGATGGGAGTTACTGAAAGGTGCATGGGGGACTGCATGACCACAGAAATAAGGGAAGTGAAAGAGAAAAATATACATATATCTCAGCATTTTTTATTTATTTTTTTACAATAGTAAAAATAATCTGGCAGAACCCCCATCCCCCTAGTAAAACATTGCTCCTTACTCCCCCATATATCCCTATTACTAGGATAGATAAGACTTACCTCAGAAGGAGATGTTTAAAAGCTCCCTGCAATTGGATCACCTGAGACTCAGTCCTCTCCTACCTCTACTCTAATACAATTAGGAAGGCCAACACCCATCCACACAAAAGGACACCTTAAGCTGGCTACACACCATACAATCTTCAGCAGATTTTACCCTTCAGATTTATCAAAACCACACAACATGAGGCCAAAGCCTAAAGCCTCAACCTGTATGCAATCAGGCAGGCACCACATGGTCCTGGCAATTCTAAAGGAAAACAGACAACAAAAGTTGCAGTGTGTATGGGGCCTTTAAAGACATGAGAACAAGAAGAAAAACTGACAGACCTGGAAAAGGGCTTCCATAGGAAAGAAGTCATCATGCAGTCCCAGCTTGCTCAAATCAGACTCCATCGCCGGCAATGCCAAAGGAGGACTGTCGTCTCTGATTAGAGAACACCTCAACCCCAGAAGACCACCAGAAGGGGTTCCCCACCTTGTTGGTGCATTTAGCGTGCCTAAGATGTGGGACCTCGAACTGGGAGAGGCTGAACCCAGCCGGAACTTCGACAATAGTCAGCAGGTAAGAGCGTATCCTGAACGAAACTGTCTGTAGGCTGATATTAAGGACAAAAAAGGAGAATGGGGGAGGTAGCTCTCAGTCAGAGTTTTATAGAGAGTTGTCACGTGTCCTGTGGGCGGATATAGAGGCGGGGCTATATCATAGGTATGCTGCCATGTCTGGCGTCAGGAAAAATTATTTAATTGGTTCAAATTACACTGTGAAGAGTTTTATGTTTTATTTTCCCGGCTAATTGAAACTCTTCCTGAGATACTGAGTGGAGAGAGAGTCTTACATACTCTTGGAGGATTGCTACAGCAATATTGACCCAGGTATCTGGGACAACTTTGGTGACCTTACCCTTGTGTAAGTCGACCTTTGATGTAAGAGGCAGTAAAGACAGGTGGTGAACACACAGCGATGGAGCAGTTTTCTTTTTATTTATTTGGTTTTACATTTGGATTACGCATATAATTAAATGCATTATTTAAATGGAAATGTTTTATAACCTCGAAAAAAGAGGTCCATAGACTCAAACTTGTGTTGCATACACACGGTCACACAAAATTCTGACGTACAACACTACAACGAGCCGAGAAAAATGACGTTCAATGATTTCGAGCATGCATGTTTTTTTCATGAATCGTAATTGCATGCAGACGATCGGAATTTCCGACAAGAACTTTTCCCGTCGGAAAATTTGAGAACCAGCTCCCAAATTTTTGCTGTTGGAAATTCCGACAGAAAAAAGCTCACATCAAACTTTTCTTTTCGGAATTTCCGATTGTGTGTACGCGGCATTAGAGAAGTCTATTATTGTCCCTATCTCAATATACTATTACCAACACACTTTTCACATTCATCCCTAGCTGGTATATTGGTAATATCAGGAGATATCTTCTCTTGCCCCTTTATGCAATGAAAATTATATACATATCAATAATATTGTATTTGTTTTTAAGTAAGTCTGATCACTTTCAGCTATAGACTATTGTATGACTATACAGTAGGTTTTTAAACATTAACCATATGGACTCTTATATCTATTGTCTTTATAAGATTGAACCAAAAGAGGATCTGCAGCATCCAATGTCATTGTAACAATGTATTTTTATATATATTGTTTAGTCATGGGTACCAGCTTTGGTTGCATCTTAGAAAAATTGCCTCTAGATTCATAGGAAATGGCGTGGAAGTCTATTAAGTAATGTACTATTAGCTGTTTTTTTAGGAGTACTTGGAAGTTACCAACTTCATAAAAATATTTCTGCACTTTTTCATGTAGAATCCACTAAAACAAATCTCGTTTTGGGAAGAAGGTAATGAAAGTGTGATAAGTGTATTAATATACGAGAGGTCTTCAAAAGGTTTCCGCACATTTATATATTTAATAGAGTTAAAAGAAGGGTGAATTTTTTTGAAGAAGCCTTGAATTTTAGATTGGGCACCTTACTGTCCTTTAGGCAGTCAGCATTTTGTCAGATGTCGATGTCACTACAAATAACTTTAATGTGGATTTCACAACAAGACAAACTGGTCATGTGTAAAGCCGCATACACACGATCGTTTCGGCTGATGAAAACGGTCTGATGGAGCGTTTTCATCAGACAAACCGATCGTGTGTGGCCCCCATCGGTAATTTATCCATCGGTGAAAAAACTAGGAACTTGTTTTAAAATTATCTGATGGTTAAAAAATGATAGAAAAAAAACGATCATCTGTGGGGAAATCCATCGGTTAAAAATCAACGCATGCTCAGAATTAAATCGACACATGCTCGGAAGCATTGAACTTCATTTTTCTCAGCACATCGTCATGTTTTACGTCACCACGTTCTGACATGATCGTTTTTTTAACTGATGTTGTCTAGGCACGACTGATGAAAGTCAACTTCATCGGATATCTGATGAAAAAAATCCATCAGACCGTTTTCATCGGATGAACCGATCATGTGTACAGGGCATAAGAGTAGATCACCAGATGAACTTTACAGCATGTGTAGTTCTCTGAAAAGGTAGGTGGGGCAGCACTGTAAACCAGTCAGACTTTACCACATACGAAAAAACCCTATCAATTGAATACTGAGAGTTTACTGAGAGCAGGGTGATGATCCTTTCAGTTTGCTACAACTACACTGCAACTTATCAGCTAACTACACTACAATTAAACTACAACTATTCAATTAATAAGTTTTCTGCAACTACACTGCAACTAATCAGCGAGTCGGTGATTAAACTGTATTGCTGAATTGAAATGGATGGGCTGTGTCGACAAGTGTGTTTGCATCACAGAAGTGGTGGAAATGGGATTACAGATAAGAGAGTGCACACATGTATTTTAACTGTGTATTTATATGCATTTTTGAGTTTAATTTCAATCAGAACAATAGCCACAAGTTTTTTAAGTTTTACATAGAGTGTGGAAGAGTTATGACCATTTGTAGTATCCCTGCTTTGGTCACCAGTGCAAGATCAGAGCAAAATTTTACTAATAGAAATAAGGAAAGCATTTAAGGCATGTTTTAGTGGGAGTGGAGAAGATTTAGAACCCTTTCCTAGGTTTTTTTTTCTGTTTACATCTTTGTTGATAAGATTGTTTATATATTCCATCCAACCTATGTACCAATAGAGCATTCATGTACTTTTTTGCAAAAATATCAAAGCTTTCCATAACATTTACATCCGCCCAATCACAGGGTGCCATGCCATCAAATGCAGCCACTGTGCCATCAATTGTCACCACTGTGCCATGCCAACAAACGCAACCACTGTGCCATGCCATCAAATGCAGTCACTGTACCATGCCATCAATTGTCACCACTGTGCCATCAATCGTCACCACTGTGCCACCAATTGTCACCACAGTGCCACCAATTGTCACTGTCCAGACATCTATCCACCTCGGAGCTTTATATTATAACCTGCTGGGACTTGTAGTTCTCCATCTTCTCCTGGGGCTCATGGAGATTGGAGAACTACAAGTCCCAGCAGGTTATACATACAATAAGGCTCTGAGGTGGATGGGTGTGGATTGCATGCACCTGAGCCCCAGGAGAAGATGGAGAACTACAAGTCCCAGCAGGTTATAATATAAGGCTCCGAGATGGATGGGTGTCCGGACATCCATCCACCTCGGAGCCTTATATTATAACCTGCTGGGACTTGTAGTTCTCCATCTTCTCCTGGGGCTCAGGTGCATGCAATCCACACCCATCCACCTCAGAGCCTTATTGTATGTATAACCTGCTGGGACTTGTAGTTCTCCAATCTCCATGAGCCCCAGGAGAAGATGGAGAACTACAAGTCCCAGCAGTCTTACTAAAATGACAGGCTCTGAGGTGGATAGGTGGGGATCAGGCAGTGCACCCCTTTAGATTTACACCGACCCCCCCCCTTCCCTTTCTCTCGCTCTGTGGTACAGGAGAGTGTTTTGCTTACCTTGCTGGAGATGGAGAAACTTGCCGCCGCGCTGTAAACACATGTTCCAACTTCCAGGCCAATCAGCGCAGCACAGAGGTACAGCGCCTCCCACTCCACCGCCCGCCAATCTCCTGCGCTGTTATCTGTTTTTTTTTAGCCCTTCTGCCTAGTTGGCTGGTGTTTCCCGCCACTCCCACATCAAGGGAGACAGACAGTTCCACCAGCCAACCAGGCGGAAGGGCTGAAAAAAAAACTCATCGCGCTCTGCCGCCGGGTGTACCAAGATGGCCGATAGCTCCAGAGCTAGGCCAAAGCCGCGGCCTTTCCTAAGGTGGCGGCGGTGGTGGCGGCGGTGGCGGCAGCGGCGGCGCTTTTTCGCGGACGCCAGGATTTTGCCCCCCTGCAATTTTTCGCCCGGTGCAGGAGCCCCCCGCTATGCCAGTGCGTTCCGGTACGGGAAACCCACGTACTGGGCGCACGGAGAGGTGCTGGTACTCTCCAGGGCCATTTTTGGAAGTGGCGGTACTGAGTACCGCCGCGTTCCGGCCCACTTAAAGCACTGCATGTTTCCAAACATATCTCTTGCTTCTGTCTTACTTCCTGAACATACTGTAGGTCATGACACAGGAAGGAGTTGACCAGCTGACCTCATTAGCACACACCCTGCATCATCTACCCACCCACTCCCACACAATATACAGGAAATTTGAGCAATGTGTGATTATTTTTCACTGTTCTGGGTCTCACAGGTTGCAAATTCAAATACTTCTATCTGCCTTCTAGTAGATTTTAGAATGTATTGGGCGGGAAGAGGCAAATGCTGAGTTTGAATAGTTATGCGCTCTCAGACAACCCCTAGAGGGGAGCACCCAGCAGGTGACTGAGAAGGATGTAAATAGTTTGAGGCCTGGAGCAGCAGGGTTCTTGTCCAGGAGGAGAAGATCACAGCCTGAAGGGCTGTTGCCCTTCTGGGCAGGTTAGCTGAAGCCTGCAGGAGTTCATTGAGGTCCCAGCTCAGTGGTAGCTGGGGGCCCTGTTGAGGAGAGTCCACCATGTTCTCAGCTCAGTAGGAGAAGGGGGGCCTATTGCAGAATGTTCATCGAGGTTCCAGCTCAATCTAATTTGAGCCAAGTAAAGGAGGTGTATGGATGATCTGGCCTGGAGATTCACAGGATAAGTGTCTAGCTTATATTGAACAAGAGGTATCCAAGTGTCTGGAGACACAGTGAGTAGAGGCCTGGAAGTAGGATCTCAGTGACTGTCTGCTGTTGACCCCCTTATGTGACTGTGTCATTGTTGCTAAAGTGAGGGTTGCCCTGCTGGGAGTCCAGAAGTGTTTGTGTTTTAGTCTCTGTCATGAGGGGAATTAGAGAGTGTCTTACTCTGAGAGTGTCTTACTTTGTGCACTACATTTTGGAGTATCTTAAAAGCTTGCTTGCTCCCCAACCAAGTTCAACAAGTAATAAAGCCTAAAACAACATTCACTGCCTGGGTATTGTGAAGTCAATCTGTCTAAAGCCTCATGCATGCAATCGGACTTACATCTGACTTTTCTGTGGATTTTGGTTCGAAGGGGCGTTGGCCGTGAACTTGGTATGCATACACATGGAAGGACGTTTTCAGCCAACTTTCACCAAATCGCCTGGTTTTTCAGCTCTTTACCGTGTTTTTACTTTGGACTTTAGTCCGATGGACTTGTGTACACATGATCGGATTATCCTACATCGGACATTTGTTGCCGAAAAGTTTGAGAGCATTCACAGTGAACATTTGTCCGATGAAAAAGCGAAAAAAATTGTCCGATGGAGCATACGCACGGTCAGATTGTCCGTTTAAACACGTCCGTTGGACCGTTGTTGTGAAAAAGTCAGATTGTGTGTATGGGCATTAAGTGCTGTGTGCCTGGCTGCCTGTAGACCCAAATGGGAAGAGAACCTGTGAGAAATCAGCGGGACCTGTCAGGGGTCTGCCCTACATGGGTCTTCTTTGCAAAGTGAATTTTCACAGCTTTCCCTAGCTGAGGGAAAATTCCTTTGCAAAGTAAACAGCCTACTTGTGACTCAACCCTTGTGCATCCTGATAAAAAATACAGTACATTCATCTGAAAGATTGTATATTAAAGGTTCTTTGCAGCAAGATTGCATCCTTTTTTTCTACTAGAGCGCTGACTGTTTGCATTTTGGCCTCTGTTCATTGATAACAAAATAAAACATTGCTACAGCAAAACTTATTTTATTTCTCATTACTTTTAATGACAGGAATTAGGGTAATTATTATAGTGGATACTACAAAAGTCACACAAGTAAATTTAATAGAATTACTCTGTAAATGGTTTTAAATATAATGATACAGAATATGCAGACTTTGTCATGTACATTCTTGATGGGCATATGACGTCTGCTTTCTAAAATGTGTGAATTATTAATGGAAAGAAAAAAAGTTTAGCTATAGACGGTAAAGCTCTTTTTATGTTTTATTGTCACACACACACATGACCGGCCTTCTGCGCATAGCTGCTTAATTAAAGAGAAAGGGTTCAGTGAACACAGAAACAACAATGTCACACCAAAAGAAAACAGCTTCCTTGTGAAACTAAAACACTGACGCAGAGTACATTAGTAATAAGCTGATTACTGATGGCTTGAAAATGTTTGCTGTTCCAAAGATATTTGTCATGACCCGCATAACTTACTTAGGTTATGTAATGGTAATTTGTTGCTGTCATTTTTCTGACACTTTTCAAATTTCAGATTGATGGCTAAGGGCTGAATTTATTTTATTTTAGTGGTATGAATTAATTCAATGTTATAATGTCAGATAACTATTTAATTGAAAAAAAAAAAAAGATGAAAAAATAATTTGGATTAAGCAGAAAATGTTAAAAGCAACAACCAGCCGACAGTTTTTCAGTCTGCAGCTTAACACATCATGCTCTTGTGTTGCAAATTAGGCAATATCAAAATGCTTGTATCCAAAAAGCAGTATAAATATTTCATCTGAATAAAATAGTAACAACATTTGCAATTTAAAATGTAATCTTCAGGCAATAGACAGTGTTCTTCAAAGCATATTTTGAAGTCCACAGCATTGGTAGATTCCTACAATCCAGCAGAAAAAAAATTATTTGGCATAAGAAGATATTTTTATGGTGTTATCTATCTATCTATCTATCTATCTATCTATCTATCTATCTATCTATATCTATCTATCTCTGTCCGGACCCAACTGTTGCGCACTGGGTTCAATTTTAGTATTACCGGTCCCATTGAATCTTGATCATTCTACTTCTAGCTGTTGTTCCACAAGACATTAAGAAAAGCAACCTTGTGAACAGAACTCCTCTTCCCTCCTCTAACGTCCTCATTACATGTAAATTATATTAAAGCACAAAGCACATTATAACATTTATAATCCAATACAAATGGATCAATGCAGAGTACTTGTTAAAAATAAAAGTACACTGCTCATTTTCTGAATTAATCGGTAAACATGAGACATAATCTGTTTCACCAACAGTTTATAACATAACTGTCAGACTGGCCCAGTGCAAGGCTGATGGATCTTGTAGTGGACCTTGACTAGTGTAGATTGGATAGCCCAACCTTTTACTCAAACCTTTAACCCCCCTCCCCTCTTTAAACCTTCCCCCATTTTCCCATTAAAGAGATAGACACAGAAGTTGGAGTAAAATGGCCACAACAGCCTATTTTATTTTCAAACCAAATTAAATATTTAAATAAAATTAAATAATTCCAATTAATACCAACATTTTATTCATCAACATTTTAACCAAAATAACTTTTATTAACACCCGTCTAATTTGGTCTTTGACAGCAACCCCACTTAACCTTTCTGTTCACCATTACACTGCGGTACCATTACCATACCCGGCCCCCAGCCGACTCCAGCTCGGAGACACCCCCTTTTTACCCCGCAGTGCACCATAACCGTATTCCAGCGGACACCGTTCCACTGAAATAACCCCATAAGGGGACCATCCCACCAATGAGCCCCCCCCCACCATTTCCATTCCATCTGCCAACTGTCACCATTAAAAACCAAAGGACACCGCCAATATTGTCGTGACAACCCATCCTCTGAACCTGAAAGAAAAGAAACGCACAACACCAAACATAAAACAAAACAGGGTGAGGGTGGGTGGGAAAAACCTGCATCCCAGCGTGCTAAAACTTCCCGAGTGCCCCACGTGCGCCCCCTCCATCTTTATAAAGGGCTCCTCCTCCCCTTGTCCATCAACCTCCTACGGCCACTCCCCTGAACCATCTCCTTCCTTCCTTAACCCTCAGTTGTCCTACTCCTCACCCAGACATGCCCAGCCCTCCGTTAATTTGTCCTCTGTCCCTGTCACTCCGGGCCTCCCTTTATTAAAAGCTTTTGGTCCAACTGGTAGTTTACTGAAGATTAAAACCACCTTGACTTTTGTCACCAAGCTGGTGATCCTGGAACTCATCCGCTGCTGATGCTTGAACACCCTCCTTGCGGCCTCTTACATTCCAAAATAAATGTCAGTGCTAATGCATTTTCCACAGCCACCAATCAGATTAAAAACTTTTATAAAAGTTTAAATGTGATTGATGATGCAGGAAGCAAAGGAAAATAAATTACACAGGTTTCAGGAAATACACTCCTAAATGTGTAAGGATAGCCATAGTAGCTCACAAAGATACTACTATGGGGCCTGGGGGGCATCATTAGGGGGGTATTCAGGCAATTTAAACATAGAAAATCTGTTTATATTATTGAGAATTGCATAGGATGCTGTTGATACTGCAGCCTGTACCCCTTGACATTTCCAAAAAAGAGCTGGCTCTATATAGGAGGAGACTATCATCATCCCTATCATTAGAGAAGACTTTAGAATCATTGTAGTGACATTGATTCTGAAGTCTCTCATCCTGTAATAGTGATTACAGGAGGAGACTTTAAAATCATTGTTACTTTGTTACTATAACAATTTCACCTTTGCAGGCTTTGCAGTAAGGAGAATTTGTTTATCTGTCTTGGCAGTGTAGATGTGTTGCCCTCAGGGCTTTTGGTCATATCATAGCTGCTGTGCCACTTTTCTTGTGTTAATCCCTCTTGTTATTGTATTGCACCAAATTCATGATGAATCTGTGACACTTTTGGTTCTGACAGTGACTGAAACTAAATTCAGGTAGTTCTAAAATATAAAACTTCCTGAAGACACCTAATTGGGAGAAATGCGTTGAGACAGGACAAGAGCGCTGATGTTACTTCCGGTGATGTCACGTTGGTAAGTTTTTGGAACACACACTGGTTCCGATCATCGGAACAGGGGCTTCCTAACCTCTTAACAACCCCATACTGCTGGAAATCCTTAGTACCAGGAGGGCACTAATTGATGTAAGTGCACATTTAACCACTTGCCGAACGCCGCATGAACTTATACGTCAACAAAATGGCACGGCTGGGCAAATGGGCGTGTATATATACGTCCCTTTAATTTCCCGCCACGTATTCACGCGATGGGAGCTCCGTGACCATGCCCACGGGACCCGTGGACTCGATGTCCACCAGTGTCCCGTGAACTGGTCACAGAGTTGAAGAACGGGGAGATGTCAGTGCAAACACAACATCTCCCCATTCTTCCTAGTGACAGGTCACTGATCGTCTGTTCCCTCTCATCGGGAACAGCGATCAGTGACGTGTTTCTCGTAGCCACGCCCCCTAACAGTTAGAATCACTCTCTAGGACACACTTAACCCCTTCAGCACCCCCTACAGGTTAACCCCTTCACTGCCAGTGTATTTTTTTACAGTAATCAGTGCATTTTTATAGCACAGATCACTGTAAAAATTACAATGGTCCCAAAAATGTGTCAAAAGTGTCCGATGTGTCCGCCATAATGTCGCAGTCACAATAAAAATCACTGATCACCGTCATTACTAGTAAAAAATTAATTAATAATGTAGCACTACCCCCGCAGGAGCCGCTGATTGATTTGGGATCGGCGTATTAAGTTACCTCTGTATGTTGTCTAGGGGTGATTGCAGTGAGCAGAGCAATAGAATGTCCAAACCTGCTGCTGAAGTTTTCTGAATGCTTTATTTCCTGGTCCAACACGACCAACATCAACATGAGGTAGAGAGAAACGGTTGATGAAAGGAGAGAACGTTGCGGTATCAGGCCTTGGATAAAAAGAAAGCAGTCCTGCCTTCCGTAGTAGAAAAGTTCGTCACCACTCTAGCCAGAGTGGGTAGAGTCACCTCCGGACAGACTTCTGCCACAAGCCTGGCAGCCGGAACGTCACTTAAGGTTGCTGGGAGGAAAAAGTCTCTCTCACTGACTTGGCTCTAGTTGAATTTAGTGTTTTAGAATGAAGACCCCTGCCACAGGTCCAATGTTGGACTGTAGAGCGAATCCTCACAGAAAGTTCTCTTTTCAGTAGGGGTCACCAGCTGACAGTCTATGGTTATTTGTCAGTTCCTGGCAACCCCTTTTGGATCACCTGCCTCCGGGTTCTCCTCAAGCCGATCCCCCATCGAACAGCACATAGCTTAGGATCTCTTTAGCATAAGTGGGGCCCCCAGCAAGTCGCTAGGGCCCCTTTCAGCATCAGCAGGGAACTCTGCGTAGCATGCGACCCCGGCCTGGTAGGCCAAATCGCCGGGGTCTGTTGGGTGCGCACACCCTGAAGGTGGGTGCCGCACCTGGAACCTGGAACCCATGAAGAACCCCGAAAAATGGCGTCTGCCACAGATATACCCTCCCCCAGCAAGCTCCGCAAGGGAAAACTCCTCCAATTGGCTGCTGGGGAAAAGCGGCTCTGCCTGAATCCCTCTGGCGCCACCTGCCACCCAGAGATGGAACTGCATCTCTGGAGCACAGAATGACCCACAGGATAATTCAGGGCTGACAGCAGCCCAATTTAGCAAAATTAGGAGTGGGAGCAACATAACTCTCCCACTCTCCCACTAACTTTAGCGTAGTGCCTTTTCTGAAAGAAAGGGGGCGCTACATTAATAAAAATGCCATAAAACTATCCCTTATTTTGTAGACGCTATAACTTTTGTTCAAACCAATCAATTAACGTATATTGCGATTTTTTTTTTTTAACCAAAAATTTGTAGAAGAATATGTATCAGCCTAAACTGAGGAAAAAAACATTTTTTTTATATTCTTGGGGATATTTGTTATAGCAAAAATTAAAAAACATTGAATTTTTTTCAAAATTGTCGCTCTATTTTTGTTTATAGGGAAAAAAATAAAAAAACGTAGAGGTGATCGAATACCACCAAAAGAAATCTCTATTTGTGGGGAAAAAAGGACATTAATTTTGTTTGAGAGCCACGCCGTGCAGTTGTCAGTTGAAGTGATGCAGTGCTGAATTCGCAAAAAGTGACCTGGTCTTTATCAGCCAAATGGTCTGGGGCTTAAGTGGTTAACAGGGGGGTTATCTGTGTGTGTTAGAGCAAGACTTATTTTAATAAATGATAAACACAATGGGGTTGATTTACTAAAGGCAAATCCACTTTGCACTACAAGTGCAGTTGGAAGTGCAGTCACTGTAGATCTGAGGGGAAGATCTGAAATGAGGAGAAGCTCTGCTGATTTTATCATCCAATCATGTACAAGCTAAAATGCTGTTTTTTATTTTCCTTGCATGTTCCCCTCAGATCTACAGTGACTGCAATTCCAAGTGCACTTGTAGCGCAAAGTGGATTTGCCTTTAGTAAATACAGTACCTGACCTCCCACGACCCCTACCCCTAGCTCTGGCGCTCCTCCTGCTCGCAATACATTCCTATGGATGCGCTGCATTTCATGGGGGCGGCGAGCGCGAGAAGCACAGCAATATCGCGCTGGATATACAAAATCGGCGGCACCTATTGTAAACCCCAATGAGTTCTTCTCTGTGGTCTCTTCCTATATATTAATATTCTATCTGGGCTGAGAGAGCTGGAGTGGAGCCAGGAGATTAGAATTGGTGGCACAGGAAAA
This sequence comes from Rana kukunoris, assembly GCA_029574335.1. Lineage (NCBI taxonomy): Eukaryota > Metazoa > Chordata > Amphibia > Anura > Ranidae > Rana > Rana kukunoris. The sequence continues at coordinate 530,539,170 of CM056049.1, forward strand.
AAAAGGTTGCATATCCACTTTAAAAGTCTTTGGTTAAACAAAATTGGTGGGTCATAGAGTGAGTGAGTGCATGGTGTGAACTGGGTGTGAGCCACCATCACTTGTTTTATTTGGAGCACTGGAGGTTTGGTGAAAGAAAGAGATTCACTGCTCCAGGTGAGTCCTGTGGACGATTAGGAATGATCGGATTACCAAGGTGCTGGCGATGCACGTAGCAATGGTAATGAAGAGAAGAAAAATGGACTGCCGAACTCCAAGAGGACTTCAATCGAAAAAGTTGTCTTTATTGTAAAAATAAAACATGTACAGCCACAGCAACCACAAACAGTACAGCCGACGCGTTTCGTACTCAACTAGTGCTTAGTCATGGCAAGGACTGGAGGTTTGGTGGCTGTATTAGCACATGCACAAGAAGAGTGAAGAATGAAGTGTTGGTGTTGCATACGTTTGGTTAAAGGATTACATCAATACATTCATGTATGGACTTTTCTTTAAATGTTATTGTTTCTTTTATTATCTTGTGTGTGTATGTGTATATATATATATATATATATATATATATATACCATTTCTACATTTCTAGCCGACGCCTAATAGTAATTGGTGTATTGTCTAAACAAGGCAGAAATATATCTCCCGTCTATGACAACACACATAGATTTACCTGACTTCCTGTCACAATATATATATAGTATATAGATATAGTCAAAATATTGGGTTGGCTTCCTTTACACGCACAGGAACCTGTTTGTTAAATATGAAAACCCTTGTTAGTTCAAGAATGCAAAACTCTATAGATGTTGTAAAAGTTTACCTCTGTTGCTGTAGTTCTCAATAGACATGGCATTAGTGACCTAAATAAAAATAAAAAAACAGACAACGATACCTCAACAATCTTCACTGACATGCATTTGTCATGTCCTTTATTTCCTAAAGCTACAATAAATAGGCAGCTTTTTTAAGTGTAACTGGGAAAATCTGGAATTTAGTGAGTATTTTCTCTTTTTACAACTACCTTATCAGTATACATGGCAGCCGTCCTTAGAATTTATTTCCTTGATTGCAATTACCATGATTGAGATATGTGAAGCCGAATTTACAAAAATTTGAATGTCAGTGCAGAATTCATTGAATATTCGGGTTTAGGTATAACCTGTCAAAATATCAAGCTTCAAATGAAGAAATAACACCTATCTTAATAAAAAATAAAAAAAAGTACATTTATAAAATGTATACCATTTTGTTTTACATATAAATAGTTGAAAGCTGTTTTTAACTATCGTAGCTGTTCCTAATTTTAACACAGTGTTAAACCCAGTGGTGTATTTAGGTTTTGTGATGCCCTAGGCCTGTCTAAACTTGTGCACCCCCTAATTTAAATATGACCCACTCTTTCTGTCAAGGGCAGACCCCTAGCTTTATAAAACCCGGCCTAAAATTTTCGAGTGAGGACACTAGTTCTGAGGGCCTGGGGGGGCAATGAATTCCCTTAATTTGCATATATTTCCTTTCACTTCCTGTTTGGGGCAGGAAGTGAAGGAAAATATCTGCAACGGGACAGGGATGGTAAAAAAATAAACTGACAGGGGCTATAACCCTTCATTACTCTATCCAAAATGAAAAAACAAAGTGTTGTCTATAGTTCTACTTTAAGCACACATTTCTGATAATTTTATGGAGAGGACTAAGAGGATATAACCATGCCAATGCTGCAGCAGAAAACATATAGCACAGTGAGGAAGGTTTGTGGTCCACGATGATAGATCAGTCAAAATTATAAGCAGCGCCCCCCCCCACCTGCATACCGGAAGCAGTGCGGTCGCTTTATGGGGGCGGTAGACTAATTTACCTCTCAGCCAAGTCCGCCCCATAAGACTGGCGCTACACTAACAGTGTATTGCAAACCCGTGGGGAGTCTTTCCATGCTGCCCCCCTGCAAAGTGCTTCCCTAGGCCAGGGCCTTGTTGGCCTTGGCCAGGATACAGCATTGATTAAACCCAAAAGCAAGCTTTTATTATATTGCAGTTTACCAATTTGTCAATGTGATGGCTGTATTAGTTACATTTTTAGGCTTTCTTTCTTCTAATTTCATCTGATAATCCAGCCAGCTAGTCTGATTTTTCAAAAGCCCAAACTCTCCAGCAGAATGTATCAGTTTACATGAATGAGACCAAGCACTTAACACTGGCAGGGGTGATAAACTACTTGCCTACCAGGCAAATTCTGACACTTCACTCCTACATGTAAATATCATATTTATTTTTTGCTAGAAAATTACTCAGAAATATATGTTTTTTTGTTTTAGCAGAGACCCTAGGGAAAAAAATGGTGGTTGTTGCAGCTTTTTATCTTATATGGTATTTGCAATTTTTAAAACACGTTTTTTGGGGAAAAAATAAAGTTTCATGCATTTAACCACTTCAATACCCAGCCATATACAATTGACGGCCTGAGATGGGATCTACCATCCTAAGTGGCCGTCAATTGACGGCCTGGGCTTTGCGGGTTGATATCTGAATGATGCCTGCAGCCAGAGGCATCAACCAGATATCCTCTTCTTCAGCCAGCGATTCTGCACAATCTAAGAATGATCATAGCGGCGGTGCCGCCGCTTGATCGTTCTTACAGGCCGTGGGAGGGGACACCCCCCCCCGTTCTTACAGGCCGTGGGAGGGGACACCCCCCCCCTCCCGCTGCCATCCGGTGCTTCTCCGGGCTCTCCCGTGCCTTCGGGGCCCGGAGAATGAATCGTCGGCGTCGGCAGGAAGCATAGAGATGACTGGTGACCAGATGGTCACCAGTCATCTCTATGACCGTCGGAGGACCCGGGCGCGATGTGATGATGTCACGCCCGGGTCCCCGTAAGTAAACAAAGCCGCGATTGCGGCTGTAAGCCACCATTCATGAGATCGGTGAATTTTTTTTCACCGATCTCATGGTTTCCAGCCTGGAGGAGAGATGTGAGGTCTTATTGACCCCCATCTCTCCTTAAAGAGGACCTGTCACACACATTTCCTATCACAAGGGATGTTTACATTCCTTGTAATAGGAATAAAAGTGGAAAAAAAAATAAAAAATAAGTAAAAAAAAAAAAAAAAAGATAAAAAAAAAATTAAAACGCCCCTGTCCCCGATAGCTCGCGTGCAGAAGCAAACGCACACGTAAGTCCCGCCGACATATGTAAACGCCGTTTAAACCACATAAGTGAGGTATCGCCGCGTGCGTTAGAGTGCCAGCAACGAATCTAGCACTAGATCTCCTCTGTTAATCTAAACTGGTAACCTGTAAAAAATAAATAAAGCGTTGCCTATGGAGATTTTTAGGTACCGAAGTTTGGCGCCGTTCCATGAGTATGCGCAATATTAAAGCGAGACATGTTGGGTATCTAATTACTCGGTGTAACATAATCTTTCACATAATACAAAAAAATTGGGCTAACTTTACTGTTTTGTTATTTTTTTAATTCATGAAACAATTTTTTTTACAAAAATAAGGCATTTGAAAAATGATTGTGTAAATACCGTGCGAGATAAAACGTTGCAATGACCGCCATTTTATTCCCTTGGGTGTCTGCTAAAAAAACATATATAATGTTTGGGGGTACTGTGTAATTTTCTAGCAAAAGAATGATGATTATTACATGTAGGAGAGAAGTGTCAGAATAGGCCCGGTATGGAGGTGGTATAAAAGCCCGGTATTGAAGTGGTTAAAAAAAGAAAAAAAACAGTAAAGTTAGCCCAATTTTTTTTTTGCATAATGTGAAAGATGTTATGCCGAGTAAAAAGTTACTTAACATGTGACACTTGCGCACACTCGTTGAATGGCAGCAAACTTAGGCGACAATTTAAAAATGTCTACAGGTTATCTGTTAAGAGTTACAGAGGCGTTCTAGCCCTAGAATTATTGCTCTCACTATTATTCACAGCGATACCTCACATGTGTGGTTTGAACACCATTTACGTATGGGGCCGCGACCTACGTATGTGCTCGCCTCGGCGATTTAAAAACAGCTTTCTCGTGTAACTGCTTTTTAAAGTGTGAGCTGTGCCCCCCCCTGTACTGGCAATGCTGCTGTTTTCTGTGCCTCCTGTGCTCATCCATCCAGAGTTGTGTCTAACTAATATTGGCGGTGTGTTACAGGTCAGATCACTAGGTGAAAACTGAGGGGGAAAAGCCACAGAAAAGAAAAGAAAACTGATGCAGCCAACACATCTAATGATTGCTAAGCTGCAATATAATACATGTTTGTTTTTGGGTTTATTACTGCTACCCTCCCTTATGCTATTCAAAATGAAAGTGGTAGTAAACTCCTTACCTGTAGGTACAGTGAATATTTCCTTAACTTGTTCTGTTTCGGAAATATTCACATTGGCTATAGCCATGATGATGACTCCCATGCGTATGCAAGACAGTGACGCCAATGTGGCCTGGCAATTCAGCTGGGCAGAAAGTGTGAGACCAGAAGGAAGCTCGGGTAAGGATGGAAGCACTAGCAGCAGTGACAGCTCAGCACTGGAGGGCTCCGTTTGAAGGGTAAGTCTGTAATAAAGTCCTTGAAAGTCCTAACACAATATGGCATAACAATGTGGGAGGGGCCCATTTTAAAGAAAAGTTGGTAGAGTTTTCTACCTGTTTGAAATATATTTTTCTCCTAGGCCTTTCATACAGGCACTTGTGTTTGACCATTTTGCCCAGTGCACTCCATAATTTTACCGACCTGGTCAGATACACCAGTGGTTCTCAACCTCAGTACTCAAGTATCCCCAACAAGCCATGTTTGCAGGTTTTCCTTTATCTTGCACAGGTGATCAGGGCTGGACTGAGACAAAAATTTGGCCCTGGACTTTATCCAGAGCAGCCCACTTTCATTTTGCAAACAAGCACAAAAACAGTATATAAACTAAGCGCAATTGTGCAAAAAAACATAAGTAGCATAATATAAGGAGTCCTCGCTCACGTCTTTTATTACTTCACTTATTCTCCTCTGTATTTTTTTATCCTTCCCACATTACTGCATGAAGTAGAGGGCAAGCCTTGCAGCAATTACTTTGACAGGCTGTCACTGAAACCGGCCCACTGAGCCATCGGCCCACCGGGAAACTCCTTGTAGTCCCAATAGCCAGTACATGCCTGCAGGTGATTTAAATCAGAATCAATGGAAGGGTCATTTGGACAGCTATTTTATCTAAGAGAAATTCCCAAATCATGGCCTGTTGGGGGTACTTGAGGACTGAGGTTGGGAACCACTGAGATACACCCCTTTGCACCAATTGTCTGTGTGAGGACAATTGTGCTGTGAAATGTGGCTCATGTGAACGCAACTGATATGCAACTTGCCTAGTATTAAGTTACATGTATATAACAGATATATCATTCGACCTGTCAAGAATAATTTGAATATTTAACCTACAGACCTTTTATTCCAGGCCACAGACCAGGGCGTTAACTTTCCATCACTTTCTTGGACGCGATTGCATGTATTTATTTATTTTTGGAATCCTCTTTTTCCTTATCTGCATGACATTTTCAGTTTTTAATATAAACTTTATTATTCATATAGGAAGCTGAATGTTTATACATATTTGTAAGGTGCTTCCACAAAAAAAAAAAAAGGCCCGTTCCAAGGGAGTTGCAGCTTGTTTGTTTGCCAATATTGAAAAGGACATTTCTATTTATAAATTGTTCAAAGGTGAAAATGTGTGTTTTAGCAGCTGAATTTGAAACAAATGGTAATCCATACAGCAACTGCCATTTTAACAGTACATACACTTCATCTCTGTCTCACTGTGCATTTCTTATATGTTGACGTATACAAAGCTTCTACCATTTATTCAACTTCACTGTAGGCAGACCTATAGCTTTAAAAGGTCTTAGAGAGGAGTCTGGTTCAGTGGTTTAAATGTATATTCCAAATGTATGCTCATACTGAAAAATCCCAGTTGTGTTCAGTCTCTGCTTTGTTTGTAGATGTGCTTATTAGCAATGTGTTGGATGTGCAATCCTTACACAGTTTAGAGAACAGAATATACTTACACAGATGGAAAAAATATTTAACATTTTCATTTTATTTTTATTACAATAAAGTAGGATTCTGTAAATATATAAGCAAGTTTCACTCTAAAAAGATTGACTATATAATGAACATAGATTTGTTTAATCAAACTTTAGAATAATCAAACATTTTTAATGGACACAAACGTCACACTTTTTAAATACATTAAAATTAACTTTGTATGAAAGATCAACTAGATGTGAAAATATATTGTAGCACCCTCTAGTGTGCTACCAGTGTGAGAGCAGGCAAATCTATGTTTTGGTTCATGTTAACATGTGAGTCTTTAATCTGGATCAAAGGTTTATTGCATGTCAGGGCTGGATGACTCATACAGGGAGCTCTCTGGTGCCTCACACTGCCTCTGGAAGTTTGGAGAAGTTTGTAGAAACTGGAGGGCGGAGGCCAGGAGGGTTGATCTGCATACTTAGGGGTGCAGGGGGCCTGGCATGGCAGCTGAGCCAGCCCTTAAAATTATGGGATGACCAACCTTGGGAAGGGTGTAAAATGGAGATGGAGTGCTGAGAAGACTGTCGTGGCCCTTGAGGAGAACCCTGCCTGGGGGGTTGCTCTACCTAGGCCTGGAGATCAGGCTGGCTTGGGAGAATCCTACCAGTATTGCAGTTTGAAATTAATCCTTACCTAACCGGCAGCAGGAGCAAGGAGGACAGTATGAGTACATCAGCACGGTCAGGGACTTACAAGGGGAGACTACCACATGTAGCAGGTCTCTCTGGAAGACAGAATTGTGCTTAAATCTTTTATTAACTTGCCCTGGGAGATCTCTGGAGCAGTCAGGCAGGCTGGTGGAGAGACAGTTGTGTGTTCTGGTGAACAGTCAGTCGACAGACTGATGAAGAAGCAGCCGGGTGGCCTGGGGGAGAAGCAACCAGGTGAGCTTGCTTTTCCTGCAGTTGGTAGAGCTGAGATCAGTGTCTACAGTGGAGTTGGAGGTACTCCATGATGCAGTCCACAAAACTTTGTGCCCATTTCTAAAGGGTTGACAGTTTCTAGTCATTAAGGTGATTTTGCATCATTTCAAGCAGGCTGTCAGCAGTCAGGGGTGAGATTAATCAGAGTTTTACATAGAGAAGAAGAGTGAGGTCAATCGTACATAGTGAGGAAGTTGGGGCTAGTTTTGTTGCTATTAAGTTGGGTATCCCATAGTTTCTATTCCCCATCCAAATTATTAACCCTAAAAAAACATAAAAACCAAGCTTAAAGATGTGGAAGTTACTTGTTGCCTGACTGTGCAGGAGTGGGGAACCCAGTCATCTGCAACCCCTGCGGGGGTAGTGCTACACTGATAAATTGGCAAGAATGAGTTGTGGGAAGTCTGTCACTTAAAGTGGTTGTAAACCTCTGTAGCACTTACCACTGTAGGAGCTGTTTGTGAAAAGGCATCCCCACCCTGCACAGTCAGGCACTAAATTTCCACAGCACACTTGAGTCAGGAACCAGTCCAACAACTTTGTTTTGTTTATTAGGGTTATTAAACTTTGATGGGATAGGGGTATTATGGGATGCCCACTTGACTTTTCAGCAAAGAAACTCTTCAGAAACACAACTATATACAGTCCATATATACACTCCTCTTCTTCCTCCTGCACAAATATTGCTTGCAGAACACTCAGGCCTAGCTGGAACACTGTTAAGGGGATCTGACCAGGCACTCAGCCAGATTCAGTAATAGCCCTTTGCAGGCAGGGACCACTGGCCCTTTTGGTGTGTAGAAAAGTTCTAGTTTCCAGCTGCCCTCCTGTGGCTACTAATCCTAGCACCACCTCTTCAGGCACTGCGAGTCCACCTGGCTGCAGATGCCCCTTTCACTAGCCCTCCTGTTTAATCTTCCACAGTTCTCCCAGACTGATTCTACAACCATCTCAGATTGCCACTCCTCAGTCCTCTCAGGCTGCCTCTCAGTCCTCCCCAGCTGTCTTACTCACCAGCCACCTGGCTGTCTCCTCCCTGAAAATCTGGACATACTCGCTGGCTCCTGCTGTCCTCACACTTTCTCCCATGCCACTGGACAGGATTCCTCCTTGTGTTATCAGAGGATCCCTCCTGCACCCCAGACTAGGGGGCTACCCTCAAGGGCCCACCAACAGTCTCCTCAGCACTCCATCTCTAGCTTCCACCCAAACTCCACTGCCCCTGCCCACCTGACTTTAAGTATTTAAGAGGTCCCTCCCCCTGCCAGCCCATTTGGCTGGTGATTGGTTGGGGCCCTCATCAATATTCCAGGCAGTGCCTCCTAACCTTCCTCCCATTCTACTGGAAGTTTCTCAAAAGTTCCAGCAAGTAGGGGGAGGTAACAGAGATGCTGCCTGATGAGTTATTTCAGCCTCCCTGAGTCACTCAACCCGACCCAGATTCAAAACACACAGGGTTGGCTGCCAGCCAAGCCAAACAATTTACCTACACTACAAGCTTATATATTCTGGAGTTTGAATGGATGTAGAGAAGAGAAGACTGCAGATAGACAGGTTCAACTTATGTAGGAGGATTTGTTTCATTTCTGTGTATTACCTGAGACTATTCAATTCACTGGGTATATGTCAGGGTTTACAACCACTTTAAGCAAGCCATAGATTATGCAATTTTTATTCCTGTGACCATGGGTTGATTCCCCCATCATCACATTCAGTTCTGAAGGGGTAATCCACCCCACAGTGCTATTATGTTCTGCGGGTGGGGACCCTTCCCTGCTGGCATAACACAATGATCACTTCTGGTTGCTATAGCGGCTGGCAGAGATCACAGGAAAGGAAAAATGACAGGCTGGTTGTACAATGGATTGGCTTTAGTACAACTAGCCTGCCCATAGATCAATCAAATCTTGACTGGTCCCTGTTGAACCAGATTCGATCCATCTATGGCTGGCTTTACTCTCATACACCCCATTTCCTCCATCAGATTGTCCTTTCTTCTACTTGTAGCACCCTCTAGTGTGCTACTAGTGTCAGAGTAGGTACTGACTTATGTCTAAACCCTTTGAGTCTTAATCTGGGTCAGGGTTATTGGAGTTCAGGGCAGCATGACTCATACAGACAGCTCTCTGGTGCCTCGGAGGCTAGGAGGGTTGTTCTGCATATTTAGGGGTGCTTAGCCAATCCCCAGGAGGTGGGCCTGGTGAGGGACTAAGTGACCGTTTAAATAGGAGTGAGTCATGCTGGAAAGGGAGTTGGTGGAAGATGGAGATGCAGTGCTGAGGAGGCTGTCGGTGGCCTTTGAGGCTCTGCCTCAGGCTGGGGCTCAAGTGCTGGCCTGAAAGGATCCTAACAACAGGAGGAGCTTGGAGGGAGTCTACCCTGAGAGGAAGCGGGAGCAAAGAGGACAGTGTGAGCACTACAGCACAGTGCAGGGACTTACAAGTTAAGTGGCTGCCACATGTAGCAGGTCTCTCTGAAAGATAGCAGCGTGCTTAAATCTTTCCTCCAGAGAGTTGGTTGGGTAGACTGGTGAAACGAAGCAGGCAGGTGGACTTTTAAAGAGGCAGCTAGGTGGGCTAGCATTTCCTGCATTGGTAAAGCTGGGACCAGTGTCTACAGGGGAGTTGGAGGTACTCCAGGATGCAGTTCACAACACATTATGTTATTTTCAAAAGGGACTGGAAGCTTCTAGCCTGTAAGGGGCTGTTGCTGATATAACAGAGGTTGTTAGCTTGTACAGAGGAATCAATTGGAGTTGTACAGAGGAATCAGTTGGAACTGTGTCTCTATATATATATATATATATATATATATATATATATATATATATATATATATATATATATAGAGAGAGAGAGAGAGAGAGAGAGAGAGAGAGAGAGAGAGAGAGAGAGAGAGAGAGAGAGAGAGAGAGAGAGAGAGAGAGAGAGAGAATTGTCCCTGGTTTTGTCACTATCAAGTCGTACATCCCATAATTCCTATCCCCATCCAGGGTATTATCCTCTAATAAAACACAAAAACAAAGCTTAAGGACTATTCACTGTGTCTGGATAAAAGTTGAAGATGTTATGTGCCTAGCTGTGCAGCAATTGGGGACCCTATCATCTTCATACCCCCAACATACTGTTGGGAAGGTATTTGGGAGAGATTTTCAAAATGTTTCTGCCCCAATGCCCCTCTAGTTATATTGAGTGTTTCAATGTTCAATGCTTACTTATCTTACAAAATAGAGCTTTATGGTACTATTTTGCTGATACTAATTATTCCTTGTTATATCCTCATTTTCATATTGCAGTAGTGGACAGCTTTCACATTTGGTAGCAGCTGCCTAAAGTTAAACACTTTTTGCATCAGAATATATTCCCTAATTCATTTTATCATATAGGTTAAAATCTTCTCAGAATTGACCAATATTATCTCTACAGCTCACATATTCAAATATTCTTTTTTAAATTACTTGGCTGGCAATATTAATTATCTAGCATTCTGCAAGATAAATAAGAAATATTCAAGAGGATTTGGACCCTCTGGATATGATGAGTACAAATCTAGCTCTTGCCGGGCAAAAGAAGAAGGGGGCCGTGGGGAGAACATTTGTTGTTCATTATATCATCTATCTTCCTCTTGGACCTTGCTTCCTTTTTATCTTCCTACTTTTTTGTAATGCTCCTGAGCATAACTCAAGTTGTCAATGGTGTCAGGCCATCTTCACCTGGAAGCTGAAGGTATACAGTGTCACTGGTGAGTTTCGTATACTGATTTTGTTTTCTATTAGTTGGCATTTTTACACTGCTTACACAGGTGTAGCACAGGAACCTGCAAGTACATGAAGCAAGTCAGTAGTCAAGGTCGGCAGGAATCAGCAACATTATAAAATGCATTATGTTAAAAAAAAATTAATCGCTGCATCGCTGCATTGCAATTCGGGTGTCCCCAATGCAGCATCGGTGCATGCGACCGGGAAAATCGATTTCCGTGTGACCTGCCCCACCCCTCCTGGGAGATCACTCCGAGCGTATAGCCGTTAACCCCTTAGCGCCGAGTGTATGCGGCCTCGGTTTTAGGGGGTTATACCATTATCATCCCAGTACTGTTTTTTTATAGTGGGCGGTCGGCTTTCCAGGGAAAACAACCGATGTGGCTAAAAGCCTTCCGCCGCTCTTACCAGGTCTACCGTCCCAGCGAGAGATCCGATCCGTGAGCTGCCACTTCCAGCGGCTAGAGACAGAATGGCATGAAGCCGGAAAAGTAAAAAAAATAAAATTATTGTTTTAAAGCGCCCCTGTCCCCAAGAGTTGTGTAAAAGAAGGGATAAAGGGGGGTAAGGGAAAATCTGCGCTTAGTGAAGAAAAACAATAGTTTTAAAATTCAATTAAGAAAAAGGTCCTGGAAGGGACGTCCTGCTGCTAGACACTACAACTTAGATATAATGTACCGGTTAACCCTATGAGGAGCTGTGGATTCCACTATCCAGCCTGTGGAGAGACACTAATTCGCTTCTGCCATCCTAAGGGATCATAACCTCCTGCTATGCCTGTTTAGACTACTCCTGAAAGGGAAAAGTCACAGGCTTTCCGGTAAGCCTTAATTTTCACTGGTGCTGGGTCACTGATACCTGAACTTTCTCTCTTTCCACCCGTGGACTTCTGAATTGGATTTTCACCACCTTCATTCCTTACCACTTGAATTGGAAGGGGTTAAACACCCCCTGTTTTTTTGTGGACTTTATTTATAATTCTTTGCACTTTATGCGTTGAACCAGTCACTCTATGACCTAATATTGTTATATTTAATCTATTCACATATACGTGTTGCCTTATATACCTCATATATTAATTTATAGGGTACGTGTTGTTCAGTGTTATACTGTTTTGCACAATTTTATGTGTTGAACCAATCATTTCATGATTTACACTATTGATGGTTTAATATTGTTTATATTTATTCACATACACCTGTTGCCTTATACATCAACCTATAGGGTATTTGTTGTCCAGCGCTACACTGTTTTTGCACATGTCCCCAAGAGTTCGCACAACAAATAAAACGCATACCCAAGTCGCGCCTGCATATGTAAACGGTGTTTAAATCACATATGTGAGGTATCGCCGCGATCGTCAGCACTAGACCTCCCCTGTAACTCTAAACTGAAAACCGCAATTTTTTTTAAAGTGGCGCTTATGGAGATTTTTAGGTACCATAGTTTGTCGCCATTCCACGAGTGTGCGCAAAAAGACACTCACCTGTCCAGCAATGTAGCCACCCGAACCCTCCATTCTCTCCCCCGCCTGTCCACAGCGCTGGCAATACTGATGTGGGCATCCGGCTGTGACAGCTTGTAGCTTCACAGCTGGGTGTGCATGTCTCACTGCGCTGTCCTGCATAGCTGCGCAATCTTCTGGGACCTGTGATGTGTCCAAGAAGATTACAGGGAGGAAGTGGGAGCTTGTCAGTAATCGTGATGCATCATGGAATCAAATTGAATCATTGACCAGATAATCGTAATCTAATTGAATCGTGAGACCAGTGAAGATGCGCACCTCTACTGGACAGACAGAAGTACAAATCTTTTTGCTAGTAAAACAACTCCCATATACAGTGTGTATCTTATCTGTGTTAAGCTGTTAGACCAAAGGTGCAGCTTTAAAGGGTCACTAAAGTAAAACATTTTTTTAGCTAAATAGCTTCCTATACCTTACTGCAGTCCTGGTTTCATGTCCTCATTGTTCATTTTTGCTCTGATGTTGCTGTAATTCTTCTCTGTTCTGGACACTTCCTGGTTGTCCGTTTCCTGATGACCACAGTACTGGAAGCTTCTAGTTTTGTTTTCCAAACCATCACTGCTCAATGGCTCTGTATAGCACAGAGGCAGGAAATAACATGCAAAGACGAAACTAGATGCAAAAACGAAACTGAAACTTTTACAACTCATTTAAATTATGAAAAAGCCAGTTCTTTTTTATGATTCCCAAGTACATGATTGGATATGCATTTCACTTTTCTCATAGTTAGCATGCTAATTTCAGATGTTTAAAGCAACAAATAATTTTTTTTTTTTACTTTATACATTAGGACATTAGTCTGGTTATCTTATTGTCTATGGGAGTAAATCTACTCCCATTTTAATTATGTATTTTCATTATATATTTTTAAATATGTCATCACAGTCTTCTGGGAGTATAGTCCATTTATAGAAAAAAATTAACACTTTTATTTCAACACAACGTGTCCTATTTCACCAGGAAAATGCATGTAATTCATAAAAGTTTGATAGGGAAAGTTTTAACGCCAAAATTAAGAAAATAAATGGTGAACTAACCACATAAGAAAAAAGATGAATTGTGATAAGACACAACAAACAAAGCAGAAATCCAGCCACATGGTTAAATATAGGGCCAGATTCTCAGCGGTGATATGACGGAGTATCTCAGATACCCCGTCGTATCGCCGTTTTTTTTTGCCTCGTATCTATGCGAGTGATGCTTAGCATCACTTTGGCATAGATACGCTTCAACATCCGACAAGTGTAAAACCATTACACTTGCGGATCGTAGTTGTAATGACAACTCCGGCCACTAGGTGGCCTTTACGTTGTTTTCTCATTTGCATATGCAAATGAGGCTAGTACGCCGATTCCCGATCGCTTTTGCGCCGCCCCGTCGTCGCGTACATCGTTTTCGTCCGCGTAAGGTTACCCCAGCTTCTATGTGGAGTAACCTTACGAAGTACCGTCGGATGCCGTCGGGTGCCGTCGGATGCCATGTTAAGTATGGCGGCGGGTCAGCGTCGGCTTTTTCCGTCGCTTACGTCGTTTTACTAACTCGTTCGCGAATAGGGGCATTGCGTAGTGACGCTCACGTCGTTTTGACGTCGGTTTCAACTACGCTTTCCGACGTGAGCTGGAGCATGCGCACTGGGCTTTTTCCCCGGCCGGCGCATGCGCAGTTCGTTCGACGCGGGGGTGCGCTTCATTTAAATACAAGCCGCCTCATTTGAATTACGCGGGCTTACGCTGGGCCATTTTCGCTACGCCAATGCAAACTACGGAGCAAATGGTTCGAGAATACGGCACTTGCTCTAGTACGATGCGGCGGCGTAGTGTAAATGGCTTACAATACGCAAGCGAAATTCTATGAGAATCTGGCCCATAGAGTTGAAATATGTATGGGGGAATTGTTTTACCTTTTAAATAGTTGTATTTCTGGTCCAGTACTTACAAGAACAGTGAACAACCTAGATAGAATTAGACAGCAAATCATACACATATTTCTTGATCGTACATCACGGGACACAGAGCGCATAGTCATTACATATGGGTTATATGGGTACCTTCAGGTGTGGACACTGGTGTAATCAACTTCACAGGAAGTTCCTCCCTATATAACCCCCTCCCACTGAGAGTGCTTCAGTTTTTTCGCCAGTGTCTTAGGTGTTGGTCACGTCTAGCTGTCCCTCGGAGGTCTCGGGACCCAGGATAGCTAGCCGGATCCGTCCGAAGTGCTTCAGAGCCAAGATGTACGGTACCCGGGCCCTGCTGGAGTGGGGTTTTGCCTATAATGCCTCTCCTTGGAGGGCTGGATTCTGGGCTCCAGTGCCTTAGTCTCTTCCAAGAACTAAACGCTACTGATGCCAGGATGCTTTATAGGTCCAGGGGTGTGGGTTCCTTAACACAGGACCCCGGTCCCTGAAGGTCCAAGACAATACCCACGGAGATGGGGGAAGGCTGGGCCTCTTGCATTTTGCAATACCCTGCGGCGTGGAGCAGGTAAGAGGGAACCTGCGGGACTTGGTTCGACAGTAGGTATCCCCCTGGGGGTTCTGGGTTGGCTAACAGTATGCTGGGGCATCAGCCACTATCTCCACTATGTCTGTTGAGGCAGGATGGGATTCTAATGTTTACCCAGATAATATGTAAATATATGTATACTTGTGTAAGTTATATATTTTCTACTCACCCCAGGTCTGCCTGTTAACACTGATACTGCAACCCCACATGTTTTAAAGAGGAAATTGCTGGTAAAAAACTCCTGTTTCTTAGGAAGCCCATGGGGACAGCTTCCTCGCTGTGTGTGCACTACAATAAGATTAGTGCTTACCTGGTGTCTGTTGGTGCTGCATAACGCTGGTCCATGTTGTTCCTCTGCTCTGCTACCTCCATGTGGTTTCAGCGTGGTGCGCGCCTTTTATAGCGTCGGCGTGCGTCGGGGGGGGCGGGCCAGCAGCGTCAGGGTCTGTATAAAGGAAAAACTTTTCTCTGGCTGGTCTTTCCCTCCTGGAGGCAGAGGAAGAAAGGATACAGAGCGTGCAGCTGGGTCTTTTGGCCACACAGGGACACCTAGTGGCGGTTTTGTGGATCTTCAGGTCTAGGACTTAGGTCCACTATTGACCAGAAAAAAAAAAAAAAAAAGTTTTTTTGCTTAAAGGGACTCAGCCTTAGATCCAGCAGTATCTGAGTCTACCTTGGACTCCGGCTAACGGGCATTGGTGTGTCAATACTCACAGGTTTCCTCGGTATTGCCACCTCCCAGGCGGGTAAAAAAAAAAATTTTTTTGAAAAAAAAAAAAAAAAAAAAAGGAGAAATATAAAAGAAAAAGAGAGAAATTAGTTCTTTTTCATTTTTCTCATACCTGCCCTCATATTGGTTACTCCTAGCTGCAACAGTCAGGTGTTGGCTATAGGGGTGACCCAAGGTTGTACAATGGCTCCAAAGGGATCTGGACCAGCCAAGGCTGCTAAAGGTGCCAAAAAGCAAAAGGGGTCTCCATCGGGGTCAGAGGATTTGGGCCAGGCTTCTACGGCCCCACCCTCGCCAGTCAAGACACCGAGTGGCATAGTACAAGAGCCATTGGGGGTGCTGGGGGCAGAGACGGCCCCCGATCCACCCATTCCCGTTTACGTGACGGAAGAAATGCTAGCAGCCACCATGTGTGGGCTAGAGAAAAGGTTAACTGCGTTGCTTTCCCGTCCTTGCCCAAGTAGCAAGCGGGCTAGATCCCCCTCACCCAGTGTGGGGTTTTCAGATGCGGAGGTCTCCTCTTCAGAGGAACGGGACCCACAAGGGGATCAGGCAGACCCAAGTCCCGACGGTTCAGACAGGGAAAATTCCACTATAGATGAATATTTTTCGGCCTCTCAAGCGGAGGGCCTGTGGATCCAGTCTTTGACAGATATGGTTCGCACTGCCTTTAAACTTCCAGTGCCAGAACTAGTAGCCCCGGAGGTATCCTCATTGGGGTCTTTAAAGGCTCCATTAACTGGTGCATCTTTTCCAATGCACCCCCTTCTGCGGAACGTGATTTACCAGGATTGGGCTCGACCTGATAGAATCTTTGTTCCTCCTAAAAGATTCTCTATTCTCTACCCTATGGAAGAGGAATATGTAAAGAAATGGGCTTTTTAATGGGCAGCCATTTCCTGCGTGAATAAATCCCTGACTTGTCCGGTTGAAAATGTCCATATGTTCAAGGATCCGGTCGACAAGAAATTCGAGACCCTACTGAAAGCAGCTTTCACCTCAGTAGGGGCCATGGTTCAGCCAGCAGTAGCAGCCATTGGTGTTTGTCAGGCCCTGAAGGATCAGGCAAAACATATATTAAAGGACATGCCGGCTCAGCATACTCATGAATTAGCAGAATTCCCTAGGGCTCTCTGCTTTGCAGTAGATGCTATTAAGGACTCCATCCAACAGGCATCCCGTGCATCTCTACTGATGGTTCACATGCGTCGTCTTTTGTGGCTAAAGAACTGGTCAGCAGAGGCACCCTGCAAAAAGCTTTTAGCAGGGTTTCCCTTTCATGGGGGAAGACTATTCGGGGAAGACCTAGATAAATATATCCACACCATATCAAGTGGAAAAAGTACTTCCTTACCGGTCAAGAAAAGACCGCGTGGGCCCACGTTTAAACGACAGGCCATTGCAGGCTCGGCCCCTTCGACTTCCCGTCAGTATCGACGGCCTCCCGGGCGGTCAGCAGTTAATAGCCGCCCACAGGGACAAGCCGCGGCAAACAAGAGGCCCTGGTCTCGCAAGCCGGCTAAACCAGTCATCAAATCAGATTCATGAAGGGGCGCCCCCACTCTCTTGGGTGGGGGGAAGACTTCAGTTTTTCTCCGAAGTCTGGAAGGCCAGAATTCCCGACTCTTGGGTTCGGTCCGTAGTAGCCTCAGGCTACAAACTAGAGTTTCGAGAAATCCCCCCTCCTCATTTTCAGGGGTCAAGTCTTCCAAGCGACCCGTTAAAGAGGGCCTCTCTCGTAAAGGCGTTGGATCGCCTCTTGCTCCAAGGAGTAATTGTAGAAGTACCAACCCAAGAAAGGGGTCTGGGATTCTACTCCAACCTTTTTGTTATACCAAAACCAAATGGCGACGTCAGGCCTATATTAGACCTCAAACGCCTAAATCGCTTTCTAAGGATTCAGACCTTTCGTATGGACTCCATACGTTCAGTGACAGCCAGCCTACATCAGGGCGACTTTCTAGCATCTATAGACATAAAGGATGCATATCTGCATGTGCCGATTTACCCAGCACATCACAAGTTTCTTCGTTTTACGATAAACCAAAGTCATTACCAGTTCGTAGCCCTCCCTTTCGGGTTGGCAACAGCTCCACGGGTATTCACAAAGGTGTTAGCCCCGGTACTAGCCGTCCTAAGGACAGAAGGCATCTTGGTCCTAGCATACCTGGACGATCTCCTGGTTATCGACAGTTCAGCTTCCAACCTCAATCATGCAGTAGTCCGCACAGTGCGGCATCTAGAAGAGTTCGGGTGGATTGTGAACCAAGAAAAATCAAGGTTACAACCCACAAGACAGTTGGAATATCTAGGCTTTCGGTTAGATACAGAATGCCAGAGGGTATTTTTACCTCAAGAGAAGATCAGGTCGTTGATTCAAACGATTCAAATAGTCTTAGGCAAAAAGAAGCCGACTATTCGCCTATGCATGCGACTGCTGGGGAAGATGGTGGCCGCCTTCGAAGCAGCGCCCTACGCCCAGATCCATACCAGAATTCTGCAAGCAGCTATTCTCTCTGCTTGGAACAAGTCCATACAGGCATTAGACCGTCCATTAGTTCTTTCTCCAGAAGTCAGGCACAGCCTGTACTGGTGGCTGATCCCTCAAAAATTATCAAAAGGGAAAACCTTTTGCCCCATCTCGTGGAAAATAGTAACCACAGATGCCAGCCTAACAGGTTGGGGGGCAATCTTAGGAAAACGGACCCAGCAGGGACAGTGGTCAGAGGCAGAAAGTCTGCTTCCCATCAATGTCCTAGAGATCAGAGCTGTTCGGTTGGCCCTGGTCGTCTGGACTCTCCCCCTGCAGGGTCTGCCAGTAAGGATACAGTCCGACAATGCCACGGCGGTGGCATACATAAACCACCAGGGGGGCACAAAGAGCCTGGCGGCTCAAAGGGAAGTAAACCTAATTTTTGCATGGGCCGAAGCCCATGTACCCTGCATCTCAGCAGTGTTCATCCCAGGGATAGACAATTCTCAAGCAGATTTTTTGAGTCGTCAACAGTTACTCCCGGGAGAGTGGTCTCTTCACCCCCAGGTATTCCAAGAGATTTGCCAAAGATTCGGAGTTCCCGATGTGGACATCATGGCAACAAGATTCAACAAGAAATTGGACAAATTCGTATCCCGAGCCAGGGACCCCTCGGCCTACGGGACCGATGCGTTGGTTTGCCCCTGGCACCAGTTCTCTCCTGTATGCGTTCCCTCCACTAGAGATGATTCCCCGCCTTCTACGAAGGATCAGGGTGGAGCGCAGGCCGGTGATCCTGGTGGCCCCAGCCTGGCCCAGAAGGGCTTGGTACGCACTCATCGTGAGGATGTCAGTAAGGGCACCGTGGCCATTCCCCCTGCGCCCAGATCTGCTGTCTCAGGGCCCGATCTACCACCCTGCTTCACAGCAGCTAAATTTGATGGCTTGGCGGCTGAATCTCTAATTCTTAAGGGCAGAGGCCTCTCTGCCCAAGTCATATCTACGTTAATTCAAGCTAGAAAGCCAGTCTCTAGAAATATCTATTACAGAGTCTGGAGAACCTATGTGGAGTGGTGCGAGTCTCAAGGAGGGCATCCTCGCAAGTTTTTTATTGACAGGATCTTGCGATTCCTCCAGGTTGGCGTTGACAAGGGGTTGGCTCTTAGTACTCTAAAGGGGCAGGTGTCTGCCTTATCGATATGGTTTCAAAGGCCTTTGGCCACACATTCGCTTGTGAAAACCTTTTTGCAGGGGGTCTTGCATGTAAATCCCCCTATTAGAGCTCCCCTCTGCCCCTGGAATTTAAATCTGGTCTTGTCAGCTTTACAAAAGCAGCCGTTTGAACCTCTGGCAGAAATCCCTCTTGTGCTGCTAACCCGAAAGTTGGTTTTCTTGGTGGCTATGGCTTCGGCCAGAAGGGTCTCCGAGCTGGCAGCCTTGTCTTGCAGGGAACCGTACCTTATTCTGCATAAGGACAGAGTGGTTCTGCGGCCTCAGCCTTCTTTCCTTCCTAAGGTCATATCCAGTTTTCACTTGAATCAGGACCTAGTCCTACCATCCTTCTTTCCTACTCCCCAGTCCAGAGAGGAAAGATTGCTTCATACTTTGGATGTAGTCCGAGCCATGAGAGTTTATCTCAAGGCCACAGAAAAGATTCGGAAAACAGATGTGCTTTTCATTCTTCCGGATGGCCCCAAGAAGGGTCAGCCGGCTGCCAAGTCTTCCTTGGCTAGGTGGATTAAGCAGCTGATTTTTCAGGCCTATGGTCTGAAGCGCGTTCCACCGCCCTTATCAGTTAAGGCCCATTCTACGAGGGCCATGAGTGCCTCTTGGGCGGCACACCATCAGATCTCTATGGCACAGGTTTGCAGAGCGGCAACCTGGTCTTCCGTACATACGTTTACTAAATTTTATAAGTTGGACGTCACAAAGACTGCGGACGCAGCATTTGGGCAGGCGGTCCTACGGGCAGCAGTATAGAATCCTCTGGCCCGGTTCACGCCCCCTTTTTTCTGTTGGTGGAGCTATTTTACCTCCTGATATAGTTTCTGTTTGGCTATTTTTGGCCTTACGGTCTCCCTCCCTTCATGGAGCATTGCTTTGGGACATCCCATATGTAATGACTATGCGCTCTGTGTCCCGTGATGTACGATCAAGAAAAAGGGATTTTTAATAACAGCTTACCTGTAAAATCCTTTTCTTGGAGTACATCACGGGACACAGAGCTCCCACCCCTCTTTTTGGGAACATTGTGTAACCTCAGAGAAATTGCTTGCTACAAAACTAAAGCACTCTCAGTGGGAGGGGGTTATATAGGGAGGAACTTCCTGTGAAGTTGATTACACCAGTGTCCACACCTGAAGGTACCCATATAACCCATATGTAATGACTATGCGCTCTGTGTCCCGTGATGTACTCCAAGAAAAGGATTTTACAGGTAAGCTGTTATTAAAAATCCCTTTATTGTACAGTCCAGTCCTAGTTTTCATGTGTGCTCAACACCTAAATGATGCAGCTTGTGTGCCTTCTCTTCCGATAAGGTACAATAAGGTGGGTGGGTGTCAATATTATACCTGAAAACGACATTACAGCAAGCAAAAAATCCTTTATGCCATGTTATCTGAGCAAAAAAAGTGTATGTACAGTGGTAACTGGGCTGCTTTCAAACTGATCCACAGGTGCAGAGCAGTTTACCTGCGGGTCACACTGAGCCATAGACTTCTGTTATTACCTGTGAGTTTGGTGACCTTTCTGAAAGTGCACCAAACCTGCAGAATATAATAAAAGAGTCTCTGCCTCACAGTCAGACCCTGAAGCTGAAGCTACATGCAGTACATACAGTGCTTAGAACCAGTGAAGCACATAGTGAAATAAATTGTTTGTTTGGAGCCGCTTTAGGACCAAACTATTTAAAGTGAGTGAGTGTGTGAGTGAAAAAACGTATATAGCGCAGCACATGCAAATTAAATCGCCTCTGGGCGCTCGTTGTCCATTTCTCCTTTGTCATCAAAAGAGATGGGTTTTGATCTTTCTTCTAAAGGCCAAGTGGTTCTCCTCCAACCGAATGCTGGTTTGTAAAGCGTTCCATTGTCTGGAGCCTTGGACCGCAAATCTTCTTTCTCCTTTGGACTTGAATCTAGCTTTGGGTATCTGGAGTAGATTTTGGTTGGTTTATCGCAGATTGCGATTGGGGTTGTGGGCTTTTAGTTTTTCGCATAGATATTGGGGGGCCTTTCCCAGAATACACTTATGACAGAGTGCTTTAAAAGCAATTCTGTCTTTTACTGGCAACCAGTGAAGGCTTCTCAGTGAAGGTGAGATTGATTCCCATGTTTTTTTGCCAGTCACAGGTCTGGCGGCCGTATTTTGAACGACTTGCAGGCGGGTGATTTGGTACTTTGGGAGTCCAAGATAGAGGGCATTTGCATAGTCCAGTCTGGGGTTGAAAATTGTTCCCACCACAACTGTCTTCTTTAGGAATAGTCACAGAAAATCAGGGTTAACATAATTTTTCTGGTTTTAAGTTACTGCAGAATCTAGTTTGTCTGATCCAATGTATCAGATTAAATGAGGAATAGCTGAGGTGTGTATAAGTGTTTCATGGCTAGAGATGAGTCGAACACCCCCCCCCCCCCGTTCGATTTGCACCAGAACAAACTTTAGAACCCAATTGAAGTCTATGGGGCTCTAACGTTCGAAATCAAAAGTGCTCATTTTAAAGGCTAATATGCAAGTTATTGACGTAAAACGGGTTGGGGACCCTGGTTTTGCCCCATGGAACATGTATCAATGAAAAAAAAAAGTTTTAAAAGCGGATGTTTTTTTTGGGGCAATGATTTTAATGATGCTTAAAGTGAAAAAAAAAATTGAAAAATTCCTTTAAATATTGTACCTGAGTGTCTATAGTATGCCTGTGACGTGGCACATGTTTAGAACTGTCCCTTCACAAAATGACATTACTATAAGAGAAAAGTCATTTAAAATGGCTTGCGGCTTTAATGTAATGTCTGGTCCCTGCAATATGGATGAAAATCATGGAAAAAAAATAGCATGGGGTCCCCCCACCCGCGCCATTGGTCCTATATACTTTGAACAGCAGCAAACAAGACAGGGACTGTAGGTTTGTTGTTAGGTAGAATCTGTTTGAAATTTTAAACTGGTACTTTTTTAAAGTGTACTTTTTGGAAACATAGAGAAGGATTATCACCCCTGTAACATTTGTCTGTGAGCATCTGTTCAAAAGATTGCACCTCACTTTCTGTCCCAATGACAAATGTTTTTTTTTTTAATTTTATTTTTCTTTAGTGATAAAGCATCAGTGGACAGGAGACACCTTTTACAGAAGAGAATTTCCCTTCCTAGGGGTAGATTTCCTCTCACTTCCTGTTGTCTCCTTCCGTTTGCAAGTAGGAGTCGTTTGTAAGTTGGATGTTTGAAAGTAGGGGCCTGCCATATATAGTCTGCAGAAATTTGCCACAACACTGTAAGCCCTCACAGTTAGTCTTGGTGGGCGCTGGAACGCCCTGCTGTGAACTATTATATCAAGAATTGTAATTACATGCCATTGTTGAACAGTGGTAGAAAAATTGGGCCTTTGGTGCTGGCACAGGTGCCACAACACTGTAAGTCCTCACAGTTACTCTTGGTGGGCGCAGGAATGGGCCCTGCTGTTAAATATTAGATCAATAATTGTAATTACATGCCCCTGTTGAACAGGGGCAGAAAAATCGGGCCTTTGTTGGTGGTGGTGGTGGTGCCACAACACTGTAAGCCTCCACAGTTACTCGTGGGGGGCGCAGGAATGGGCGCTGTGAAAATACTTACTGATCAGCCACTGCCTGTGGTATTAATATGAGAACAACAGCAACTGTATTCACGTAGCTTTAGATGCACACTGTGCAGAAGACACAGTACACCACGTGAAAATACGTGCAGATTCCCTGCCTGTGGTATTAATATGAGCAGATCCATGCCTGTAGGAATTAATATCAGAACACCAACAAATCTAATGACGTAGCTTTGGGTGCACACTGTGCAGAGGACACAGTACACCACGTGAAAATACTTGCAGAATGATCCCCTGCCTGTGGTATTAATATGAGCAGATCCCTGCCTGTAGGAATTAATATGAAAACACCAGCAAATCTATTGACGTAGCTTTAGCCGCACACTCTGCAGAGGACACAGTACACCACGTGAAAATACTTGCAGAATGATCCCCTGCCTGTGGTATTAATATGAGAAGATCCCTGTCTGTAAGATAATCTGAGAACACCAGCAAATCTATTGAATTAGCTTTAGGTGCACACTGTGCAGAGGACACAGACAGTACACCAAGTTAATATACTGCAGCTAGCACAATCACATGCCTGCCTGTATATTAGGAAGAGTGGATCTAGCTAAACTCAATACAGTGTATAAATATATATATACACAACACCTGGGATGCATATACAGTATATCCTCTACACACTGTAACTCTATCTGACTAGCCTGCCTGCCTGCTCTATCTAACTCCAAAAAATGACACTCTCTCTCTCTTTGTCTCTCTCTGTAAACCACCACAACACACTACACAAGGCCGACTTCCAGTCGGCCTTATATAGTGTGGGGCGTGTACTAAACCCCCTGAGCCATTATTGGCCAAAGCCACCTTGCAAGCTGTGATTGGCCAAGCATGCGGGTCATAGTGCATGCTTGGCCAATCATCAGCCAGCAATGCACTGCGATGCCGCAGTGAATTATTGTCCATGACACGCCACTCGAATTTGGCGCGAACAGCCCATAACATTCGTAATTCGATGACTGATTGAACATACGATGTTCGAAGCGAACATGAGTTCGACTCGAACCCGAAGCTCATCCCTATTCATGGCACTCAGCAGACTATTGTTCTAAAACAGTTTTCCTGACTATATTCATATTTCCATTCGATCACATGGAACAATACAATAGTCAATATTTTAAATTGGAATGTTTTTATGACTGGCTTACAATACGCTCATTTGAAATATCTGGGTTTCCTTATTTAGTCTAGGTGCTGAAATGACTGACTATATTGCTGCTAAAAGCCTTGCTGGCACTGTTGAAGCAAAAGCCGTGAATCTTAACATTCATAAAGCCTTTATCTTAAACTCAATTCAGGAAACGGGTTTTAAAATCCTTTCATGCTGGTATAGTTTCCTGAAGACATTGCTTAAACTTTTACCACAGCGCCCCCCCCCCTTTGTTGGACATGTCAACAACATGGCTGGTTGAGACTTTGGGGATGAGGTGAAAGCTATCTACTTTAAACTTACAGTTGTACAGTCTGGGGATGATCCAGCTGCTAAACTCTTACATCTTACTCCACTGTCAATGAAGGATTATAAAAGGGCTTTGTTGAACCATTAATTAAATGCAACAAAAGTTCTCTATTGGAGACCCCCCATTTCAATCAGCCTATGGTTAGCAAAATTAAAGAAATCAAATTGATGGCGGAACCAATGGGGGAATATAACAATATAACATTTTTGGAAAATATGATTCTGGATTTCACAGGGTCGGATTACTATGGTAGCCTCATGGAAAGTACTTAGCATTCAGTTTTCCTGTGATTTTGAAATGAATGGACATTACCAAGAAAAAAAAACATTCACTGTTAGAAATTTTCCATGTTGCTCCGTTGAATTTTCTTGTCATGGCGGCAGAAAATGAACGTCGATTTGACCCCACTAATGAGTGCCAGGATTTGTTTTTAAACTGGATGTTACTACACTGAAGGCTCCTTACACTTGGAAGGACAGTTAACAGCCATTCTCATTAGTACAAAGTGGCAAATGTTAACCAATCTTACTTTAAATATGTACCATGCTACGTTAATTTGTGGTTAAAGTGATTGTAAAGGTTTTTTTTTTTTTTTTTAAATAACAAACATGTCATACTTACCTGCTCTGTGCAAGTGTTTTCCTCTGGGGGCAGATGCAGCACAGAAGGTTTTTCACCTTAATGCACAGAATGCATTAAGGTGAAAAACCATGAGACTTTACAACCCCTTTAAGTATTTCTGTAAGTAGAGATTTTCCTATGTGTAAGTAAATATCTTCCTATGTGCCAGAATAACCCTCTGCAATTATATTCCTTTTTTCTGAGATTCCTGTAAATCAGAGGTGCCCAACCAGTGGCCCGGGGGCCACATGTGGCCTGCGGGGCCCTCTGATTCTGATGTGGCCCGCAACCTCCTACTTTGGGATAGCAGGTTTGCAAGCCCAGATCGTGGGTTGCCAACCTGCCATCCCAGAGCATCAGTGTTCTGAATGAAGCCAGCGGTAGAGGAAGCAAGCAGTTGTGGAGGGAGCGGAGCCGCATAAGCCGATGCTTCCTGTATAGCGCCGGCTCCTGTCACAGGCGGAGTGATACCAAATGCGCTCTGCCTGGGACAGCAACAGCCACCGATACCTGAATACAAGACTGTTATTAAAGGGAGGTTTATTACTAAAAAGTATATATATGGGCATATCTGTTCTGCATTGGTTACTGTGCTGCTTTTAAACTGATCTGCAGGTGCAGCGCAGTGTACCTGAGGGTTACCTGCACTGAGCCATAGACTTCTGTAATTACCTGCGAGTTTTGTGCACTTTCAGAAAGTGAACCACACCTGCAGTATATGTGCAGCTAACCCAGGAAAGCCACAGGTCCACTGTGCTGCACCCGCAGTGCAGGTAAACTGCAGCACATCAGTGTGAAACCAGCCTTAGACCCCTTTAACATGATCAGTTCAACCCACACGGACACTCCATTCACCTCTATGGCGCGGCAGATGTAAACAGACTTTTGCACCCACCTACCTCCAACTGCCCCCTTCCATCTGGCTGGATCAGATGGTAGGGCCCACAGAGTAAAGTGGTCTGCCTCCTTGTTCGCTCTGCGTATACAGAGTGGCCACTGATCTGTCATCTATCCGCTCCACTTATTGTGGCCCGCGACCAGTTACCAAGTTGCTTAAGTGGCCCTCGCTCTTCAAAAGGTTAGACACCCCTGCTGTAAATATTTTAAAATCAAAGTGAAGAATTAAAAAAGTCCTTTGAAGCTCAATGGAAGGTCTCTGTTAAAGGATTTGTTATCCACTTTAATCTGTTCAGGTTGGTTGTAATGGAATACAACAATGCCTTCTAAGGTAAATGAGACACACAAGACTTTGGATATAGTGTTGCAAAGCTGCAAAGACTATGCCCCATGATAATACAGATTTGGGGGTTCTCAAACCCCAATATTTTCACAACACTATCTCTCATCTGCCTCCTGCAGTGCTGCTCCCCACTGTTCACCCCTTCTCACTAAAAGAATTAGTCCACTCTGGTAATGGTGTACTTTAGAACACATTTTCTCTTACACTGGTGCATGTGCTTGATTAGCAAATGCTTTTGGACAGTAATATAAATAATAGTTGCATTTCCCTTGTGATTTGGCATGGCTAGCTTGTTTTTTTTTTTTTTTTGTAATGTAGGAAACACTCTCAATCTGGCAGGTTAAACCCATAAACATTCAAGATCATTTATGTAACAGAACCAAAGTAGCTAAATAAACCAAAGTAGGAATCCCAGACAGGACACACAGTAACCATACATTCCTTTCTCCCAGAAAAAAATGCTTTTTTACAGCCACTCGCTGATAGAATAAAAGCAATATATGGTTAATGTGCTGCATCCCTTCCTCCCTCTGCGTAGCTTGCCACCACGCTCTCTTATAAAAAGCAATCCTTGAATTCATAATAAATCCTCATATAAGTAACCTGCTAGGTTGGGAGCTTTTCTCTACTTCTGCTTCACCTTCTCTTATTAACGCAAGAATAAGGTTAAAATCAGGTCAGCTACTATTCACTTGGCTTCTATATACCCAATTGGCCCAAATACAAACTTTAACATTTTAGGTTTGTTTAAAAAAATCCCAGAAACTGAATTTTTGTACTGTTATGAAAGAGACAAATGCAAAATAAAAGTTTTGTTTAACATTTTTGTTCAAAAGTTTTGTCCTTTCTACCTACTACACCAGTGGAGCCACCATACATGTGGTTGTGCACGCTCTGTCTATCTCAGCATGGGAGGTGCACTTTGACATCTTCTTCTTGGGTGCCAAAAGACCATGCTCTGGCACTGCCCACCTGTAACCTAGCCCCCAGTGACTGAAAACTTACAATGTGTAACGTAATTTCACCCAGTTGTCTACTAGTGCTGGCCCCCGTTTTCTTAGGCCGGCTACACACTGTTAGTTCTTTTTTTCCGTTCACTCCCAGTGGGTTGAACGAAAAGATACTGTCAGCCCTGGTCCGGAGCCCCTGTACTAACCATGTGAGGCTGAGAGCGCTGATCGGAGGTCAATCGGATGCTGGTTTTCCAGCGTGCTCGACCGACATACACACGGGCCGAATGTCGGCCATTTTTTTTTTTAACCAACCGTTGTCTCCTGACATTCGGCCCGTGTATACCTGGCTTTAGTCCTATTAAAAGGGGATTTAAGAGAAGCTAATATAAAGACAAACATAAGCAATATCATTTAAATGCAAGGTCTGTGATATACCAGCAGCAATTAGGGTCCATGCACAATGGCTTACAAATCGCTACTTCTCAGGGGTTTTGTGTTGTGCCTCTAGAAGCAGCTCAATTGTATTCTATAGCCCGGATTCACAAAACACTTACGGCGACGTATCTTGAGATGCGCCGCGTAAGTGTAACTATGCGCCGTCGTATCTGTGCGCCGTGCCCACAGAACTAGATACGCCTGAAAAAACACGGGGCACGGGGGGCGGACCACCATCTGATGTGCGGTTGACCCCGGAGGAGGAGGTGGTTGCCAGGTGTCTGGAGAGGGAGCAATTGGAGGGCCTGGAGGGCTTTGACTCCTTTGATCAGGACTTGAGGACAGGTAAGTGTTTTTTATCCCCCATCCGGTGTGTAGCATGTGAGGGGATGGAAGGGGACATGTGACAACTGTGTGTGTCCACCAAACAGTCCCCCCCTGCCTGAGGAGACCCCGTCTGCTGAAGGAACAGCAGTCAGGAGTTGCCTCGTGGAATGTCTCTTTGCACGTTAAACACACACATTCATCATGGCACACGGACAATGCACGCATGTACACCACTGTGCTCCCTAGTTCACACACACCACATCCACCTCACATTGGTTTAGCCCAAGTCCACCATGCAGGACTTGGGAGCAGCAACGCCACGCCCCCAATTATGTTGCTGTCCATTCATACCACATTCACATGGCCGTGGGGATAACCTCTCCCCAACGACCCAGGGTGACACCCCTTACTGGCAGGAATGTCACCCACATTCACACACCAGTCACACTGTAGCCTACACTCCTCACTGCGTGCATTTACTACAAAACAAAAAGCTCATAACCTGAGCAAATAAATAAAAAAAGCTCATAACCTGAGCAAATAAATAAAATAAAAAAGCTCATAACCTGATCAAATAAATAAAATAAAAAAGCTCATAACCTGAGCAAAGATAATAAAAAAAGGCAATCAATTGCCCTGTCATGGGCCAAGCCTGGTGCCACGGCTCCGGCTCCTTAGTTGTCTGGTGGGAGCCTCGGGTGGGGGGGTGGGGCATCAGGAGGAGGAGCATCCCCTGGTCTCTCCCTGGCTGCCTGCCTGCCCTCCAACGCCAGGGCAATGCGTGTGAGGACCGCATTGGTCTCCGCCTGCATCAGCCTCGTCTGCCTCCCATCCGCCTCGATGGCAGCTGTATTTGCCTGTACCGCCACTGCCAGGGTCTTTATCTCTGCCACAAGGCCTGCTGTTGTGGCCTGCAGCTCCCCAAGGCAGGCGACCACAGCAGCACAGTTAGCACTGACATCCTGCAGGCTGTCATTTATCTGGGCCGAGGAGGCCAAGCTGTCTGCCACACGTCGCAGCTCCACGGCTACAGCACCCATATGGCGGGTCTGGCGGGCCTGTTCCCTCACTAGATTTTCCGGGTAGGAATTCAGGAACACCACTTGTCTTTCTCGTAGCCTTCCTGGGGCCAGGAGAGGCTTGGGGCCATCTATAGGGGCTGGACCCTGAGGGTCTTCCCCTGATGGGGGTGGACCCTGAGGGCTTCCCCTGATGGGGGTGGACCATGAGAGGGGCTGGGCAAAACGGAAGACTTCTCCAAGTAGAGGCAATCCTCCTGATCTAGATTCACCATCTCCTCCTCCTCCTCACACACTTGTCACATGTTCCCTTCCATCCCCTCACATGCTACACACCGGATGGGGGATAAAAAACACTTACCTTTTTTTTTTTTTTTTTCCTCCCTTTTTTCTTTTTGTCTTTGTCCCTCTCCTCTTTATGTAGTAGTGTCCCGGAGGGTATTTTAAGTTAAGAGGGGATACACAATGGTATGCATCTACATGTAGACCCATCTGTATTATGTATTATAACTGTAACACTGCTACAATTGTTTAATGTATTATAATTTTTGTTTTAAAATAAAAAAAGGATTTAAATCGAAAAAAAAAAAAACACTTACCTGCCCACTTTATCCCGGACAAGCTGACGCAAATCATTTATTTGTTTGCTAATGTCCTTAGAGGTCCGGGACTCATGAGCAAGGGCATTAACATCAATGGTGATCTGCTCCAGGATTTCTTGTTTCTTGGCCCTGCTGGTCTGGCCACTCTTGGCGCCATGGAGGAAAATATCAAACTTCTCCATGGCCCAGATGAGGACAGCCTTCTCTTCTGGGGAGACATTTTTCTTCCTCCTGTCCCTCTCAGACTCAACATCGGCCATCTCAAAAACGAAAGTACCTTGCTTCAGGGGGGAAACAAGCAGGATGTACTTTTGCGCCGGACGAGCGCATGTCTGGGCATATTTATGCTCTGGACATAGGCGGTGGGCCGGCATATCTTAGAGGTTACGCCGGGCATAGTTGTGAGCATGCGCAGAGGGGTGTGGGACATACGTTCACATCACGGTGCATGCCCTGTTCGTTCGGTCCTTCATTTGCATGGGGTCACGCTTCATTTAAATGGATCACGCCCACTTCCTTCCTACTTTGAATTATGCCAGCTTACGCCTACGAGTTTACGTTACCCCGGCGCAACGTTGAGAGCATTTGCTTTCTGAATACCATGCTTGCCTCTCTGAGTTGCATCGGCTAGCGGGAATGAGATGCGCTACGCCGGCCTATATATGCGCTGATGTATGTGAATCCGGACCATAGTGTCCATACACATTAGGATGATTAGGGGCATATTTTAAGCTTAATGTTTAAAAACAGGCAATAAAATCCTTCTGGTTTGCATTTCTGATTGGAGCTTTTTGACAGAAAAACTGCTAAACTCTCCTAAACTTGCCTAAACTGTATACATAAACACTATATATGAGCGGGTTTTTTTTCTGTCAAGGGAACTGGCGTGTTTTTAAACCCAGTGTGCATGGAGCCTTAAAACTATGGGCCAGATTCAGAAACATCGTGGATCTTTCTGCTGGCGTAACGTATCCCTGATACGTTACGCCGCTGTAAATATTTGCGCAAGTTCTTTATTCAGAAAGAACTTGCGCCATTATTTACGGCTGCGTAACGTATGTGTGGCGGCGTAAGGCCGCGCAATTCAAATGAATGAAGTGGGGGCGTGATTCATGTAAATGAATCATGACCCCACTTAATTCACGTTTTTTTTGGACGGCGCATGCGCCATCCGTGGACGTTCCCAGTGCGCATGCGTGAAATCACGTCGCTTTTCCTCAATGTAAACGACATAACGTCGAGCACCATTCCCGAACGATATACGCAAACAACGTAACCGATGTACAATTCGACGCTGTCCCGACGTCCATACTTAACATTGGCTACGCCTCCTATAGCAGGGGTAAACTTACGCTGCTCTAACGCTTACGCAAACGACGTAAACTACGACGCGCCGCCGCAGGTACGTTCGGGAATCGGCGTAAATAGCTAATTTGCATATATTACGCGAAAACCGCCGTAAGCGCCACCTAGCGGCCAGCGTAATAATGCAACTAAGATACGACGGTGTAACAGACTTACACCGCTCGTATATAAGAAGAACGCCGGCGTATCTTGTTTTCTGAATAGCAAAAAAAGATACGCCGGCTATTCTTAGTATTTACGCAGCGTATCTCTTGATACGCTGCGTAAATAGCTTTCTGAATCTGGCCCTATATTTTTAATAGGCAAACAATATTAAGAGGTCAAGAAGAACAGAAAACTGCGCTAAACCAAAAAATAAAATAAAATAAAATAAAAATGTACAAACTAGAAAGCAGCGGCAATCGTGTGAAAACACAAAGTAATACAATATGGCAAAGCCGCGCTCATAAAAACAAAAAAAAATTATTAAATAAAAACTGCTAGGCAGTAATCTCCTGTGTTTGAACCAGTGATATAACCTGGAACATCAACCATTGGCATAGGGTGAAGTCCAAAAACTCTCCTAGAAATAAAATTGCATAAAGGTATACATAAAAAATGTGTATCCCAATGGTGAAATAGCACAAACGTTCATATAGTCCTTGTAATTACTGTATTGACTTATAATTGCACAACACAGTATCAGGGAGCAAAACACCGGTAAATCCTATTGGTTCACACCACCACAGTGACGAGATGATAACATCAAAGTGATCCCTTCACCAGAATAAGGGGGGCCGCTTACCAGAGGGCAAGCTCAATGAAGCAATTGGCTATAACCCAGCCGCGGCCTTTGAAATCTTAGATGGTTCCTGGATAGAGCTTCCAGCAGATATCAAGGTTAGCGGTACTCACGGATGGCGAATATAAGTGGAGAGAGAAGGATGGACCAATAGTGTGATTCCGTTTAACAAAAAGGATTTATTTAAAACAAAAATTGGTACTCACATTTAGACAGAGCATCAACAGCATATAAAAACAAATCGCCGGCCAGCAAACAAAGCGGAGCCCTTCCTCCGTACGTGGTGACGTCACTGCGCGTCCTCCCAGACGCGTTTCGTCATCAAAAGGACGTTATCAATGGGTTGGGCTATCGCAGTAAGGTCACCAATTAAATACCTAATCCTCATTGTGAAGTGCCTAACAACCGCGGCCGCGGCCGCCATCTTAAGTGTGGTATAGCTGCCCATACCTCGCGTTTGAAAGGACATCTCCATAACTTAAATAAGGCAGATATTTAACCATCGCTAAAAGCTAAAATTACAAAAGAATACAGATTTTCATCCATATACCAGAGCGATTAAGCTCTAGTCAGGATAAAACGGAAAATCTATAATGTTGTGAGGAAAATCTTTTTATTCATAAAAGGAATGGATATCCAGCTAACAGTCCGTAGAGAACTGCTATAACAAGATAACATTCAGTGATACCTGCAACTGCTGCTAAGTCTGGCACCCTCTAGAGAAACTTTGAAGGAATGCCACCCTGGCTTTTAGAAGCAGATCAAGCTTACAATGGGGCTTGTTTGCGCGGAGTTTGGCAAAAAATATATGAATTAGTCTTACCCCTAACCTCCTATCTAAGGAGTGGCACATTCCCATTCTACCTCAACCTGTATGTGTACACGAAATTAATTGTGTGAAAGTGGATGAATAAGTGAAAATTATATATATGAATTTCTATCATAAGAATATATACATAAGAAACCATGTACATAGACAATTAATTAAATAAAAAATATAAAAATGAAAAATTGTTATAAAAAGTGTGTATAAACAGTTTTTTTAGGGAAAAAATATATATATATTGCCTACAGACTCAGAATTAGCCCAAATCTTCAGGTCTACAAACATATTTACTCCTGTTAGGCTTACTAAATTAATGCAAGCCTAGGTTACTTACTGAACTAGTTACGCCCTATATACTGATATACTAAGTGCAGAATGAATGAAAAGTGAATCATTCTTCAAAAGAGAGGACATATTCCTATTTAAAGTGCAGTGCTTAAAAACTAAAAATAGGTGAAAATTTGAAAAAAAAAAATTGAAAAGATTGATCCTATATAGGATCCCTTCTAATCTTATCAGATTGCACTAAGTCAATCTTTTGGAGGGAATACAACTCTTATACCTTTATAGGTGCCTTAGTATAATATCATAATATTTCTAAAGGGGAGGAGATCTTTAAAAGCTGAACACTGGGAATTACAAAACATATATAGGGGAGACGGTTGGAAAGGGCCTCTGTTGGTGCACTTCACAGTGAGTACACCAACTATATACTATTTACCGAAGCTGCATAAGGACCCAATCTGCCCCCCGGGTCGTCCTATAGTCAGTGGTATCGACTCCATTACGTCCCGGGTGGGCAGATATGTGGATTTCTATCTCCAGCCACTGGTGAAAAAGGTTCCATCATATGTCAAGGATTCCAGACATATCATCAACATTCTGTCTGGACGCAGCCCGACTCCTGATATGTGGATGGTAACCATAGATGTAGCTTCTTTATACACAATAATCCCCCATCAATTGGGTTTTGAAGCTGTTCAGTGCTTTCTAATGAGAGATTCAGGATTGGAGACAAAACAGATCGAGTTTGTAATGTCCCTACTTAAATTTGCGGCCGCCTCAAACTATTTCTGGTTTGACCACAATTTTTATAAACAAGACACGGGGGTCGCCATGGGGGCTAAATATGCCCCCAGTTTGGCCAATTTGTTTATGGCCAAATGGGAGGAGGATGTCATCTACTCAGGGGACCTGCCCCAGGTGGTCCTGTGGGCTAGATATATAGATGACATCCTCCTCCTATGGACAGGGGCACAGCATGACCTGGCCATGTTCATTGAGTCCCTCAATAATAACCAAAGGGGAATTCAATTAAAATATGAAGCGAGTCAGACTGAAGTACACTACTTGGATCTTAAGATTGAGGCCAAAGAGGGAAAATGTATTACATCTACCTTCTTTAAGGAGACGGATAGGAACTCCTTCATTCCGAAAGATAGTTGCCATCACGAACCATGGCTTAGAGCCGTCCCTAAAAGCCAGTACCTCAGACTGAGGAGAAACTGTTCCGATCTTGGACAGTTCGAGAACCAAGCCTCCGTTCTAACTAATCGCTTCTTAGAAAAGGGCTACTCTCGGGATGCACTAGAGAGGTCGTTATCTGACGTCTGTGGCACTCTGAGGGAAGACCTCTTGCGTGATAAGGTGACCGAAGAGGGGGTAAAATTCCCTGAAGGGGTACCGTTTATCACTACATATTCTGTACAGCATAGGGCTGTTTCTCATTTGATAAACAAACATTGGCATATAGCCAAGAATGACCCCCTGCTGAAGGGCATCCTACCCCCCAAACCACGTGTTGTGTTTAGAGGGACTCAGTCCATAAGAAACATGGTTGCACAAAATGTGATTGATCCTCCCAATAGGGGAATTGGATTCTTTAACCAATTGCAGGGTTATTATAAATGTAGACGGTGCAGAGTCTGCAGTTTGAGCTCAAACCCACATAGGTGTGTGACTGTCTTTTCCTCCACAGTCACAGGTAGAGAACATAAGATTAGGCCATGTATCACTTGTGCATCCACAGGGGTGGTATATCTTTTGCAATGCCCATGCGGTCTACAATATGTGGGCCGTACTAAGAGGGCCTTCCAAGTTCGTGTGAATGAGCATATTACAAACATTTTGTCGGGTTTCAAAGATCACTCTGTCTCCAATCACTATAAACTCAAACATCATCGAGACCCGTCCAACACCCTCTTCTTGGGAATAGACAAATTCAAGCCCCATTGGAGGGGGAGTCACCTAGTAAGGGAAATTTCAAAGATGGAAATGGGGTGGATATATCGACTTAAGACCTATACCCCCTATGGGTTGAATATAGAGACTGACATTAATGCATTTATTAATAACGCATAATATTCTACTGTATCTCTGTAAACTCACTGTGAAGTGCACCAACAGAGGCCCTTTCCAACCGTCTCCCCTATATATGTTTTGTAATTCCCAGTGTTCAGCTTTTAAAGATCTCCTCCCCTTTAGAAATATTATGATATTATATTAAGGCACCTATAAAGGTATAAGAGTTGTATTCCCTCCAAAAGATTGACTTAGTGCAATCTGATAAGATTAGAAGGGATCCTATATAGGATCAATCTTTTCAAAAAAAAAATTTCAAATTTTCACCTATTTTTAGTTTTTAAGCACTGCACTTTAAATAGGAATATGTCCTCTCTTTTGAAGAATGATTCACTTTTCATTCATTCCGCACTTAGTATATCAGTATATAGGGCGTAACTAGTTCAGTAAGTAACCTAGGCTTGCATTAATTTAGTAAGCCTAACAGGAGTAAATATGTTTGTAGACCTGAAGAAGATTTGGGCTAATTCTGAGTCTGTAGGCAATATATATATATTTTTTTTTCCCTAAAAAAAACTGTTTATACACACTTTTTATAACAATTTTTCATTTTTATATTTTTTTTATTTAATTAATTGTCTATGTACATGGTTTCTTATGTATATATTCTTATGATAGAAATTCATATATATAATTTTTCACTTATTCATCCACTTTCACACAATTAATTTCGTGTACACATACAGGTTGAGGTAGAATGGGAATGTGCCACTCCTTAGATAGGAGGTTAGGGGTAAGACTAATTCATATATTTTTTGCCAAACTCCCGCGCAAACAAGCCCCATTGTAAGCTTGATCTGCTTCTAAAAGCCAGGGTGGCATTCCTTCAAAGTTTCTCTAGAGGGTGCCAGACTTAGCAGCAGTTGCAGGTATCACTGAATGTTATCTTGTTATATAGCAGTTCTCTACGGACTGTTAGCTGGATATCCATTCCTTGTAGGAATAAAAAGATTTTCCTCACAACATTATAGATTTTCCGTTTTAATCCTGACTAGAGCTTAATCGCTCTGGTATATGGATGAAAATCTGTATTCTTTTGTAATTTTAGCTTTTAGCGATGGTTAAATATCTGCCTTATTTAAGTTATGGAGATGTCCTTTCAAACGCGAGGTATGGGCAGCTATACCACACTTAAGATGGCGGCCGCGGCCGCGCGTTGTTAGGCACTTACACAATGAGGATTAGGTATTTAATTGGTGACCTTACTGCGATAGCCCCAACCCATTGATAACGTCCTTTTGATGACGAAACGCGTCTGGGAGGACGCGCAGTGACGTCACCACGTACGGAGGAAGGGCTCCGCTTTGTTTGCTGGCCGGCGATTTGTTTTTATATGCTGTTGATGCTCTGTCTAAATGTGAGTACCAATTTTTGTTTTAAATAAATCCTTTTTGTTAAACGGAATCACACTATTGGTCCATCCTTCTCTCTCCACTTATATTCGCCATCCGTGAGTACCGCTAACCTTGATATCTGCTGGAAGCTCTATCCAGGAACCATCTAAGATTTCAAAGGCCGCGGCTGGGTTATAGCCAATTGCTTCATTGAGCTTGCCCTCTGGTAAGCGGCCCCCCTTATTTCTGGTGAAGGGATCACTTTGATGGTTTATCATCTCGTCACTGTGGTGGTGTGAACCAATAGGATTTACCGGTGTTTTTGCTCCCTGATACTGTGTTTTGCAATTATAAGTCAATACAGTAATTACAAGGACTATATGAACGTTTGTGCTATTTCACCATTGGGATACACATTTTTTATGTATACCTTTATGCAATTTTATTTCTAGGAGAGTTTTTGGACTTCACCCTATGCCAATGGTTGATGTTCCAGGTTATATCACTGGTTCAAACACAGGAGATTACTGCCTAGCAGTTTTTATTTAATAATTTTTTTGTTTTTATGAGCGCGGCTTTGCCATATTGTATTATAATATTAAGAGGTGTTTCTCCCATTTACGAGTAATTCTAATTTAAACCATATAACATGTTCTTTAAAAATAATGGCTTATACATACTGTATCTTGTATAAAACATAGAAGAAAGCCCTTATAAATAGATTATTGATATGTTTTACAGGTCTAGGAGTTACGTACATGCTTCCACTCAATGTAAAATTCTACCTACAAATTCTGTTTGCACCATTATTGAGATCTTTGTCCGAATGTGTAAAAATTTGTTAAAGAATTGCTCATAACAGGTTTGTGGCAGTTTACTTAATAAAAAATTACAACATTTCTAAACATGTGTTTTCTTTTGATGAAGCATTGCCCTTAGTCCCCGAGCCCACTGCAGGCAGAAATGTGTGTCCAAAAAAATTGGTTTATCCAGCATTCAGAAGATTTACGGTATTGTAGATATCTTTACATAACAAGTGTTGAATAGACACTACAGTGAAAGTTATGGCTAGCAGCAATATTGGCCAGGCTCTGTTACGGGTTCTCCTAATATAATATGCCAGGTTTACTCCACAGGCATACTGCCATTATCAGAGGCTATAGCATAATGTCAGAGCTCTGCCTTATCTTTTGTACACTGTACAAACATCCACCACACCCAGTGAGCATATTCCGCACATAAAACTGATATTTTAGTTTTGGAAAGACACATGAAAGCTTTAACTAGCTACTTCAGCAATAATATCTATGTTCCTTAAACCGTAAGGGTAAAGGGAGTAGCCGCTCCAGGTGGGAACCCAGATGAAAATCCACCGTTGCAGATAACTCGGGTGCAGGCAATGCACTTAGCAAAGCAGGAACAAAAATTGTCTCTGGACAGCCGCACTCTGAACAAATTGTAGCCTTTATTAAAAGAAGGACAGCACTACAGGTCACAGCAAAAAAAAAATAAAACCCAACTGCTGACGCGTTTCGCACTGAAACTAGTGTTTAGTCATAGCTAAAAAATACAACAAATGATATCAAATATATACACAACCTTAATGAGACCATATGACTGAAGACCCAAGAAAACAAATGGTGTCTAATTGTCTAATTAGTTAACAAACCAATAAATAGGGTAGGAGTGTCTTGTGAAAAAACCCTCTAATGAAAGAGAGAAAATGTGTGTTATATCTCTATAAAAAGCTTATAGATGGGACGGTTATATATGCTTTGCAGGAGTCACAACAGTCAGTAAGGGCCCCTGCACTTATCCCTTCTAGCGGGCAGCATCCTGGGCAGCGGGACAGCTTCGGGCTGCGGGCGGCAGCTGTCTTGGTTCCCCAGTGTCTCCTACCTCCTCCTCCTGGTGGCCAATCCAATCCCCGGGGCTCCGCAGCGTCGGAAGGAAGTTCACCTCTTCCCCCTACCTCCCTGTGTCCGATTCTTAAAAATCAGCAGCTACACGTTTTGTAGGTGCTTTTTTTTTTTTTTTAAATAGAAAGTTGCTGACTTTTTTTTTGGGTGGAGCTCCACTTTAAATCTTGTAATCATGTAACTTACTTATCTTTGTAGTTTGTATACTCTTTGTGAGAACAGCTGTAATAAAAGGACATTATAAACCAGACCTTGAATTCTCTGGCCACCTGGTAATGTAATCTATCATGTTAAATAAAAATCAAAACGTGACAAATAACTCTGTGGGTGATGTCACTTCAAAGGGCTGTATTGAGATGGGAATGGAACAGGAACTACTTAGGTCACAGCTGGTGACTTAAAGCTGACCTATCTTAAGATTTCTGATACAGTAAAACCTTGGTTTCAGAGTAACTTTTTTTTTTCACAAGACAGAGAGTAACTTGGTTTGAGAGCGTTTTGCAAGATGAGCAAAATGTTTTAATACATTTTGCCTTGATATACAAGTGATGTCTTGATATAAGAGTAGTGTCATGTCACAACTGAGTATAAAAAAGAAGAGAGGAGCCTCTAAGCATTGCAATATGGTAACATTTAATGAAGGTACAACATTTAGAAAGTTATTGCTACACTTAGAGGTGACTCTCTTCTCTTTTATACCCTGTAAAAAAAATGCTTTGATATACAAGTTCTTTGGATTACAAGCATGTTTCTGGAATGAATTATACTTGCAATCCAAGGTTTTACTGTATAGCCTAAAATGACCCCCTTGTTGACTGAATGTAGCAAAATCTTGAGACATGTGGGCGGAATTGTCTCTACCTGCATGGGTGGGAGTAAATGGCTATAGGGCTGGATTCTATGCAAGTGTATATAACACAAAAGCAAGACTCCGAACTCTATTGGTCTCTCTGTTTGCACAATGGAACAGTAAGGTTGACTGTAATGCATCTCCATTATTCTTTGTTCCTTTTACTGTAACTTTCTTTTCTCTGTGAAGGTCTCATGCACACTGGACGTTTTTACAGCTGCTGTTTTTGGCTTCCAGCATGTTATTCTATGTCTCCATGCACACATAGACGGTTTTTGGCTGGGGCATTTTTTGGCTGTAAAAAACTCCCAAACTAATGCCAAAAATGCCTAAAAACGCAGATAAATGCTCAAAAACAGGGCTCACCAGTGTTTAACATTTTTGATTCATTGAAAAAAAAAACACGCTGAAAAACACAAAAAAATTCACTGCAATCCTACTGCCGTTTTTATAGAATTATTATAACGTCCAGTGTGCATGAGGCTGTATAGTACCTGCCTCCGATTTTGTGAAATTGTGTTTCCGGTGTTTCTGTGCTTCTCGCGCTCACCAACCCCACGAGATGCAGCGCATCCATAGGAATCCATTGGGGGCGGCAAGCGGGAAGAGCAACAGAGCTCACTGGGCAACGGGGCTCACTGGTGTCAACAGCGGCGAGATTGACACAAAATCGGCGGCACCTAC
The DNA here is from genome assembly GCA_029574335.1 of Rana kukunoris. Lineage (NCBI taxonomy): Eukaryota > Metazoa > Chordata > Amphibia > Anura > Ranidae > Rana > Rana kukunoris. Next base: position 530,578,766 of record CM056049.1, read on the forward strand.
TGTATTAGTAACATTCTGTATTTACATTGCAACATCATTCTTTTTTGTATTGAAAAAAATGTGGTATGACTGCGTGCCAACAAATTAATAGGGTTAATAATAAAAATAAAAACCTGAACTATATAAAGCTGCTCCTCTGAAACAGTGAAACTGTGATAGGTGATAGGAATGGGTGTAGAGGGCGCTAAAAACTTCCTCAAAAGGAACAATATTATGCTTTGAAGTGACTCAAATGCCATGTCTCACCCAAAGGTGTGACACGTGAAGTGGAATAGTGAAAAATATGAAAACGCTGTGAAAAACAATAATCATACACAAAGCCAGAACAAAAATAGTGTGAATATTAACGTGGCATAAAATAAAGTCCCAATAATGAAAGTGAAATGTAGTCAAATTCAACAGATTAGATTCCAAAACTCTTCATGTGATGTAGATTCAACGTGATAGTGATTTTCTTCACCAGAGAGACATCTTCACCCGAAGTGCTCAGGAAAAATATTGCGCTTACCACAATGATTTGACTCCTTCAGTTAAAAAGGTAGTCAGAAACAGCTAAAGATGAGTGCCTGCACACTGAAATGGCATGGACTGGAACTAGGATATCAACCTCATAACTGATATTGCATCCAGGATGAAAACACAGAAAATATATCCATAGCGTGATATGTTTATTTAAAAGTCAATAAAAACAAAGACAAGCCAAACGGCCTCTTACTTGGAAGGTGCCTACCCAGCACTGGGGCTGCAATCGTGTCAAATTCCTAGGCTAGGGTGTCACACTTTAGGCATCTACCAACGGCGTCCTCCCCTCCAGCTCACTCTGTTGCCGGAAATGCAGAGATGTACACGTAACCAGGTACTAGACGCCGACGTACGTTTCGTATGTAATACGTCATCTTTTTTGTATTACTTACTTAGTATTTTATCTGTGACATCACTGCTTTTAAAGTTTTACCAGATACGTTTTATTTGATTATATTTAATTAATGGCCAGCTTCTTTTTTTTATTATTCTTTTTATTCAATTTCCAGCTTATTTTATGTATAAAAAAAATTAGATCTTTATTTTTTAGCACAGTAATTATTTGTTGTTCATTTTATTGGTAATAGCCACATCAGCATTGGCTAGATTCTAAGAGCCGGTTCACACTGGAGCGGCACGACTCAGGGGCGACTCAGCAAGGCGTCCTGAAGACGACTTCAGAGGCGATTAGCAAAATGACTTCTGTATAGAAGACAATGCAAGTCGCCCCGAGTCGCCCCCAAAGTGGTACAAGAACCCTTTTCTAAGTCGGAGCGACTTGCGTCGCTCCTATTAGAACGGTTCTGGTGAATAGAATGGGACGCGACTTGTCAGGCGGCTGAGTCTCCTGATGAGTTGCCCCAGTGTGAACCAGCTCTTATATAGACAAAAGTTTAGAATCATTTATTTTATTTATCATTAAGCAAATATGTGAGATAGTAGAAATCCCCAAAACATTTTTAAAGATGTATATGCTTGGCATAAACAATTTTTTTCAGATCAAATTAAATGGAGTATTACTAGGATTATATTTTCTTTGGAGGATTGTATTTTATTTGAGGTTTTAAAATGTATTTGTTATAAAAAAGAAAAATCTTATTTTGTTAATATGTATCACATTTTGTATAAGCTTTGGGGATTGGCTCAAACCCTAATCTGTTTCCAAGGCGATTACTATTATTCTACACTGAGTATATGCATGTAATATATTTAAAAAATAATTAAGGCACTGTTATTTACAGGTGATATTGGTTGCCTGGAGATTCTTAAACAGTTTGATTTATTAAAGATTTACACCTAATATTATGGCATGTTTTCACATGCAGTATTTGCTTTTACATTAAACCTGATTGACTGTTTCTGAGCTGTCAGATGCAATCTTTCTTCCTGGCCAATGCGTACACACAAATGTTGACAATCATAATTTTATGTATGATATTCATAGACGTGCGCAAGGGGTGTGCCAAGTGTGCCTGAGCACACCCTAATCCTGAGGTTGACAACCTGTCAATCGTGATCTACCTGACGATCATGGGCAGGTGACAGGCAAACCGTGATCCTTCTTTGCCGACCCCTGGAATCTGGACAGGAAGGGCAGCAGGGCTTGGATATAGTGGAACCGATCTGTATTTTCCTCCTGCAGCAGCTGAAAGTAGGCTCCTCCTCCTCTCCCCGACATTCATCTGCTACAGGAGCAAAATACAGGGGGATCGGTACCAATATATGCCACTGCCACCACTCTTCCCGTCCCTGTTCATGTTCTTTCTGCTGCCCGAATCACCCTTGCCCTCCCCCCCCCCCCCCCAATTTTTTTTAGCATGGATAGTGGGGAAGAGGCCGGGAAATATGTCACACATGCATATGTGTTGAAGCTTTGAGGTGCACACCCTAATGCAATAGGCTGTGCACGCATATGATGATATTTAAACGCACAGCAAATGCATTTTGAAGTGACCCACTTGGAGCAGGGTGCTGTGTGCCCAACAGAGAACTGGGAATTAGAATTAAATCAACCACCACCAGATAGAATGAGAAGTAGAATCCTGGATTATATACACTCCACTTCCGTAGATTCAAGGATAGAAGAAATGAACTTTAAATTATTGAATAAATGGTATTATGTACCGGCAAAATTAAGTAAGATAAATCCTCAGGAGACATCTTTATGCTGGAGGGACTGCGGGGAGGTAGGAACACATGCCCATATTTAGTGGCAGTGTTCAAAGATTCAGCCATATTGGATCCAAATATTATATCTCATTAAAGAGATCAGCGGAATTGAGATTAATTTGGACCCTTGGCAATGTCTGTTCCATGCTGTGACTATCCCCGGAAATAAATATAAAACAACAATTATCCCAATACTGTTAAATGCAGCAAAGACCATGATCCCAAAAAAATGGAAAGATAAACTAGCACCCCCGATCCAAGAATGGTTAAGGGAAGTAGAAAGGATAAGAAGTATGGAGGAGGTAATGTCTCAATATAAAGAATCAAATAACCACAATACTGGAACCTGGGAAAAATTTAAAAAATCTATGGTTTATATAGGATATATGAGACACAAGGAAAGTGCTTAGGCGGTTCTTGCAGGTACACGTAGGAGATAAGAGTTCGGGACCTCCATTCTCCCCCCTGGAGAGGAATTAGAGAAGGATTTAAGCACAACTGCACTTTAACACAATGGGGGTGTGGTTTTATAATATAAAAAGGGGAAGGAAAGGAAGGAAAGAGAAGGGAAATGTATTTTTTATATTTTTTCCCCTTTCCTCTTACTTAACAAGAGAGGTACACGGGCGGTGGAGGACGAGAATTGCTCTTGTCCCCTCACAATATGGAGTAGGGAGGGCACAGAAAATATGGTTTAAAATGAGCCACCTTTTGAATTAGGGTTTTTTTCCCTTTTTTTTTTTCTCTTCCTCTCACTCAACAAGAGAGGTATATGGGTACTGGAGGACGAGAGTTGCTCTGGTCCCCTCATAATAAGGAACAGGGAGGGCATAGGAATATATTTTAAAAGGCACCGTTTGATTCAGGTTTTTTTTTTTTTTTTTTCCTTTCTCTTTCTTGCCACTGGGGAGGCGGCGTGGGGGGAGGAGAGAGTAGGAGATAAGAAGGAGGTTGGACTGTCCCATTGTGGTATAGGAAACTGTTTATATGTTTAATGTTGTAAGTCAGATGTATGAAATGATAAATGTATTGAACTGAAGGAAAAAAGTTTTTTTTTTGTATGCTTATTGAAAATGTGGTATCAATGTATAAATGTTTTGAAAAATTCAATAAAAACAAATTAAAATAAATAAATGCATTTTGAAGTTATTTAGTTACTGCAAGCAAGATGAAGCCTATGAAGTTTAGAAAGAATTTTAGCACAAGGCAGTGGCATCACTAGGGTTGGTGTCACCTGGTGCGGTAAAACATGGTGTCACCCCCCAGATATAATTGTTTTCCCTATAAAACACTGCATATATTGGCAACTGTAGTGTCATTAACAACTATCAAGCAAATAGTAAATACGCATGCGCGGGAGTGACGTCATTGCAGCTTCACCCATACTTTGAATTTTCTGCTGTCATCTGGAACAGATCTAAACCAGAGATCCCACTGTATGGATTGGGTCTGTCCCCGGGAACAGCAGATAATGGCACCTTTGGCATTGATGATTTGATTCTGATTTTGGAACTGGCCTGCTGACACGGTGTGTTGCCTGCTGGACCAGATCTGATGGCCGCTGAGACGATGGCAAGATGCTGTGACCTGCGAACAACAAGGCGTGTTGCTTGCTGGACCGTGGTAGATGGTATCTGATGGCTGCAGTCAGGGAAGGTAACAAGATGCTGAGTGACCTTCTGCTTTCTGGACAGATCTGATGTGGGTGTGAGTCACTGTCTGTCTACACCTATGCTGCGGAGGGGTGGGCGGCTCAGTCAGCTACAATGCTGATTCCACTGTCTTTTATAAGCGCTTCTCCCATGGAAAATGTGAGTGTATCACCTCTGTTTATCCAATACATGTTTAGTCTTTTAAAGGAATTGCACTATATGCCTTATTTTCTTGCTTTATTGAATGGTCTGACTGTGAGCTGGTTATGACTACCATTGGATATCCATCATCTCAATATTACCCCCCGGAAGCTGTGTTCGTATACTGGACCTGATCCATCTTGGTTACATCACATTACAAAGCTAGATTGACTCACTGGTTGTACAACCACTTGAGTTCCATCTTTCTGGTAAGAGACTAGTGTTATTGGTGGTTGATCTCCTATTAAAGTATATCATTTCATTTCGATGCACATTTTTGTATTTCACCAATATTTGGACTTTTAGACACAAAGTTCTTTTTATATTTGTTTCACATATGGACTTGTTTTGACTAACAATACACTGAATATATGTCACTATATTTATTTACCTTTTGCACAATTTGAATATTGTTTTATTAGCGCTTTTTTTATACACAGTCTGCTACTATACCTATATATAATATAGCTGTGTCTGATAACCTGGAGTGAGGTGCTGCTGGACACCCCTGATTGGGGGGGTGCTGGACACAGCTATATTATATATATATATATATATTGTAAGATACCAATCGGATCCATCTGGCCCATGATTCAGCCATCAAAAAAATCAGTCTTGGTGTACGTACGTGTGTCAGTCCAGACTGCATTTTAGTAACACCTTGGGCACTGGCAGCCCAAACTGGTGGCAAGTGGCATTTGGCAGCTGCACGCTTGACTTTTCTCAGTTCAAGGAAGCAAAAAGTTCAGATCACGCTTCAGACTTTGCAGAATCCCTCTGCAAGATTTCCTATTTTTGACTCGCAGTCCTTCTTTTGACCCATTTTGGGTTCCGCAATTTAGGATGTTGGATCATGGTGCACATTTTTTTTAATTGGTAGTAGGCAGCCTCCATGCTTAAAGAGGATGATGTGGTCAAAATACTATTTGCCTGCATGATTTATTTTAGTAAATTGGGTGTGCTGCGCTGCTACATCAATAGCTGCATTCGTAGGTCTGTATGCCTGCCACCGTAAAAAGCTCCAGTCTCTCTAAAGAACGCAGGACAGAAGAGAGCCTGGGTGTCTGAGCATCAACAGCACAGCAGGCTCCAACACTGTGTGTATCACTTGGTCTCACACCCAGACAATCACTCCCAGTGTCCAAGGGAAGAGAAAGGAAGCCAACATGAGTAGGGCGGAGTCCTCTATGACCGGCCGGCTTCTCCGCCCGTCCTTCCGGAGCAAGGTGTCGTCAGCACGCCGTTCCTGTCTCTTTCATCTAGTGGTGGTCTGCTAGGACAGTAGGGAGGAACTCCAAGTTTTTATCCTCACGGAGCCGGATTGTGAGAGCCGGCCGGCTGAGGATTCGTTTTTTTGTAAGTGCTCTATCCCTGGGATGTTTGTTTTTCTGGGATGAACTTGGAGATACAGGATTCCCTTCACGTTAAGGCAATGCCTGTCATGCTCACGATCTATCTGCATTTACTATAAGAGGTGGAGGTGGAGGCCTCTGTTGCAGTAAAAGGGAACCTGAACTCACTGGATTTTTCCCTGTTTTTACGAAAATTCAGTGACACCGTGAAATGCACTTAATGCACATTTTGTTATCACCTTCACTATTGATAGCTTATGTTTATATTTTGTTCATCTGACATTTGTGCTGCATATATACTGTACCAATTTTTTATTGACCTGCTTATATATATTTATTTACCTTTTGCTCATACACTTTTTTATATATAATATAGCCTGATAACTGAGTGAAATAGACACAGGGTGCAAATTATTAGGCAAATGTGACCACTCATCCTCTTTATGTGTGTTATAAGCTGCAGCCTACTACCAATTAAGCATATTAGGTGATGTGCTCTCTGTATGGAAAGAATTTTCAGGTATAATTATTAGGCAACTTCCTTTCCTTTGAAAATGGGTCTTCCCTACTAGAAGTTAGGGTGATCGTGCGTATAGGCCTGTGGAAAAACTGGCACAAAATGCCCATTATCACGCCGCCTATACTTGCCACCATACGGTATATATAGCACAAGGTGTGCAATGAGACATCCAGGTAAGAAAGGCTGAAAGACCCCACTGAACAAGACCCAAGCCGTCACTGGGCCAAGAAATATCTCAAGACTGATTTTTCTAAGGTTTTATGGACTGATGAAATGAGAGTGAGTCATGGGCCAGATGGATGGGCCCGTGGCTGGATTGGTAAAGGGCAGAGAGCTCCAGTCCGACTCAGACGCCAGCAAGGTGGAGGTGGAGTACTGTTTTGGGCTGGTATCATCAAAGATGAGCAGGTTGAGGATGGAGTCAAGCTCAACTCCCAGTCCTACTGCCTGTTTCTGGACGCCTTCTTCAAGCAGTGGTACTCTGCATCCTTCAAGAAAAACATGTGCAGGACAATGCTCCATCACACGCGTCCAAGTACTCCACAGCGTGGCTGGCAAGAAAGGGTATAAAAGAAGAAAAACTAATGACATCCTCCTTGTTCACCTGATCTGAACATTGAGAACCTGTGGTCCATCCAAATGTGAGATTTACAAGGAGGGAAAACAGTACACCTCTCTGACAGTGTCTGGGAGGCTGTGGTTGCTGCTGCACGCAATGTTGATGGTGAACAGATCAAAACACTGACAGAATCCATGGATGGCAGGCTGCATGAGTGTCAAAGAAAGGTGGCTATATTGGTCCTGATTTGTTTTTGTTTTGTTTTTGAATGTCTGTATATTTGTGAATGTTGAGATTTTATATTGGTTTCACTGGTAAAAATAAATAATTGAAATGGGTATATATTTGTTTTTTGTTAAGTTGCAATAATTATGCACAGTGTCACCTGCACACACAGATATCCCCCTAAAATAGCCCAAACTAAAAACTACTTCCAAAAATATTCAGCTTTGACATTGAGAACATGGTTGTTGTTTAATAATAAAATTAATCCTCAAAAATACAACTTGCCTAATAATTCTGCACTCCCTGTATATATATTGTAAGATAACGGAGTGATTCAGCTCAAGTGGTGTATACGTCAGTCCAGACTGCATTTTAAAGGGCATGGCAGCCCATTTTTATTAAAAGGAAGCAAAAAGTTCAGATCAAACAGAAATTTCCCTCGCAGGGGGTTCCGCAATTTTTGGATCATGGTTTTTCAGCCTCCCTGCTTACCTACTGATGACACAGCTGCTTCGTAGGTCTGTATGCCTGCCACCTGCAGTCTCTCTAAAGAACGTGGGTGTCTTTCCAACACTCACACACAGACTCGTGTCTGTAGGGCGGAGTCCTCTTGACTCCTCAGCAAGACTTCCTGTCTCTTTGGGTGGAGCAGTCTCCAAGTTGGAGCCCTGAGCTCTATCCCTGGGATGTTTATGAACTCAGCCCACGGGTGGTCAATCAGCATGCCTCTGTTTAAAAGAACCAGGGTGAAAGTGACACCGTGAAATGGGGTAGCTTATCCACAATATATACTGTATTTATTGGCTTATATTGCTCACTTTTTTACCCTGAAAATAGAGGGTAAACTGTGCCTGTGTGTTATACGCAGGGTACTATGGAAAGAATTTTTACTGAAACTTCCCTACTAAAGTTAGGGTGCGTGTTATAGGCCTGTGCGTGTTATACGCCGATAAATACGGTGTATATATAGCTGTGTGTCCAGCCCCCACCCCTCGGATATCAGACCAGCACAGGGCTCCAGACATATACACTCGTCCTACACCAGCTCTCAGGTGTAACTGGGTGGCGTGGCGACACCATAGCAATCCTCCCCATTCACACCTCACCTCTGACGGCAGACACCCCTTTAACGCAAGCTGACACCCTCCCGCCCGTTACAGCACCATCTCAGTGCCAGGGCAAGGCGGATGGCTCAGATAAACAGTGTCAGTACACCCGTGACTCATCCCGGAGAGGACAGTGTGGGGTGGAGATAGTGACATGTGAGACTCAGCAGGGAAGTAGGAGAAAGAAGGACACGGGCCAGGCCGCGGCACTGTTCTAGCCGGGTCAGCTGAAAAAAAAATATGCCTTTCTTCACCTTTTGGAGAGTCAGATGGCGTCACCCCTCCAGCGGGTGTCACCCGGGTGCAGACCGCACCCCCATATCCCCCTAGCAACGCCACTGGCACAAGATTAAACTGCTAGTACGTTTTTCCTGGTTTCCAACACAACTATGCTAGTTTATTTTTTGACATTTTAAACAAGTCTGTAATGAACAAACATATAAGCAGTATCGGGTGCAGTAATGCAAGCCCGACTGCTTTTATATTTGTTTGTGTGATAATTTTTTTTCATTTTTTTGTCATTTTGCTGTATGACCATTTTTACTCTAATAAACCGTCATTTGTTTTTTTTTTTGACCTGCACTATTTGGAGCATTCTTTTTTTCTCTTGTTCCTGATACATTTTGATTCATTCCAATATCCACCAGCCAGCGGAAGGAGTGTCGTTTTCATATTCCAGCCGTTTGGACCTACTTCGCAGAACTTCTCCAGACCTCTTAGGCCGCGTACACACGATCAAATTTATTTGCTGAAACTGGTCCGACGGACTGTTTTAGCAGACAAATCCGATCGTGTGTACGGGCGAGCAGACAGGTTTTTCCAGCAGACAAGTTTTAAAGCATGCTTTAAAACTTGTCTGCTGGAAACCCGTCCGTCCGACAGCGGACAAAAATCTCCCGCATGCGCCGAATGGATTCGACGCATGCGTGGAAGTATTTTACTTCCTGGAATGGTGACGTGGCAGCGTCAACGTCACCGCCACCGCCACGTCACCGCGATGTCTGTCCGCGGGGATTTTGGTTTGATCGTGTGTACACTGATCAAACCAAAATAGCCTAGCAGACATATGTTTGGTCGTGTGTACGCAGCCTTAGGCAACCACTGAGATCCAGCTTCCTCAATCCAGGACTTCGAGACCATAAGCTTGTCTGACCCACTGTTTTTAACAGATGAGTCCATCAATTGTGTTCAGAGTACCTCATCTTTCTTTCGTATGAAGTATCCGAGATTCCAACAGTCAACTTGTCATTCCTGCACTTAATATCACCTGTTGGGAAGATTCCATCCTGTTTGTGGTCATGTCATATGGACTTTCCCATTACTATTTGTAGCCTCTTGGCTTCCTAAATATTATTTGTTACACTTTAACCAATTTTTTGTTTAACAATTGGTGTTCACTTGGTGGTATCTTTCATAAGTGCCCATTTATGATGATTTAGCGCTGCACTATTTATTTTTATTCCTGTTTGACTTTGTCTGTTAGAGTGCTGGCACCTTTTTTCACATTATTTGGGTTCTAGCGCAGCTTATTCTTTCTATTTTCTCCATTCACAATTAATGACCCCATAGCTCGGTCCTCCCAATTTACATTGCAGCTCCTGCAGCTCTGCCCCCTATTCACATTAAAGCCCCCACAGCTCTGTCTCACAATTTACATTGTAGCCCCTGCATCGCTGCCCCCCCGCATTCACATTACAGCCCCTTAAGCTCTGTCCCCCAACAGCCCCTGCAGCTCTGTCTCCTACCCCCATTTACATAACAGCCCCTGAAGCTCTGTCACCCTCAATCACATTACAGCTCCTGAAGTTCTGTTCCCCTCTATTCACATTACAGCCACTGCAGCTCACCACCCTACAGCCCCTGCAGCTCTGCCCCCATTGACATTACAGCCCCTGCAACTCTGACCACCTTACAGCCCCTGCAGCCCTGCCCCCATTCACATTACAGCCCCTGCAGCTCTGTTCCCTCTCATTCACATAACAACCTGCCGCAGTTTAGCCCCCTACAGCCCCTGCAGCTCTGTGCCCCCCACCACCACCACATTACAACTCCTGCAGCTCTGCCCCTCCCGCCATTCACAATGCAGCCCCTGCAGCTCTGTTCTTTCACTCTCCTACCTTACTCAGGAAATAAGGAGAGAGTGAGAGTAAAGACAGCACTAGATAAAGGGTGGGATCAGCAGTTGCCGGAGTCAACTTTCAAGTTAACCACCAGGTGATTGGTTGCTAGGGCCACTGTGCATCCTAACAACCAATCACTGGCTGGTTAACTTCAAAAGTTAACTCGGGCAGCTCCTGCACCCGCCCTCCATTCAAAGAAGCTGTGCCTCTCGGTCATCTAGCCTGCCTCTCTGCTTCTCTGATACTCACAGCAGTGACAGCAGCTGAGGCAAAAAAAAAAAACAGCTCCTAAATGGTGGAACAGTGGTGAGCCGGATGGAACAGTGACACTGCCTGGACCTGGACCGCAGGCCGCCATTTAGGGATGCCTGCTTTGGAGGCATAGGAATTAGAGGTAGAGCAGGGAACTTTTTATGTAAACCTGAACTTGTCCTGTTAAGAACAAGTGTAGCCAGGTGATTGACTCAGAATAAGTTAGCGAAACACTGGCTGCAGCTGCTCTTTGTAGCTGCTTTTTGGCAGTGCTGAACTGATTAACAACTATTTTAGCAAGAGTAAGGAGCTGCTGAGCATAAAGTGTTCAATTGACTGAGTCAGGCAGAAATGCACTTTGGGACCTGTAGTTCTGAGGAGAGACTGTACTGTGTAATCAAAAGCTTTTGAACTACATTCCCTAGAGAGGAGATAGCAAAGGAGGAGAGGATAGAGCTGCATTTTCCCAGGCTGTACAGGACATAGCTTCCTCTTGCCATAAGGAATATCATAGAATGCACATCGCTGTGCAGTGTGCCCCATTCATGCTGCATATCGGCGGCCCGACAGGAATCCGAGGGTAGGATTGGGGGTGCTGACAAACAGTATCACCTAGGTGCTGAGCAGAGAGTGGACTAATCGCTGTTTGTGGCCAGATGATGAGCTGCAATATCGCTGGGAGTGGTGAGCTGCAGCTGCGGGGGTTTACTATCTGCTGCTAGAGAGCCTGAACCCTTTAGGAAATCTCTATACAGCCATCTCGTAGCCATATTGCTGTCTGGGCTATTCTCATGTGCACCAACGGTACAACTGGGACCCAATGCTAGCCGACTAATGAGTTAAGACTAAAGAGTGTCTCTGCTGCTACACAGAGACCTTTACCTATTGCTTATACTAAAAAGTACCTCTCAGGGGACATTGCACTCTATCCTAGCCATTCTCCTCTCACCCATTGTCTATCTCCTATACTAACTACCCTGTAAAAGGAATATGTTTATACCTCCCTTTTCTCAGGGTGCTCCAATCCAGTCACATTATCTCCCCAGCAGCCAGATTCAGAGGAGAGGAGAGAGCGCTGACAACAGCTTCAATGCCAGGGTGCTGACTTCACCTATATGCTTACTATAGGGCTTTTATTGTTGGCTGTTCCCCCTTTCCCTTGAAGCTGGCCAATGAAAGACAATCATGAAATACCAGACCAGATTGCTCTGAGAATAGGTAAGTATATACATCTGTCTTCCACGTGGTAGTTAATATAGGAGTGAGGTGCGAGTGGCTTTAAAGCGTAAGTAAACCCAACATGTCATATTCCTGATATGTGCCTGCTTTCCTATGTAATTGTATGAAAAAGTATCCTGTTCTCTTTGTATTGCTTCTTTTGTGTGACATCCATGGAGTCCTTGAAAGTCTCTCTGCTTTCTTTTTGAAAACTGACCACACTAAGCAGGAGAACACACTGTGGTCGGTTCTCTAGCTATGCTGGGTACACAATGTGCTTACCTCCAATGATAGATTTTCCTTGATACCCCCTTGATACCCCCCGCCCTGCACAGCCTTTCACTGGAAAGATCAGTGTACTATTGCTTCTCCTCCTACTCCACCCCCAGCTCTTTTGCAGCTGAGAAAAGAGTGAACAGAGGAAATGTAATCACTTGTAAAAAAGGGGAAAAAAAGATTTTTATAAAACATATATATATATATATATCTATACACAAATGTTTTACCTTTCATTTCTATTTTAAACTGAATGGGTTTCACTTACAATCACTTCACTACATTAAGTGTCATACCTTTGAATGTATTTTAACAGAAAAAGCCATTCTTTTCTGCAAATCACACACTTTAAAAACAAACTTGGTGAAAAGCAATAGGATGCAAAAGGCAGGTGCGTTTGGACACACTTTCATTATGAACACTGTGACTGATCCAATGCAAGGGCTCAGAGCTTGCCTGGTCTTTAAACCAGCTGGTATTTTCTGTAGGGGATTTTTTAAAGCACAGTTAGCTGATAATGTGATATTCTTAATGATATTTTTTACAAGCTATGACAAAATCTGGAAAATATGACATTCATGCAAGTATAACAATAAGCTCAGTTGCATGTTTTCAATTTTTTACTGCACCATAAAGAAGGTACAGCGTTAATCAATCACCTTTTGCACAGACGGTATTCCACAGCAAAGCAGACAACGCCTATGGAAACGGGAATCCTGTTATGTAGATCATATCTTGAATCGAATGAGCCACTGGATAAAAAGGAGTTTGACCTTTTAAAGAACCTCAGTTCCTCTGACACCAGGTTGAGTGTACAAACATACAATATAACAGGAAATCACTAAAAGTAATACTTTGCTCCCAAAAGTAGTGCTATATCAAAGAAGACAAGCACCAAGCCAGGTAGTACAGGCAAACCTAATATATTGTCACCCAGTATGGTTGGTAACTAGGCAAGCATAAAATGGATTAACAATGGTGATAACACAATTTAGCATACAAAGTGATTAACAGTAGGGACCAAACATAAGATGACATTTGTCACCCAGATTAGCATAAACAGTAGCAAGGCCACCTCAAGTGTAGCAGTGAGCAGTAGTAAAGTAAATTCTGCTAGAACTTTACTGCCAGAGCATATTTATGGTGGCGATGCTAGTCCTAGACCAACTGGGTATGCCCTGTCCAAAAGAAAAGGAAAATGGTAGCACAGATGGCAGGAGAACAAAGGGGGCTTGCAGAATAATTATTACAGGGAGGGCAGTGCTTTGAGATGTTCTTCTGCCAGCTATCATTAGGGCTCTTGAGGAGCGTTGGTGCACTTAATCACAGTCCCAGTGAATGGAGTACAAGTACAGTACAGAAACAGTATAGACTTGGCTGTCACTGTAGAAGAGGGGGCTTGGACTCTCCCCAAAAGTTTTGGTGATCAGCAGTGAGGAAGCAGAGGCTGAGTGGACACTCCAGTCCCATTGTGGTAGCTATGCCAGTTCTGTGATGTGGGCGGTATTGCACTGCCCCTGAAAACACAAAAACACTAGCGCTCAAATCGGTGAATGATAATGATACTAATAAAAATTATGTAAAAAAATCAGGAGGTAACAAAACGTCTCAGAAGCGAATATATGAGTCCAGAGCAGCAAGGTAAAACCGTACCCGGAGGTACCAACTGCACACAAACTAAACACTAGAACCAGCGCTCATGAACTCAAACAAGTAGTTTAATAAAATAAAGGAAGTCCATGTCATATAACACATTGCAATGGGATGTTTTCAATCCAATAAAAAAAACAAAAATAAAAGTTATTCATGAGGAATCATGAGTACAAAACAGTGAGAAGCGAGATTGTTTTGCTGGCTTGTACACTGGAATCAGGAGTTGTAATGGAAATTTAACCTGCCTCCGGGTTCTCCTCAAGCCGATCCCCCACCGAACGTCATACAGCCTGGGATCTTCTCAGTAAGGATGGGGACCCAGTAAGTCACTGGGGCCCCTTTCAACATCTGGATGGATCTCCATGGAGCAGGCAGCTCCGGCCAGGCAGGCCATGCGGACGGGGTCCGTGGATACGTGCACCCTGAAGGTGGATGCCGCACCCGGGACGTGGACCCTGCGCAAAAAGAGAGAGAGAGAGAGAGAGACCCAGAATCATTGCGCCTGTTACAGATATACCCCTCCCCAGCTTGCCCAGCGAGGGAAAACTCCTCTAATTGGCTGCTGGGGAAAAGTGGCTCCGCCAGAACCCCTCTATCGCCAACTGTCACCCAGGGGTGGGATCGAACCCCTGGAACACAGACTGACCCACAGGACAGTTTGGAATAACAGCAACCTGTAATTTAACAAATTATGAATGGGAGCAAAATAAATCTCCCATTCACCCACTAACTTTAGCATAGTGCCCGTACTGAAAGTAAGAGGGGCGCTACATACACTTTAACAATCTTAACAATCAGACTTAAAAATAAATTTTGACAGAGCAATGGATTTGCCAAGATAGGACAATTATTTTCTCATGCGAAAATATTAGTAATACATGTAAAAAAAGTGACATTTTAGGATGATGCTTTTAAACAATATCTTGGTGCTGTATTTTCCCAACAGGGAAAACCACTTAATTTTAGAACCAAACTTTATTTATATGTTAGGACAAAGATATAGAAAAGAGTTAATAATAAGAAACATGATTTTGGGCCGTTGAAAAATAGGAGCAGAACATAATACGGCATGAAGCTTCTGAAAACTATAATACAGTAAGTCAGGGAAAACATTGCCAGAAATCCAGGTAATTACCAGTAAGCACAGGAACAGTGAAATAATGAGAACAAATGCTAAAAATAAGAGCATGATACTTGTTTTCCGAGTATTAGGGAGTTGCAGGACAACCCTAGGGGCTTTCAGGACAGGTAAGCATGTTTAAAACTCGATGGTGAAAGCCACGACAAAATACAGGTTGAAAAGGCTAAAGGGTGGTAATAAACCCTTAGGCCACGTACACACGATCGGTTAACCAGAGGACAACGGTCTGATGGACCGTTTTCATCGGTCAAAACCAATCGTGTTTAGGCCCCATCGGTTAATTAACCTTTGGTTAAAAAAAAGCCAACTTGCTTTAAAATTTAACCAATGGACGCCTAACCGATAGGTCAAAACCGAGTATGCACGATCATTGGTTAAAAATCCACGCATGCTCAGAATCAAGTCAACGCATGCTTGGAAGCATTGAATTTCATTTTATTCAGCACGTCATTGTGTTTTACGTCACCGCGTTCTAACACGATCGTTTTTTTAACCGATGGTGTGTAGGCACATTAGACCATCAGTCATCTTCATCGGTTAACCTTCGAACCGTTCTCATCGGATGGACTGATCGTGTGTACGAGGCTTAAGAAAGACTACCTAGCCAAACAAAAAAAAGGAAATACGAGAAAGTATGGGTACCTTCCTGCTCCAAGCAAAAAAGAAAATGAGTAAGGGAAGATGATAATACAAACAAATTAAAGGCATGTCCACAGTTGCAACAACCCTTGTTGCCTCTCTGAAAAGTGTTCCATGGTTGCTCTTCAGAGAATGGTTAACAGGCTGCTGGAAGGCGATATGTGGCCTCCTTGTCACCTGTTTAACCAGTTCAATACTAGGCACTTACACCCCCTTCCTGCTCAAGCCAATTTTCAGCTTTCAGTGCTGTCGCTGTTTAAATGACAATTGTGCGGTTTTGCTACACTGTACCCAAACAGAATTATTTATCATTTTGTTCCCACAAATAGAGCCTTCCTTTTCTGTTTACATCATGATTAGCCGTGATTGGACACGGCTGATTACGTGGCAAAGAGCCTTCACCACAACCAGGGCCATATTGAACGCGGGACAAACGGGGACCCGGTCAGTGTTGTGGGGCCTAAAGCAGCTACCCCTTGAGCCCACGCTGTCAATTTTTTTTAAAAAGCTGTCCCAATATGACCTTGTTCATACCAATCACGGACAGTACTGTTGGTGCCTGTACACAGATCTGGCTTTGTCATATCAGGGCAAGTGTGACAGGAAATCACATGTGCTACCTACAAGAGAGAGAATAATTTATTGCCGGGGACAGATCCCACCCCCTACCTCTTCTTCCAGCAGCTGCTGTTCAAGCACACTCATTGGTGAGACTTGGCGAGGGGGTGTGGCCAGCCTCTGTGCTGCCGAAGCACATGTGAGGCTGCAGACTCTGATAGAGTGCTAAACCATTAGGTGCAGTATGAAGAAGGTGGGTGCAGGATGGAGGTACTAAGTGCAGCATAGAGGAGGTGGGTGCAGTAGGGAGGAGGTAGGTGCAGTATAAAGAAGGTGGGTGCAGTAGGGAGGAGGTAGGTGAAGTATAGAGGAGGTGGGTGCAATATAGAGGTACTAGATGCAGTATTGAGGTGGGTGCAGTATGGAGAGAGAATAATTTATTGCTGGGGACAGATCCCACCCCCTACCTCTTCTTCCAGCAGCTGCTGTTCAAGCACACTCATTGGTGAGACTTGGCGAGGGGGTGTGGCCAGCCTCTGTGCTGCCGATGCACATGTGAGGCTGCAGACTCTGAGAGAGTGCTAAACCATTAGGTGCAGTATGAAGAAGGTGGGTGCAGGATGGAGGTACTAAGTGCAGCATAGAGGAGGTGGGTGCAGTAGGGAGGAGGTAGGTACAGTATAAAAGAGGTGGGTGCAGTAGGGAGGAGAAAGGTGAAGTATAGAGGAGGTGGGTGCAGTATAGAGGTACTAGATGCAGTATTGAGGTGGGTGCAGTATGGAGGAGGTGGGTGCTGTATAGAGGATTTAGGTGTTGTATGGAGGAGGTGGGTGCAGTATAAATAATGTACTGTAGATGCAGTATAGAGGAGGTGGGTGCAGTATGGAGGTGAATGCAGTACGGAGGAGGTGGGTGCATTATAGAAGAACTAGGTACAGTATAGAGGAGGTGGGTACAATACAGAGGGGGTAGGCGCAGTACAGAGATACAAGGTGCAGTATTGTAACATCCCTGCTATGTAATTACAGTAGTGCAATTGGATTTAAACTACAGAGGTCTCTCAGGTACAACCACCAGTTCTCTCTCAGAATAAACAGAAAGTTTGGGGTTAATTCATCACAACCTCTAATGGACAACCAATTGAAAGACTGTAGATGCTTATTCCCTCATAGGCAACTAACTAAGGGGGGAACAGGTAAGTATCTCTGATACAGACAAGGTAGGTTGGAAGTGACTGTTATCTTAAACATGCAAGGTATTACTGTCAATGTACAAACACAGACTATAGGTAAAGCAGGTAGTATTTGGTACTTGCGGTTCTGCTGAGTGTAGTAGTAGCAGGTGACGAAGGAGATGTCTGGAAGTCCCAAGCAGATGCAAGCTATTCGTGTATAGAAAAGATCAGCAGCTATCAAGGTGACAGCAGGTGTCCAACAAACAGGAACCAAAGACAAGTCCGGGGCACAAGCCGTGGGTCAAGGGCTGGAGACGGTAGAGGAAGTCCGAAGGTACAGGCCGGGGTCAAAGGACAGGAGATAGCAGCAATCCGAGGTACAAAGCAAAAGGTCAAAAGCCGGGGTCAGTCTAGGAGCTGAAGGTCTATACAGGTACCGTTGGTTCAGACAAGGAGATCAATAACAATGAACTGACCCTGCTCTCAAAGTGAGGCAGGGCTTTATACGCTGGCTAATTGGGTAAGCTGCGTCAGCTGGAGCAAGATAATCAGGTGTAGAATGTAATGAGATCCAGCTAGAGTACATTCAGCACCACCATAGCTGGAAAGCAACCAGAAATCCCCAATTGAGAAGTGGCTCAGAGGTAAAGCATTGGAACAGCAAGGGTGAGGTCCTGGGTTCAAGCCCATCCAAAGCCACCTGGAGAACAGCTACGCCTTGCCGTCTGTCTGGCACGATAGGGATTGTGACAAGTATAGAGGTACTAGGTGCACTATGGAGGTGGTGGATGTAGTATTGAGGTGCTAGGTGCAGTACAACCAATAAGTAAGTGGTAATGAAGCACAGTAACCTATAACAACTAATCAGTAACCTCTATCAACCAATCAATGAGCGGTAATGATGTGCTCTAACCTTTAGCAACCAATGAGTGTTAATAATATGCTGTAACCTCTGGCAACCAGGTGGGGATTTATTATGGAAAGGGATGGATGGTGCTGGGCGGAGGTGGGAATATATTATGGAGAGGAATGGATGGTGCTGGGCGGAGGTGGGGATATTTTATGAAGAGGGATGGATGGTGCTGGGCAGTGGTGGGGATATGTTATGGAGGGGGATGGATGGTTCAGGCGGAGGTGGGGATATATTATGGAGAGGGATGGATAGTGCTGGGTGGAGGTGGGGATATATAATGAAGAGGGATGGATGGTGCTGAGTGGAGGTAGGGAAATATTATGGGGAGGGATATATGGTTCTGGGCAGAGGTGGGGATAGTGTTAAAATAAAAATGGGTGCACAGAAAGGCTCAGAGGGATGGCTAGTGGGCGGGTCCTGGGGAATGTTGGTGGTCAGGCCCGCGGGGGGGCCCAGACCTGAATCTATGTAAGGGGCCCCAAAATTTCTGATGGCTGCCCTGTAGGCATATAATGATTTGTCCTCATGCGGATCGCTGTAACCCTCATCTGTCTGGGGAAGAGAGAGCCATCCTGCAGCTGTCAGAGTCCCTGGTGACATGGATTTCGGGAAGAGGTGAAGATGCGATGGCCCGGGTTGTGGAACCAAGCTGGAACGGTAACGCATTTTGGAGCATGCACAGTTCCTTTGCCAGACCTACGCCCATGCTTGCTCGCTAAGCTTATGAGAGGTCAGGGGGAGGAGAAGGAGAGGGGGGGTTTGTGTGTGAGGATAGGCTGGGGGAAAAAAAGGGGCGAAGTGTAGACCTGTTGATGGATGTTGGTTTTAATAAGGGCCAGGGTCATGTGACTGAACATGTGACATATTCAGCCCATTATATTTAGTAGGGTTGTCCAGATACCG
This sequence comes from Rana kukunoris, assembly GCA_029574335.1. Classification (NCBI taxonomy): domain Eukaryota; kingdom Metazoa; phylum Chordata; class Amphibia; order Anura; family Ranidae; genus Rana; species Rana kukunoris. Next base: position 530,597,919 of record CM056049.1, read on the forward strand.
ATACTAGTATCGGTTTCGGGACCGATACCGAGTATTTGTGGGAGTACTTGTACTCGCGCAAATGCTCCCGATACCTAAATAGAATACTTTTTTTTGTATTTATCAACATGTTCTGTGAAAATTCTTTGAGTTTTTTACTACTGCGTGACAAGAAAATAAAACATTTTTATTCATTTTTACTCATTTTTATTCTTTTATAATGTTCTTAGAGTTCTTCATAATTCTAAAGAAAATATCCTAAGTCTGTATTGTGGTTTGAAAACTGTCACATGACATTTAAAAAAAGTATCGGTATTCGGTATCGGCAAGTACATGAAAAAAATAGGGCTGTTATCGATTAATCGACTAATTTTGATTAATTATAACGCACATACAGATCCAACTACTTTTAGCGGATCTCCTTACAGGCTGATTCCCAGTGCAGCTCCAACCACTGGAAAAATGGATAGCAGGATACAAAAAACACACAAAGGCAGCGCTCGATGGGAATAGCATTAAAACTTTTATAGTTTTCAAGTAACCAAATAAATATTGCACTGGAGAAAAAATTTGATGTAGCTACAAAAACTGTAAAAATGGTGCGAGTAATACCAAACAATAGAAAAATAAGTAATTAAAACATGTAGCTAAGTATGATACTGGTATAAAAATGTGTACAACGATACCACTGCTGAATCCAGATGAGGAGGGGTTAACATCAGTCCGTCGGCATGTAGATGTTTCATGAAGGGAACTATCACAACTCCCAGTGGATGGCTGTAGAATCCCAGGTTGATAGAGGGAAGTGTAACAGCCCTTGCATGTGGCAGATAATAAGGTCCCATCGGCATGCAGATATGAAGGCACAGCAAAGGAGCCCTTCTGATGAACACGGCAAGCCCGCCGGTGTCCGTGACGTCACCGGATCTCCGACGGAACTCCCTGAAGGCCCAGAAGCCGGCGGAGAGGTGAGTACAAATCAAAAGAATTTTAATCGATCAAAAAAAATTAAGATTAATCGATTAATTAAAAGTTAATTTGCACAGCCCTAGAAAAAAAGTATCGGTACTTGTACTCGGTCCTAAAAAAGTGGTATCAGGACAACCCTAATATTTAGTGTGCGTCTGGTCTTAATGGTCCCGGAAGGAACAGACAGGGTTAGAGCAGGATTAGCACTTTATAACATCATAAAGAAAAGGAGGTGTTCATCAGGTGAAGGTGGTGGGTTGCAATGTGTTTTGGAGCATGCACAGCTCCTTTGTCAGACCTATGCCCATGCTTGCTCGATGAGCTTATGAGAGGTGAGGGGAAGGAGAGAGGGGAGGGGTTGGTGTCTGCTCATAGGCTGGGGAAAAAGAGGGGCAGAGTGTAGACCTGTTGATGGATGTTGGTTTCATAAAGGGCCAGAGTTTGAATGGACATGTGACATATTCTGCACATTAGATTTAGCATGCGTCTGGTCTTAATGGTCCCAGAAGGAACAGACAGGGTTGGAGCAGTAAAAAATAAAAAAATATATAAAACAAAATGTAATTTTTTTTATAAAAAAAAGGAGGATTGCCATCCATTAGTAAAATAAATAATTTTTTATATATATATATATATATATATATATATATATATATATATATATATATATATATATATATATATATATATATATATATATATATATATATATATATAAAAGAAAAAAAAAGAAATAATAAAATATATAAAAAAATAAAAAAAAATTCAAAGGGGGGTTGTCATTTGGGGGCCCTGGGGACCTCCGGGCCCCTGGGGCCTCTGGGCCCTCTGGGCCCTTCAATAAAAAAATATATATATTATTTTTTTTTTATAAAAAAAATAAAAATAAAACAGGGGGGTTGCCATCCGGGCCCCTGGGGACCTCTGGGCCCCTTACAGGTGTACTGCCTGTACCCCCCTGATGGTGGCCCTGTATGCCTATGACCTCTTACTATCTTGTTAAGCCCTGTATACACGATTGGATATCTGATGGAATCTAATTCGATGGATTTTTTCTTCGGATATTCGATTAAGCTGACTTTTATCAGTCTTGTCTACACACCATCAGTCAAAAATCCGACCTTGTCCAAACGCAGTGATGTAAAACACTACGACATGCTGAGAAAAATGTTCAATGCTTCCGAGCATGCGTCGACTTCCCCACAGACAATCGTTTTTTTTCCATAGGAAATGGATTTTTTTTCAGATTTTTATCCATAGGAAAATTTTAAAACATGTTCTATTTTTTTCACCGATGGAAAAACAAATTGATGGGGCCCACACACGATCGGTTTGTCCGATGAAAAAGGTCCATCGGTCCGTTTTCATCAGACAAACCAATCGTGTGTACAGGGCTTAAGTGTTTTTAATCCCATTGCGCCTTTCTCTTTCCTTTACAACCAGGAAGCATGTAAACTGTTTAATTGCAAATAAACTGATGACGTCATAGTGTTTGGTCAGAGCACCTACTGTTATTTTTGTTGCTCTCTATAGTAAACAAGACTGTTGCTCTGCTCGTTTTTTTTTTTTTTTTTCTGGCTTTAGTGCAAAGCAAGATAGCTTTATACGAGGATTATATATTAATCTAGAAATACAATAGGCAGTTTATTTTTAATTCATTTAAGAAACTAAAGTTCTGCTTTGGTAAATAAACAACACTCATAACACCAACCCCTCTGGCACAGCCTCCTGAATCTAATAAACCATAGCTAGTAGATGCTATTAACAATATGAGCTTACAAGCACCTAAATATCTCCCCGATGTTGAATGTTGTAGCTTACACAGTGTAACAAATGTTTCCCATTTCACTTTAATCAATTCTGAATCCGAGTATTAGGCTCATTCTTTATATGGAAAATATAGGACATAAATTATTTGCTCTCTCTTTATGATTTGTGCCCAGCAAGAAAAAATACTATTGGGAACAGTTGGTGTAGAATTGTTTGCAATCCTCATTTTTTTGTCTGCATGCTATGACTGTGTGCATGCTTGTAAAATAATCTCCACTTATTATACAGTAAAACCTTGGTTTGAGAGTGTTTTGCAAGACAAGCAACATTTCTTAATACATTTTGACATCATATGCAAGTGATGTCTTGATATAGGAGTAGTGTCATGTCACATCTGAGTATAAAAGAGAAGAGAGGAGCCTCTAATTGTAGCAATATGGTTACATTTAATAAAGGTTCAACATTTAGCAACATATTTCTACACTCATGCCTAGTAAACACGACCGGAATTCCCGAAAGGTCCGTCAAAAATCCCGAGGGGAAAACCGAGAACCTGCTCTCTACTTTTCCCCCGTACAGACGATCGTTTTTCCTGTCGGGAAAACTCAGATGAGAGCTTTTCCTCAGGAATTCCAACCATGTTTATGCTCCATCTGAGTTTTTCTCTGACAAAAATGCTACACACGGCAAGGTTTTCTGACGAGAAAAAGTCAGTCGGGAATCCCGGCGGGAAAAAAGAGAGCTGGTTCTCTTTTTTTTGTCCGGCAGGTTTGGCAGTTTTCCAATCGGAAAAAATGGCGAGGGAGCATACGCACGGCTGGGATTCCCGGCCAAAAGCTCTCCTTGCAGTTTTTCCTTTGGAAAACCTGGTCGTGTGTACGGGGCATTAGAGGCGCTTCTCTTCTCTTTTATAATCTGTAGCTCTTGATGGATTTTGCTTCTAATCTCCTCGTGGAGGCTTCCATTTGTGGATGGACATTTTATGGTTACACAATCTATAACAATGTTATAATCTTTTAATATGAACTATAAACTGAAGGATTTATGAGTAAATTGTTGTGGAATGAATCATTTGAGTTTCCATTATTTCTTATGGGGAACTTTTCTTTAATATAAGAGTGCTTTGGATTACAAGCATGTTTCTGGAACGAATTATGCTCGCAGTCCAAGGTTTTACTGTATTTTGTACCCATGGTATGCCATATTAATCATCATTACTCTATTACCAGCCCCCCAACATTTTTAATAAACCATTGCAACAAACGTACCAAAGTTCACAAATATAATATAAATAAATAAATCAATATACTTTATTACCACTTATTGACTGCTGTTGAGTCATAATATGAAAAGTGCTTGTTGCCTGCAAACCTTGTGCCAAAAGAACGAATGGGAGACACACCTTAACTGCTATGCTACGTACTGTAAATAAGTTATCAGTGAGGAAAAGTAAACTGCTCCCTTGATTAAATGTTCTGTTCTGCAATTAACAAGAGAAAAGTGAGATGAGCTTTGTTCAAGATTTTGGAAAAAGTTATGCCGCGTACACACTACCATTTTTAATGGTCTAGAAAAAACTAAGGGCCAGATCCACAAACAATTACGGCGGCGAATCTCCAGATCCGCCGCCGTAATTTCAAATCTGCGCCGGCATATCATTGTTTTGTATCCACAAAACAGGATACGCCATTTTTTTTTGCGTAGATACGCCGTCTTACGCCGTCGTTCTAAAGTTTCCTATTTACGCTGGACGCTAGGGGCGCTTTCACGTCGAATATGCAAATGAGCTAGATACGCCGATCTATGAATGTATGTACGCCCGGCGCAGTGTTTTTACGTCTGTTTGCGTAAGTGTATGTTCTGCGTAAAGTTACCCCTGCTGTATGGAGGCATACGTAATGTTAAGTATGGACGTCGGGCCAGCGTCAAATTTTCCGTCGTTCACGTCGTTTGTGTAAAACGTTTGCGAATAGGGTTTTGCGTAAATTACGTTCACGTCGTTTTCATTGATGTTTTGCAACGTGATTTGGAGCATGTGCACTGGGATACGTCCACGGCCAGCGAATGCGCAGTAAAAAAAAACGTCATTTACGTCGGGTCACCATTCATTTAAATAAAACACGCCCACCTTTCCCCATTTGAATTGCGTGGGCTTACGCCGGCCCATTTTCGCTACACCGCCGTAACTTAGGACGCAAGTCCTGTGTGGATACGGAACTTGCCTTCCTAGTGTACAGCAGCGTAGCGAAAATACTATACGCTACGCCGCCACAGAGATACGCAGGGCTTTGTGGATCTGGCCCTAAGTTTTTTCAACCCGATTATTGTTAAACCGGCCTTGCCTACACACGATCGTGAAAAAAAATGCTCTAGCAAAGCGTGGTGACGTACAACACGTACGACTGCATTATAAAGGGGAAGTTCCATTCAGATGGTGCCACCCTTTGGGCTGCTTTTGCTGATTTTGTGTTAGTAAAAGACGATTTGCGCTTTTCAGTCTGTTACAACGCGATGAATGTGCTATGTCCATTACGAACGCTAGTTTTACCAGAACGAGCGCTTCCATCTAATAAATTGATTCTGCGCATGCGCGTTTTTTGTCACATCGTTAAAGCCCACACGACCATTTTTTACAATGTTAAAAACGACATGAAAATTTAGAGCATGTTCTACGTTTTTAATACCCATTTTTTACGTCTTGAAAAATGCTCTGGAGCCCACACACAATCGTTTTAATGACATAAAAAAAAACGTAATTTTTTACAACCCAAAAAACGGTCAGGTGTACGCGGCATTAGACTTTAAATTTAGTGGTCAGATCTTGAAGAGATCTTGTATTTCTTGGCACGATTCATCTAAAATTTATTTACAATGGTCCCAAGAAAACTGATTATAGGCAGTTTTAAGCCAAGTACATGCTAGCAGTTTGTTTTCGTTCAACCCAGGGCTCGGAAGGAGATCCTCTACTAACAATCGATGTTAGCACAACGAATTATTTTCCCGTTGAGTTATTGTGTTCTGACCTTGCCAAAACACACCAGTCAACTCTCTCAGCCATTGACCTCTTTCGGTCATGACCAGCTGCCGTACACACTGGCCGAATGTTGGCGAGTGTCTATTTAACCTGGCCGATACCACCAATATTCTGCCCGTGTGTATGGCCCTTAAGTCTCTCAAAATTGCACCAATATAAATAACAAACACGCAATTAAAAGAATGAAAATGAACATGTACTTACCTAATAACGGATGACAGGAAATAAGTATTCTCATGTTTATCTCTTAGGTCCTGTCCAGTCCAGTGGGGGACAAAACCTGCAGACATCCTGCACTGCAGGCTGATGAGTTTCAATGGTCCTGGTGGCATTTCCCCCCATCAAAGACCTCCTGACTTTTGAGTCATGGTCTTATAGTGTTGGAGAAATTACTGGAGAAAACTGGGCTATCACTATTCTTGTTCAATTTATTGTCACTAAACTCTATACAGATTTGGTAGACATCAGGATATTTTAGTAAACTGAGCAGTCATGTGCTGATATGTGGAATCAGGTGATATATTAGTGAAAAAGGTTTACAGTGACTATAGATATAACAATATATCTGGGGTGTCACACCCCAGATGGTGTCCTTTAGGACGAAGCGCACTGGGTGACGTCCGTGGTAATTGCTCTTTACTTTTTAAAGAACAAGCTTGTTTTTATCTACATTTCTGTAAGTGTGAACCCCTCTTTTTAAAAATTAAAGATCTTACGGTATTATGCTATGTGGATCCATTTGTCCTTTATGTTCAATGCCCATGGAATGACTTAATACTTGCTGCATGCTTTGGAGCTCGTTCGTCTCAAGTTCAATCTTCCATCATCTATCCTTGAGGTCCACTTTTCACCTATTGCTTCACCATGTCTGTTTGACCCATGTGCTGTATGGTACACGTGTCTACCCCATCTGGTAAGTGTGCCAACCCTTTTTTTTTTTTTACTGCACTTCATGATCAAGCACTTTCTTCAGGACTTATAACCTTCGATTTTACACTTGTGGTGATATTTACTCACAATATCATAGTATATTCAATCAAGATGGACTGACATGCTATACCAATTGTCTTAGGCTACTTTCACACTGAGGCGTCAGCCGCGCCACTATTTTTCGGCCACTAGCAGGGCGCTTTTAACCACCCGCTAGCGGCCAAAAAAGGGTTATAACAGCCGGCAAAGCACAGCGGCACTTTGCCACATTTGGCATGTCATTTTTGGGGGGGAGTGGGGGCTTCGGTAGGAGTGGGACTTCCTGTCCCACTTCCTCCTTCCGCCCAGGGACCGCCTCAGCGACTTCTCTTTTCACCTTAGGCGGCCCCTCCCTTAAGGCGATCTCCAGGGACTTGTGACAAATCCCAGGAGATCGCCTGTCCATTCATAGAGCACAGCACGACTTGCGCATGTGCAGTGAGTGCCCGGGCGTAAAGCCGAAAGCTGTCACGGCCGGGTGCCCACACTATGAATGGAAGCGCCGGCCGGAGAGGGGGGAGAGGAGCGGACCCCCGGGCGGCCGCGTCGCTGGACCGTGGAGCAGATAAGTGTCTGTTTATTAAAAGTCAGCAGCTACACTTTTTGTAAATGCTGACTTTTAATAAACCTAAAAAAAAGTCTGGAACTCCCCTTTAACATGATTACAGGAGGAAAGAGCAGAGGAGCAGTTTTATCAGTGTGCTGCGGTGCATTTATTGTCCAATTACCGGATCAAGATTTCAGAATTTTCTTGTAATCTGCAAAGAAAACCATACGTTGGTTGTGCTGTCTAGCAGGGCAGGGGTTTCTAGAACACAACCAGGTGTCCACATTTATAAAATGTTTGAAATATGCATTTAGAAAGTTGCCTGGAGTTCAGTTTTTAAAGTAGAACTAAAGCCAAAACCTTTTTTCCCCCTGATAGAGTAGGGGAAGTTTTTTGTTTACCATCAGTGTCCCATTGGGATGATTTCTCTTCACTTGCTGTTCAAAGTTTCCCTATTGTAAGATTTCCCCCCTATTCCTGTTCTGGTGACAACCCAAAACGTGTGATTTTCTTTCACTTTTGATAATAACAGTAATCAGAACAAATAGAGAGGTTGAATCTCCCTGACAGAGGTTCTAAACCCTCTCCAGTCAATCCAAAAATGTTAAAAAAAAGTTTTGCCTTTAGTCTTACTTTAATCCCTTAATGTCACCTTAAGTGGGCTTTAATGCCGGGGAGGCGGCTGCAACTGTATCATGTGACTGCTGTGATTGGCTCAGCAGTCATGCTATAGGTTGGCGACAGCTCCAAGCAAAATAAAGCTCATGCCACTATGGCCATACATGTTCCATGGCTAAAAGTTAAAGCCCACCTTCCTTTCTCCCTCACATATGTGTTACATGATCGGCAAGAGGTTAACCCTCACATTATATTAACCTTTTTCTGCAAAAAAAATTAAAATTTGCAAATTTTCAGGGAAACTGCTGACGAATATGAACTATTCGGTCTATAAACTACTCACCCGTGCAGAATCAGTAAACAAAAACTATGTTCCAGCTCGTTCCCAGGCACTTGCCTGCTGAGCACCGCCATTTTGGCTTTTGCACAGCATAGAGAAGCTGAAGTCTTGCTCACAGTCCACACATGAAAGACTCCTCTGCCCTTACTGTAACAGTCATGTGTCACTTCCCCCGTGTACATCGTTGACCGGGTAGGGGGTTTAAGATGAAGGCTTAGCTACAATTTTGCATATCTGTAACAGTGCTGTTTAGCAAGTTAGGCTGTTTGTTTTGAGGAAATAAGTACAACTGAAACAGCTGATGAAACAAACGATGAAGGCACCATTAATATGCTGAGGGAATGGAAAGCTTTGCTGTAAAATTCCATTTGTTCTGGTATTTTGTTGAGGTGGTTTTATACTGAAAGCACAATAATAATCATACTCTTGAACCTGCATATATAAAAATTTAGTTTAGCTGTGCTATTTTATTTCTACCACTCTATAAATAATCTTGCATCCTAATAAAACATTAATACTAAACATGTTTATTGTATAAAAACCAGGTAACCAGGATGCTTCCAGCTGATGTATTGCAGAAGTCCCCTTATCTCGTATGCTATGGGAACAAACTCCCTGAAAAAGAATCAGCAAATCTTTCTCCTGGGAAGATATGCTGCTTACGTTTCCAGCTACATTTGTTAAATGACCTTTTCCTCCATTAAATTGGAATACTGTATATTTGCTGATGCTTTACATTTTATATGTTTATATGGCATCTCATAGAATTTACACTGATGTCTGTTTAGGGTTGTTTCTAAGTTAAAGCTTCAATTGGCCCTACTTGCAAATTACACGTATATAAGTAACACACCACTATAGAATGCCACCTGCAAACATTTTTAGTGTTATTTTTAATCCTGAAAAATAGATGTCTGAAATATATACTTTATCTGAAAGTATTAACTGATATACTTGGCTTCTTCATCTCTCTGGGACAAATGTATTTTGGTCCCTGCTGAGCAAACGACAGGTTGTACATATTGTGTTTGCATAATTATAGCAGCTAACAACTACTGTGTGCAACTTGCATTTATATGAACTATGTCAATATTGTACTAAAACATTTATTGGACAAAAAAAATTAAAAATAGACCAGAGAAATTGATTTTTTTTTATCCTCTGTGACTCATTTCTGAGTGTCCCTCTGTTATGTCAACTTAACTTTCTTTCCTAGTTTCCACCCCTTAGCCCCTTCCTCTTAACATCTTACATTGTCCCTATTGTCCATTATGGCCAGTACTAGCTCACCCTAACTAAAGAGCTGCTCCTATATTGTTAAAGGCTTCATTAACCCATAATGCCAAGGTACAAATATCCATATTCCACAAGAACCATTTTTGTATGAATGCACCCCTGCCTGCCATAACAGGTATTTTGTCCCAAGAGGAAATCTAAATGGATCTCAATAAATAGCTAGTAAAAGTTGATCAAAGAACAGATCCCTGGGCAGATATCTACTCCCAAGGTATCTCTGCGAGGCCAGCTTTTTACCATTGAAAATTCCTACCTCCTGAATTCCAATCAGGTCACCACAGCCTTCCAAAATGACACTGGTTCTAGGACCTCTTGGTTTAATAACCCTCCCTTGCCCTCTGTAATGCATAGGTCCTTAATTTAGGCATGGAACAGAGTATCTCATTGCAGACTCACCACAATACAAAAAAAAAAGTTTCTTGCTCCTTTAAGAACGTTATTACTCTGTGACTCCACTCCAGAACACTCCCTTTTAAATATATTCTTTCCTGTTAGCTATCTCTCCCTTATATATTTTGTGATTTTTTGCCGGTATTGCCGATTTTTCTACATGCCTACATAAAAATCCAGAGCTACCCGTTCTTGTTTGTAATGTATCTGCACTTGCCTGAACTACTTACAATTGTATTTATATGCCTCTTTATATTATACTGTACAATGATTGCCACTATGTACATTTTGTGAATGCTTTGATTGTTTCTTTTGTACTGTACTGTTTAAATATAAACCTAATAAACTAGGCTTGAACTAAAAAAAATGCTGAATTTTAAAGAACTTGGACATACTTTTATTCAAAGTGAAACTTAACAGCTATTTTTGTTTTGATTTGACGAAAAGTATTGCTGACTACATAAGACTTTTTTAGCAAACAGCTTACACATTCTATTCAATTATGAAGAGTTGGCAAATAGCTCATACTGCATTAGAAATTGTGTATTAGGGATTGTTTGAACTTTATTATTTTATTCCGCATTAAAGATTGGACCTGCAGCATCTGACCCTGAGACCAAGTCCTACAAAGTGTTCCCAACTAAAAATCATAGAATAATGATGCAGGCTGGAAATGTGATGTGACGCCATGAATTTGTGAATTAAGACCCTTTGTATGACTGATGTACCAGACACTAAGCTCCATCTTCTTTATTGTAATATTGCAGCCAGAATATGTCATATCTCTCAATTACTTTTCCTTGGTCCGCCAGATGTGATTTGTTGATAATTTTTATATGCAGCTTCCTGGCAAAATCCTCTACACAAAAATAGCGATGAGCTGAAACAGGATGGTGACTATGTGACCTTAATTCCAGACCAGAGCACTGGCTCAGTTAATGGAGCATGGCACCGCTAATAATGAAGACATATATTTTATAACTGACTTTTTTGTTTGCAGCTTCAAAGCACAAACACATAAAGGACTAGACGATGTACTGTAGCTCAATGTACATTTGACAGTTAAAACCTTGTCCTTCTTTTAATCATGCTTTATACAGTATTATGATAAGAGCCAATGCTTACAACTGCTAAACAAACTAAAATTGCTTTGATTTGATTTGGCTAACCGGCCCTTGGAGAGGACAAACAGTTAGAAGATTTAAATAAACAGTTTTTGGAATGTGTTTATAGTTGGACACAACACAACATAGTTGGCCCGGAACAGCATGTATTCAGCAGCCCGCAACTATAATAGAAGTGGATTACAGAGGAAGCAGAAGAGTTGCATAATTTCCTTGGTTACAGGTTAATGCTTACTGGGAACTGGAAATGGGTCCTTAGGCCTGGGGAAACATCCAGAAGCATTGTTAAACTGGTGCCATAATGCAGCTTTTTCATTATTAGCTAAATCTATAGTGACAACCTACAACTGTTCCTGTGAAGGATTGTTTCAGCCTACTGACAGAACTTAAAAAAGCACATACTTGACTCTTACAACATCTGTTTAGAGCTAGAATTTGTAGGTATGAAGCAATGTATGTTTGGCTAACAAATGTTAAATGTAAAGTAGGTAAATTCCTTGAAAACAGGGTAATACATGAAAGTGTAAACTATCCCCTGACTTTGAAAGACAGGTAGGTACAGTGTCTGTTTTTTTTTTTTTAGGCCCAATTCCCGAAACCCTAAAATCCCTTTCTTGCAGTGGGGCTGCAGTTAACCCTTTACATACATGAACAATAGCTGCCACCATGTGTTTTAACAGAAACACAAGTTGTTAGAATAAGCTTGACTTCTAAGAAATGTCTGTGACACCCACAGACATGCCAGCTGGGAATTAAACAAAGTTCAGAGTATAGTCGTTTTCTTCAAGTGGCAAGAACTTTGAGTTTTGGTTTAGAGAATTTAGAGATAAAACATAATGGGCCAGATTCAGATACAATGGTGTATCTTTCCGGCGGCGTAGCATATGCTCTTTATGCTACGCCTCCACAACTTTTATGGGCAAGTGCCTTATTCAGAAAGCACTTGCTCCATAAGTTGCGGCGGCGTAGCGTAAAGTGTCCGGCGTAAGGGTGCCTAATTCAAATTAGTAATGTGGGGGTGTGATTTATGTAAATGAATCATGACCCCACGTAATTTATGTTTTTTCTGAATGGCGCATGCGCCGTCCGTGGACGTATGTCAGTGCGCATGCGTGAAATCATGTCACAAGTTGTCAATGTAAACGACGTGAACGTAAATTATGTCCAGCCCCATTCCCGAACAATTTACGAAAACGACGTAAACGACGTACAATTCAACGCTGTCCCGACGTCCATACTTAACATTGGCTGCGCCTCACTATAGCAGGGGTAACTTTACGCCGGACTAACGCTTACGCAAACGACGTAAACTACGACGCCCGGCCGCAAGTACGTTCGTGAATCAGCGTATCTCCCTAATTTACATATTCGACTCGTAAATCGACGGAAGCGTCACCTAGCGGCCAGCGTAAATATGCTACTAAGATACGAACGGTGTAACAGACTTACGCCGCTCGTGTCTTAGCTAAATTCCGGCGTATCTTGTTTTCTGAATACAGAAAAAAGATACGCCGGCGCAGAATAGACTTTACGCGACGTATCTATAGATACGCCGACGTAAAGGCTATCTGAATCTGGCCAAATGTGTTTTAAACATTGTATAATAAAAGATATTGTATAAAAAAATAAAAAAAAAAACAGTGCAAGAAAAATATTCAAAGAACATGATATTACAAAAATAGACAATAGCAACAGTAAAAATAAATGTGAATAAAAGCTAAAAATACTTAACAATGTCTGCCTAGTCTTCTAGCAGAGTCCAATTTAGTGCTCTTAAGCCCTGGTTCACACTGGTGCGTTTTGAGATGCGATTTGGCATGTCAAATCGCATGTCAAAACGGCAGATTTTGCCTCAAATTGACGGCAATGACACTGTCCTAATCGGTGCGACGCTGCATCTGCGGCATTGCACCGATTTCAAAAAGTAGTCTCTGTACTACTTTTTGCGATTTCAGCCTGCGATTTACATTGACATCTGTGCAGAAACCTGCACAGATGTCTCTGAAATCGCGGCTGAAATCGGGACTGCCGGGCGGGAGTGAAATCGTGCGAGTTCAGCTGAACTCGCACTGCTTCACTCCCGCAGCCCAGTGTGAACCAGGGCTTAGTCTGATCCTGATAGAGTCACTGGCCCTCAGAATGACTCTCAACATTCATATTCAATTTGATTGGAGAACTGAATGTTGTCAAACTACAGATCTAGTCATCTTTTCTGGTCCCTCAAGAAAGAAATAACATGATCAATTAATAGTCTAAGGGGATTGGAGTTTTTTTATATATTCAGCAGCCCCTTCTTCGAAGGCCTGATTTCTAAATGCATAATTGTTTTCAAATGACTGTGTTTCAGTCTGATAACCAATATATTACTGCATAGCACAGAATAATGATCTGATAATAATTAGATATGATGTATCACTTTCTCAAAATGATTCATAACATCTGTTGTCAGTGCCGGCCCAAGACATTGTGCCGCCTGGGACCAAGAATTAAATGCTGCCCCCCCCAAAAAAAAAATCACGCCAACCAAAAGGCCCCTACATTCATTATTTTATATGATAACTGAAGGGAACCCGTCATGGCTCTATACATGTATAAAGGAAAGTCCCTCTCGGGCTCTCATGTCTCATACAACTTGTGATGTGTGTTTGTACTTACAGTTTTGCTTCAGACTCCACCACCAGATGCGGGTTGTCACCTGCCACACGTTGCAGATTGTCACATGTTGCGGATTGTCACTTGCCACATGTTGCGGTGGTCACTTATGTCACCTGCCACATGTTGCAGGTTGTCATTTGCCACATCACATGTCACACGGTGCGGATTGTCACTTGCCACGTCACCTGCCACACGCTGCGGAAAGCCACTTGCCACGTCACCTGCCACACGCTGGGGATTGCCACTTGCCACATGCTGCGTTTTGCCACTTGCCACAACGTCATCTGCCACACGTTGCGGATTGCCATCTGCCACACATTGCGGATTGCCATCTGCCACACGTTGCGGATTGCCACCTGCCACGCGCTGCGGATTGCCACCTGTCACAAGTTGCGGATTGCCATCTGCCACACGTTGCGGATTGCCACCTGCCACACGTTGCGGATTGCCACCTGCCACACGTTGTGGATTGCCACCTGCCACACGTTGTGGATTGCCACCTGCCACATGCAGCCTGCAGCTGCAGTGCAAAGTGAGGGCAGAACTGTCGTGATGCAGGGCGGGCAGTGAGAGATGACATCATCTCTCTGCTCCCCTGCTTCTCACTCGCTGATTGACACCCCCCAGTGCACTCTTTGTTCGCTCCTGTCACCAGTGCCACTAACAGCGAGCAGCGGCGCCAGGCTCCTCACAGGCAGCGGTGCCGCTCACTCGCTGACTGCTCCCCCCTAGACCCCCCCGCTAGTGTCCACTCAGGCAGCCCGGCAGTGTCCTCTCCGCCCGTTTCTGTCACCACCAATAGCGAGGAGCGGCGCCGGGCTCCTCACAGGCAGCAGCGCCGCTCTCTCGCTGACTGCTCCCCCACCATTCTCAATGTCCTCTCTGCCCGCACCTGTCACCAATAACAGCGAGCAGCGGCGCCGGGCTCCTCACAGGCATCGGCGCCGCTCACTCGCTAACTGCTCCCCCCCTAGTGTCCACTCAGGCAGCCCGGCACCACGCTCCTCACAGCCCACGGAACAGGCTGGCGGGCGTCAGTATGCCGCCTCCCTAAAAGTGCCGCCTGGTACCCATGGTACCACCCGGTCCCATCATAGGGCCAGCCCTGTCTGTTGTAGTCAAGTTGATGGAATCACTCCTAAAAAGATGGATCATTGATCACTTAAAAACATACAACTTGCTGGACTCAATACAGCATGGCCTTGCTGAGGGTAGATTTTGTTAGGCCTTGTACACACGATCAAATCTGTCCGCTGGAAACGGTCTGCTGGACCGTTTCAGCAGACAGATTCGATCGTGTGTACGGCCGAGCCGACGGATTTGGCCACCCGACAGATTTCAAAGCATGCTTTGAAATCTATCGGGTGGGAATCCGTCCGCCCGACATGTCTGCTGGTTAGTACACTTACCAGCAGACATGTCGTCCCGCACCACCGCCGAATGGATTCGGCGCATGCGCGGAAGTGTTTTACTTCCTGGTGCGGTGACGTGGCGGCGTCAACGTCACCGCCACGTCACCGACACGTCAGCGCGCCGTCTGCTGGCGGGGATTTTGGTTTGCTCGTGTGTACACGCGAGCAAACCAAAATCCCAGCAGACAGATTTGTTTAAATCTGTCGGACAGACAGATTTGAACAAATCTGTCTGCTCGTGTGTACGAGGCCTTAGATAAATCTGACTGAATTTTTTGTGTATATTACCAATATTTTGGACCAAGGGGGTGCTGTTGAGATCCAAGACCAACCAATAAATATATAATTCATGTGGAAAATGAATGTGCTTAAAGTGGATGTAAACCTGATTCTTGAAATTTGACCTAGGCACATATATACGTAGGGCCAGATTCACGTATTCCAGAGCATCTTTGCTCTGGAGTAACGCTTCTGATTTGCGTTGCGCTGCCGAAATTTTAGGAGCAAGTGCTGTCATTCACGAAGCACTTGCTCCTAAAGTTGCGGCAGCGCATCACAAATGAGCCGGCGGAATTCAAATGTCGCGGGTACGGGGCGTGTAGTATGCTAACTACGCGCGATCCCGCCGCCAACGTACTGCGCATGCGTCGAGTGTCAAAACATCCCCGTGCGCATGCTCCAAAATCTGTGAATGAACGTCAATGACGTCACATTCCCATTCATGACCGTTTTACGCAAGCGACGTTTTTTTTTTTTTTCCCGACGCGATGACGACGCCTATACCTAACATAGGATACTCCAGCCCCATGTAGGTATATCTATGCGCCGCGTATCCCGTCCGGAAACGTCGTATCGTCATTGCGTCGCGCCGGATTTCGATCGTGAATTGCCGATTTCCGCTCATTAACATATTTTTTGAGCGTAAATCGGCGGGAACGCCCCCGGCGCCATTTTTAAGTTGAAGTAACGATGCGATGGCGAAACTCAGTTACGCTGCTCGCATCGGAACTTCAACCCGGCGTTTCTTGTTTTCTGGTTACAGAAAACAGAAACGCCGGCTCAAAGCCACAGTTAGGCTGGCGGATCACTCGATCCGCCAGCGTAACCTTTGCTGAATCTGGCCCGTAGTGTTTATTTACTGTGTTTGTGCTGCTCTGTTCTTCTGTTATCAGCGTGATAACTTCTGACAAGTTTTCTGACAGAGGAGATAAAACCAGCCTAAAATTTGTGTCGGGGTTCGTGGTATGAATAGATTAGCAGAGAGCTAGTCTGTTTAGAGTACAGCTCTGCACATTCCTTCCTTCCTCTACCTATATGGAGAGGGGAGTGTGTGCCTTTCCTCCAATTGGCTGTCCCACTGCTGAACAGGAAAAGAAAACTTCTAAGGCCGCGTACACACGATCGAACATGTCCGCTGAAACCGGTCCACAGACCGGTTTCATCGGACCAGTTCGATGGTGTGTACGGCCTATCGGACCGTTTTTCATGGGACCAAAGTTTTAAAACATGCTTTAAAACCTGTCCGATGGAAACCTGTCCGTCGGACAGGTTCGATGGTTAGTACACAAAAGCATCGGACCAAAAACTCGCACATGCTCAGAATCAAGTCGACGCATGCTTGGAAGCATTGAACTTCGTTTTTTCATCATGTTGTTGTGTTCTACGTCACCGTGTTCTGGTCTGAACGGATTTTGGTCCGATGGTGTGTACGCACATCAGACCATCAGACAAGTTCAGAGTTGTCTGATGAAAACGGTCCGTCGGACAAGTCTCATCAGACATGTCTGATCGTGTGTACAGGGCCTAACAGGATGTGCATGTTCTAAATATAGCAAGCTGAAGACAGCATATATACATGTAAATCCTATGTAGGGAGATTTGTTTAATCTCTGTGTATCATCTGAGGCTGTTCACCTCACTGAGTATATGTGAGGGCTTACATCAAATTTAAATTACCATTTATTTTATATTTGTGCACACCTATTTTTTCTCCCACCGATACAGGCACTTACAGGCTCACGGGCAAGCTCATTAATTACTGTATTTATTGGGGTATTGCGCGCTCCGGCGTATAGCGCGCACCCCTGATGTGGACCTGTAAAAAAAAAAATTTAGTACTTTTAGTTCTTACCGTTTTGGTGTCTTGCGTGGCGTCCATCGTCCGGTCCAGCATCCGTCTTCGGCTTCTGTGGTGTCCTCCCAGCTTCTCCAGTGCTCCGGCTAGTCAAGTCCCCGCTTCCCGTGCTCAGTTTGAACGCCTCCGCTGACATATACAGAGTGCAGTACACTCGGGTACATTCGGCCAGGCTCAGCATCGTTCGTGCTCACGCTCTGTGGCGTTTATGCGTGAGCACGAGCGAAGCCGAGCCTGGCCAAATGTACCCGAGTGTACTGCACTCGGTATATGTCGGCGGCTCAGTTCAAACTGAGCGCGGGAAGCAGCTATTGGCGTATATTTCGCACACCCACGATTTTCCCCTTATTTTAAGGGGAAAAAAGTGCACGGTAAACGCTGATAAATACTGTACGGTAATACACAATTTATTTCCCTTTTTTTCAATTTTATTTTTCACATTTATACCTCCTTTCTTTTCTACACTAGTTTACTATGTCCTAGATCACGTTTAATATATCTTTCACATCCTCAGTTTATTGTATTATCACATACACCACTTCTCTACACGGTCACTCATTGTACATTTTGAACAATTAAGCAATTACATTTAATTAATTCATTTTTAATTCCCTCCAAACTATTTTGATTAATAATAAGATTAATTAATCTATAAACTAAACAAATTATGTAATAATACGAATAGATAGTTTTAATGAATCAAACATCTGATCCAATATCAGCCAGTCTGAAGTCGCAGGGCAGTGCTGAACACTCACAGAATCTATGCAAATTAATTATTTACTGTGATTTTTGCATATTCAATTGCAGGTGCCTTGCTACTTGTCCTCCTCTTCAGGTCCAAAATCGTGGCCCCTTGCAAGCCTGGTGGGATGTGGACTTGCCTAGGACAGCGGTAGGGACGAGCGGCGACAATGGGATCGCTAAATGCAAATGTTTTTAACCATCTGTTTTTTTGCAATGCATCCCTGCTTTTTCATCCTCTGAATGATAAATACACTCATGAACATATAGAGACAATAATATTTTCGTATAAATTGAAACGTATAACAATGCTTTGTATACTGCTAAATATCTTAAACCAGAATTTTTTAACACATTCCCTCAGAATATAATTCCCTCTGAACCAGACACTATGGGCCAGATTCACGAACACTTGCGCTGGAGTATTTGGATATGCGCCGCGTAACTGTGATGATGCGCCGTCGTTTCTATGTGCCCGTACCCACCAAACTAGATGCGCCCAATAACGGGTCATTTGCGACCGGCGGAACGTTCCGACGCCAGAGTATCGTCAGCGCTTATTTTCGCTGGGCGCATCAGTCGCGCCCATTGATTTCCCCTGCAAATATGCAAATGAGGGAGATTTCCCAATTCACGAACGGATTAGCACCATACGCTGGCTACATGCGCCGCGCGTATCTGGTCCGTCCGGCGCAAAGTTATTTCTACAAAAGGCTGCTTTATCTTTACTCCAGACGGTCACAGGTCAGCAGGAGAGCAGCTACAGCAGCGTTACCGACGATAGGAGCTTGCTGAACAACAACACTTGCAAGGACAACACCTCTGTGTGCCAACATGCCAGGGGCAATTGTGGTCCTAAGACTAGTACTGGGTCCCTCGCTACGGAGGAGGCGGGCACGTGAGAGGATATACCGCACTCGTATGAACCTCTTTGGCATGGGGGATGAGGAGGTGTATCGCCTCTTCAGATTCAGCCCTGATGTAATACTTGAACTAACCACAACCCTGCAGGATGACATCACCAGCCCAACACACCGCTCACAAGCAGTGCAGCCACTGGTGAAGGTCCTGGCAACACTCCATTTCCTTGCAAGTGGATCATTCCAGCGTACAAGTGGAGTGGTGGCTGGGATGTCACAATCCTCCATGAGCAGATGTGTGCACCAGGTTGTCCCTGCAATCCTCAGACGCATGTCCAACCAGTTCATCAGACCCACCACTGAGGAGCTGCGGCTGAAGGCAATGACAGATTTCTACAACATTGCCAGATTCCCACGCACCATCGGGGCCATTGATTGCACACATGTGGCACTCCAGCCCCCCAGTGCCACAGAGCACATATACCGCAATCGGAAGCATTGGCATTCCATCAACGTACAGGTGATAGCTGATGCCCAACGCCTCATATGGCACGTCCGTGCCAAACACCCCGGGTCCAGCCATGACAGCTTCATATACCGTCAGAGCCCCATCCCTACAGAATTCGAGCAGAACATGTATGGGGACAGCTGGCTGGTTGGTGAGTGACAAGGGAGTCAGGCATGACTATCCCCTCCCGTGATGCACAACAGAAGTCGCACATGCATGACTAACATCCTCCTGTCTTTTACCTTACAGGTGACTCTGCATATGCACTGGGACCCCATCTAATGACTCCTTTCCGGAACCCCCAAACCAGAGGAGAGAGAAAATACAATGAAGCACACATCAAAACCCGTGGAGTGGTGGAGCAAACATTTGGGCTCCTAAAGTCCCGTTTCCGCTGCCTGGATAAGTCCGGGGGGACCCTATTGTATTCCCCTACCTTTGTGTGTCAGATCATCGCTGCATGTTGTATTCTGCACAACTTTGCTATGAGAAAAGGCCTGCAGATTGACATACGTGATGACCTGACCCCCGACCCACACAGTCCCTACCTGCCAGAGGACACCCAGTCTGCTGATGGAAGAGCAGTCAGGAGGGTCCTCGCCGTAGGCATCTTTGGACACTAAACCAATACATTAATCACACAGACAGTGCACGCGTGTACACCACTGGATCACACACACCACATGCACATCGCATTGGATTAGCCCAAGTCCAGCATGTAGGACTTGGGAGCAGCAACGCCAGCGTCAAGGCCCCAATGATGTCACTGTCCATTCACACACCTTTCACACGTCATTCATTCAGCCGTGGGGTTAACTTCACCACCACGGCCGAGGGTGACACCCCTTACTTTCAGGAGTGCCACCCTCTCACATTCACACACCATTCACACTGTCCCCTGCACTCATGACCGTGTGCAGTACAAAATTAAGATAAATATCTCATAACCTGAGAACCAAAAAAAAAAAAAACTCATGTCCTGAGTATAAACAAAAATATTCAAAAATAAACAAAAACTCATATCCTGAGTATAAACAAAAAATATATAACAACCAAAAAAACAAAAAACCCTCATCTGGGATGACGGGGGCTCCTCCCTTGGGGGCACTCTCTCGGGCTCCTCATCTGCCTGGAGGGAGTGGGGTGGTGGTGGGGGTGGGGGGGCATCAGGAGGAGGCTGATCCCCGGGTGGGCCACTCCTGGGAGCTGTTGGCTGCCTGCCCTCCAATGCCACAGCGATACGGCTCAGATACAGGTTTGTCTGGGCCTGCATCCTCAGCTGGCGGGTGATCTGATGCCGCTGGTCACGTTGCCGCTGCCTCCCCTCTTCCCGGATGGCAGCTGTGTTGTCTCGGACAGCTGCTGTCAAGTGCCGGATTATCAGCCTGCACCTCCCCCAGGCTGGTCACAACGCCCTGCACACGACTGGGCAGCTGTGACATGGAGCCCAGGCTGTCAGCGACCCGGTCCAGGTGGCCAGCAATCTCCCCCATCTGCTGGGTCTGCTTGGCGTGGTCCAACAGCACCTGGTCCTCGACCAGATCACACACCCCCCTGGTCTTCCGGGTGGCCTTCCTGGGGGCAGAAGAAGGTTGTCCCCGTGGGGATGGAGTCGCCCTTGAGGGGCTACCTAGGATGGGGGGAGGGGATCACAGAGGGCCCTGCAGAGGAGGAGGACTCCTCCAACATTAAAATAAACTCCTGTTCAGGGACAGGCTCCTCCACAACCACCTCTGCTGAAGTGGTGTGGGTACTCTCCTCCTCCACCTCGGTGTCTCCAGCACCCAGGGCCTCGTCATCAGCATCCCGTTGGGAGGTTTGGGGTGGACTGGCCGGCACGAGATGATGGCCCAGCTCCGTCATCTGTGGATGACACAAAGCAGACACATGTTGGTGGTCCCACACACTTGGCACATGTACCCACCCCCCCCCCCCACATGCAACACACCAAAAAGGGGGGGTAAAAATCACTTACCTGTCCTGGAGCCTTCCTCTACGGAGTCATAGCCAGGGACCCCCTCCAACTGCTCCCTGTCCAGGCAGCGGGCAACCACCTCCTCCTCCGCGGTCAGGGTGACAGGACATGGTGGACCACCACCTGTGCCCCGCTCCATGGCTCCGAATGGTGGACACCTTGCCCCTCACCTTGCGCCGCAGGTCGTTTATTTTTTTTTGAATGTCGCCTGCAGTCCGGGTGGAGTACCCTAGCACATTGACCCTGGCAGCAATGGTGGCCAGGATACCCTGCTTCCTTTCCCGGCTGGTCTTCCTGCTTTTTTTTCCCATGGAGGAAATCATTAAACGTCTCCATAGCCGAGATTATCACAGAGACCTCCTGGGCATTATAGTTTAGGTTCCTCCTCTCTTTTTTGGGGGTAGCGGGAGCAGCCATTACAGGGCAAAAGTATCTTCCCTGGGGTGGGGGGAAATGGAACTACTTTTGCGCCGGAATGGCATTTCCGCCAGCGCTTTTAAGCGCCCAGCCGAACGCATTGCGCTGACGTTTCCCAGGAAGTGGTGCCGACGGAAGTTGTGAGCATGCGCACAAAGGGGGCGAGTGGAAGCCGCACTCACTGCGCATGCTCCGTGGATGATGCGCGCTGAACGTAAGCCTCTGCGCTGGGCTCCGCCCATCATTTACATATGATCACACCCACTTCCACTTGCGTCGGGTTACGCCAGCGCATTATCGTTACTCTGACGCAAGTTTACGCGCAACTGCTATGTGAATTACAGGACTTGCGCTGAAAGGGTCTTCAGAGTAACGTAAATGAGAAGCGTTACTCCAGAGGAAAGATACTCTCATCTACCTGAATCTGGCCCTAAATGAGTCGAAATGCATTAGGGTATTTGGAATATTCATGTGGACCACCTTGCTGTGAATGCAATTGACAAGTGATGTTTTATGCTGTTTTTATTTTAAATCTACTGTACATTTGAATGAATCTTGTATTTATCTTAAAATGAAAAGATTTTATTTAACTACTTATTTATATTTTTTTGCTGCTTAAAAAAAAAAACATTGGGGAAACCTTCTGTATTTTTTTCTGTATACTTGTGTATCAAACCAATAAATAATTATATGCATAAATAAATAAATATTTCATAAATATCAAAGTGGTTATGCTCATATCATGAAGAAAAGTGTCCTTGTGCTTAAAAGTGATTCAAGTAAATCAAGTTCAGCCATTAAAATTGCTCCAAACTGTTGCACAGCAAAGGATGCTCCAGTCAACTCTTTTCAAAATGTGAACAGCAGTGCTGTGCTCTTTGCTCCTCTGTGACCTCAATCCGGTGGATTCTCACCTTACTATTGAGAATTGAGCAACTATTGAGAATCGATCGACGATCGACTATCAAAAATTTCAGGTATCCACCCCACCCTAAGCACATATCATGTGCTTTGATCAACACAAGATCGGCAGTAAAACACCGACTAGAAATCCATGATTTCATTCTTCAATACGATTTAGACTGCCTCTTTATTACAGAAAGCTGGCTCACAGCCGACTGTAACACCATTCTAGGAGAACTGGTGCCAGAAAAACTACCGTATTATAACCGAAAACAGAATAGGACAAAGAGGAGGAGGCCTGGCAGTGATCCACAGGACTCAACTTGCGATCACTAAACCAATCCTTCAAAACCCTCTTCCATTCATGGAAAACCCTTACTCTGCAGCTGCAAACAAATCCCCAGGAGACCGTTCACGTTCTTCTCTGCTATAGGCCACCCGGGCCAAAATCGCAGCTTCTATTCATCATTTGACGGACTTCATCTCCACTTATACCCTTAACAGCAAACACCTTTTGCTGCTTGGGGATTTCAACCTCTGGGCCAATTCCTCACAAGACCCCATTGCTGACGCCTGTATTGACCACCTGGAAGGATTAGGGCTTCAGCAATTAGTATGTGGGCCCACACATGCTTCAGGTCATACACTAGATCTTATTTTCAGACAAAATCTGAAAATAAGTATTTTGGAAAATGAACCGTTGCCATGGACAGATCACCCCATGCAATTTAAATTCATTATTTCCAAAACTTCCCCATTGCTAAAAAACACCCAAGCCAGTGACAATACACTGGACTAGATCTCAGAAGAAGCTCCATTCGGAACTCTTCAAATCTACCTTGGGAAATAAAATTAAAACAATTCAACCATCTCGTACAGCCTCAGAAAACATTGGATGCCATAAATGCAGCGCTACTACAGTCAGCAGACTTAGTAGCACCGAAACGCAAAGCCCTTATCCGGAAAAACAAGGCCGGCTGGTTCAACAACCAGCTGTCACTTCTGAAGCAGAGAGCGTAGAAGGGCAGAAGCCGCCTGGAAACGAAGCGCTTCTGAGGAGAATCTCGCCACCTATAAAGCAGCAACAAAAAAAATACCACAAAGAAATCTTCAAAGCCAAGAAAAATTATTTTTCTGAGGCTATCAACAGCGCCCTAAACCGCCCACGGGAACTCTTCAAGCTGGTCACTCAGACCATGAATCCTGGCTGTCTTGAAGCCCCCAATTCAGATTCCCAAGAATTTTGTAATGAATTGTCGGATTTCTTCATCAATAAAATTGAGAGAATCCGGGAAAGCATTCAGCAAAGCAAGACCCTCGTCAACACCCCCTCCCCCCCCCCGTACAACCACACAACATCCATAGAAACTCTCCACAACAAACAAAGTTCACTCTGGAACCCATCTCCATCGAGGCCACTGAAAATATCATCAGCGTGTTGCGCAATAGCACATCGCCTATTGATATTATCCCCACTAAACTACTGAAGGAATGTGCCGATATCCTGGCACCTCCCATCATGCAGCTTATAAACCAGTCATTTAAGGAAGGCATAGTGCCTTCCCTACTGAAAGAGGGCACAAATCCAGCCCATCTTGAAGAAACCCACCCTGGACCCCAAGGACCCAACTCACCCGCCGGCCCATAACAATGCTAAACGTCTTCTCCAAAGTAATGGAGAAAGTAGTGGTACAACAGCTGCAACAGCATCTAGATACCCATAATCTACTTGATCCATACCAATCGGGCTTCCGTCCCGGGCACGGGACAGAAACAGCATTGCTCAAAATATGGGACGACGTTCTAGAGGCCGCAGAGACGAAGGAGAATCTTGTCTTCTGGTTCTGCTGGGACCTAAGCGCAGCCTTTGACACGGTAGACCACAAACTTTTACTGACGCGGCTGGCTGAAGTAGCCAGAGTCACAGAAGGTGATTTATCATGGTTTGCCTCTTTTTTAGAAAACCGATCACAAACAGTGAAATTGGGGACCTTTCACTTCTGGAAAACGCACGGTGTCATGTGGAGTCCCTCAAGGATCACCCCTGTCACCGGTGCTCTTCAACATCTATCTTCGCCCTCTCTTTGAAATCATCAGTAGTCCAGCAAACTACTTTATCACTCATATGCAGATGACACGCAACTATATTTCCGCATCTGCAACAAAAAGGATCATCATCTCAGTTTAGAGAATTGTCTCTCTTTGATAGAAGAAAACTGGATGACTAAGAGTTTATCTCAAACTCAACAATTCCAAAACAGAACTTCTTCTGTTTCATGCAAGTCGCAAGAGTCAACTGGCAACAACCTGGACACCTCCGCCCATGTTTGGCCAGATCATCACCCCTAGCTCCAAAGTCAAAAGTCTCGGGGTCGTCTTTGACTCCTACATGACAATGGACGCACAAATAGGGTCAGTAGTCAGCGGATCTCACCATCTGCTGCGCCTACTACGCAGACTTATTCCATTTATTCCCAAAAAAAGACGTAGCATCGTCCGTGGTGGGATCAATTGTTGAACTCCAGACTGGACTATGCAAATGCCCTTTACCTCGGACTCCCCAAGTACCAAATCACTCGGCTGCAAACCGTTCAAAATACGGCCGCCAGACTGGTGACTGGGAAAAAACCCTGGGAATCCATCTCACCTTCACTAAGAGCCCTTCACTGGTTGCCAGTAAAAAGACAGAATTGCCTTTTAAAGCACTCTGTCTGATGCACAAGTGCATCCATGGGAATGCACCGCAATATCTTTGCCAAAAAATAAGAAGCCCACACCATCCCAATCGCGTTCTGCGATCCACCGACCAAAATCTGGTCAAGGTACCCAAAGCCAGATACAAGTCCAAAGGAGAAAGAAAAGGTTTGCTGTCCAAGGTCCCAGGCTATGGAACGCTTTTTACCAACCAGCATTCTTCGGTTGGAGGTAAACCACACTGACCTTCAGAAGACAGATTAAAAACTCTGCTCTTTTGATGTCAAGAGAGACTAAAAACAACAAGCGCCCAGAGGCGATTCAGTTCGCATGTGTGTGACCGCGCTATATAAGTTTTTTCATTCATTCATTCATTCATTCATTCATTCATACTAGATGGATCTGCTTATTTGAAAAGTCAATATAAGCTCAATTATGTAGGATTCTTCCAGGAATCTCAGCTCTCTCTCTCTACCTGGCTCCTGTGGGGGTTTTTCTAACCGTGAGTGCACTGGTGCCACAGATTCTCAAGGGATCTCTTAAGGATAGGGTTGTCCCGATACCGATACTAGTATCGTTATCGTTACCGATACCAAGCATTTGCCCGAGTACCTACAGAGGGCTCTGCGATGCACGCCGGGAACTGTAGTTTCCAGTGCAGCCCTGCAGATTCTATCCTCACCAACATTGTAAGAGTATATTAGAACAGGTCAATGCTGCTGGAGTTGCATATCTCAGGGGGAACAATAGCAATAATTGCAGGTTTTCCAACCTGAATTATCAACTATACTCCCACAGTGTGGTCAAGTGACTGACTGGCAGGATCATAAACATGAAATCTCCGTCTTATCTGGCCAAAAGTGGACAGATTGAGCCACTATCATCTCATGTTTATGGGCACCCTAAACCAGTTCTCAAAATTTTCACTTGCCTGTTTGCATTTGGCGAGTGGAAATAAGCTCAGGGTGCATGTTCCCCTTTGGGTGGGGGGCTGGCTTCCCCCAGTCAACTATACGGAGGGCTCTGTGTGCTGCGCTGCAAGCCGAAAAGTGAAGTTTCCAGCACAGCCCCGTGGATTCTCTTCTTACCAACATGGCGGACAGGAGTCGGCAGAGGAGACGTGTGTCCTAAGACAGCAAGGAGGAGGAAGAGGAGTCTGGCAGCGAAAGCACAGGCTCTGGGAAACGGGTAGGCCTACCAGAGAGTAGTGAGAACTGAGAAGTCGGCGAGACCATCAGAGACCGAGACAAGTCTGAGTATGTAAGCGTGCACAGGCCGACAGTGTACGGGGATGTTGGGCGCAGGAGCTTTTGCTGCATTCAGTTTTTTTTTTTTTTTTGATTACCACTCATTTTACAGTGTATGCCCATTTTTGCATGCAAACACATAGCTTGCAGTGTTTGGGATGTCATTAATAATAAATGCCACAGCAAACGTGATACGGTTTTAGCTCGTTTTATAACTGCATGCAAAATTACACAACGTTTTCTGCTTTTACAAAATGCGCAGATGTGAGTGGAGACTTAGGGATGGGATCTGTGCGAACCCAGAAAGAAGGTGTCACTGTCACCCAGGCACCTAGCATAGCACACCTCTCAACCCTGCAGTCTGTATCAATTTACTTAACAAGGCAGTTACGATGTGTACAATGCCTAGTAATCAAACTTATTTTATCACAGTCAGAGCAAAGAAATATTCTTTATAGTAATGATGTGTGACAGAAACTCAGGTAAATCTGTGGGTGTTGTCACAGACGGGAGATACATTTCTGCCTTGTTTAGACAATTCACCAATTACTATCAGGTGTCAGCTACAGAGGTAGCCAGAAAGGTTTAAGGACCTTGGATAGCTTCAGCTGTTTAGAATGAGGCAATTAAGGCCTATATAAGTTATCCAGAGGATTACTACTGATTGCGGCATCCTGAGGCTTTTTGAGTTAAGGAGAGCAGTGATCTGAGAAAGACTTCTGAAGGTGAGGTGGTGTTGATTTTTCTGTGTGATAAAAATCAAAAAGACAATTGTTTTTTTCTGCTGAGTGACCAGCAGTGTCTGCCCAGCAGTAGGCTGTGCCAGACTCCATAGGTAGGTTCATGGGTTGTGAAGGTAGACGCCCCAAGTGGCCAGGGTTTGTTTTATGTTTTGTTTTGTTTATGCTGTTTTTGATGCTTGCACTTGTATCCAGCAATATGGAAGAATAAACCATAACCTTTGTTTTCAACCATCCTCAGCTGCCTCTTTGTATAGTTCAGTGGGTAGTGAACCCATCCAGGGGGTCACACACACCGCTACCGAGCTAACCCCTCACAGATGTTAAAGTTGTTGTTGTTAATATTTATTTTTGTAACTTAATTCTGCATAAAACATTAAAGAGGGGGTTCACCCTTAAAACCACTTTCTCCCATCCCATCCAGCATACTGGTGTCAGCGCCAGTATGCTGTCTTTTTTTTTTTTATCGGTGTACTTACCTCTTAATAGATAATTTAATTTTCGTGCTACCGCGGGGTATGGCGCCGCTATATCGCGTCACGCCTCCTGAAAACAGCCGACTAGCACTCGGCTGTTCTCGGCGCCTGCGCACCTTCAACACAACTCTCGAACCCTTTGGGTGGGTGTCTTAATTCTGTACTGCCTTTCCAAGGGAACAAAAAAGATAGCTGCATGTTCAGCTCTGCACATCCACAGATGCATGGGAGGGCTTGTGTCGTTTGTGTCAAATTGGATTTTTCTGCATGCTTATTTTAATATATTTTCAGAATTCTATTGTCCTTTTGACTTTGTAACAGCAGCTGTTTTGCAAATTTCCCTTAAGAAGGGTAAAATGGAAACTGGTGCAAAAATTTCACAACACAATTGCCATGCACATTGTACCCTTATGCCGCGTACACACGGTCGTTTTTTGCGATGAAAAAAAACGACGTTTTCTGTGAAGTAAAAAACGACGTTTTTGAAACGTCACTTTTCAAAGACAATTTTGCATACACACCATCGTTTTTTGACAAAAAGCGAGGTTACGTTCACCACCCTTTTCCATTGAAGCTCGCTTCATAACTAGCTTCTGGGCATTGCGCGGGTTGAAAAACGTCATTTTGAACGACTTTTTGCTACACACACGTGACTTTTTGTGAAACAAAAAACGACGTTTTGAAAAACGACACAAAAAATTCAAGCATGTTGGAATTTTTTTTGGTCGTTTTTTTTGAAGACAAAAAACGACGTTTTGCCCACACACGATCAATTTAAATGAATGACGTTTTAAAAAACGTCGTTTTTTTTCATCGCAAAAAACGACCGTGTGTACACGGCATTAGAACATAGATGTACAGTATAAGCCCTTGGAGTATCCATTACTGGATACAATGACATTGTATGCAAGCTTCTGCCTGGTGTAAGAGTGTTAGCAGCTCTATTACCATACAAAAGCAGTTTAGAGCTAAATGTTAGCTGCTTAACACATTCCATCCATGCTAGCCACAGAGCCCAAGGCTGTATGAATACCAATGGGAGCCGGTTCCCTACAACAAGTAGGAAGCTGTCACATTTAGCAGTGGTAACAACACCACTGCTAAATATTGCCAAATATTACACTTTACACTCTAGCTGTAGGTTCGATCGACTAAACACCCATTTGTTCAGCTGTTTGCACAAGATTTTCCTAAACTATAAACAGTCCAGAGGTCGCGATCACCGCCGGGTGCCTGCGATCGCTCGTTACAGAGCGAGAACCGGGAGCTGTGTGTGTAAACACACAGCTCCCGCTCCTGTCAGGGGGGGAAATGACCTATCGTCTGTTCATACAATGTATGAACAGCGATTTGTCATTTCCCCATGTCAGTCCACCCACCCCTTCAGTTAGAACACACCCAGGGAACATGATTAACCCCTTCCTGCCAGTAGCATTTTTATAGTAATCAATGCATTTTTATAGCACTGATCACTATAAAAATGCCAATGGTCCCAAAAATGTGTCAAAAGTGTCCGAAGTGTCCGCCATAATGTCGCAGTACCGGTAAAAATCGCTGATCGCCGCCATTACTAGTAAAAAAATATATTAAAAAAATGCCATAAAACTATCCCCAATTTTGTAAACGCTATATCTTTTGCGCAAACGCTTGTTGCGATTTTTTTTTTACGAAAAATATGTAGACGAATACGTATCGGACTAAACTGAGGGAAAATTTTTTTTTTTATATATTTTTGGGGGATATTTATTATAGCAAAAAGTAAAAAATATTCATTTTTTTTTTTAAATTGTCTCTCTATTTTTCTTTATAGCGCAAAAACTAAAAACCGCAGAGGTGATCAAATACCACCAAAAGAAAGCTCTATTTGTGGGGGGAAAAGGACGCTAATTTTGTTTGGGAGCCACATCGCACGACCGCGCCATTGTCAGTTAAAGCGACGCAGTGCCGAATCACAAAAAGTGGCCTGGTCTTTGACCAGCAATATGGTCCGGGGGTTAAGTGGTTAACCTATAGTGTTAGGCCATTTTCTCTATTGGTGAATGTTAGCACAAAAAAAGAGCATACAAAGTCACAGCACACAGAGGGATGGTACACAATGGACAGAGAGAACTCAGTCATAACACACAGACAAATGTGACATGCACACACAGTCACAGCACACAGACAGAGTTTTCAGTTGCTGTACACAGACAGCATATGCAGACAGTGCTTTTTTCAAACTGATATTGGTTGGCAGGGAGCAACTCCAGTGTTAACATAATACCCACTGACATACATATGATACAACCTTTAGGCTTACGTAATTTGGCAACCAGAGATGACCATCTCATGTCTATAGGTATTCTAGTTACAAGTAGCAAAAAAGAAAACAGGATGCGCTGAAAATTATTATTAACAAAAAAACACACT
Organism: Rana kukunoris; assembly: GCA_029574335.1. NCBI lineage: Eukaryota > Metazoa > Chordata > Amphibia > Anura > Ranidae > Rana > Rana kukunoris. The sequence continues at coordinate 530,628,129 of CM056049.1, forward strand.
TAGTGTCCATGGGTAGTCATCATAAACTACTAAACCAAAAATAGTGTCCATAAGTGATAAACTAGAGGGTTAATGTCCAACTGATCCTACTTGGACAGTAATGAATATATTAATATAATTTGAAGAAACACCAGTGGAGAAAAATTGTGTTGTTGACAATAAACGTGGTGACATTCAAGGAAGTGCTGATAGTAGATCCTCCACCATACGGAAAGTACTAACTGCTTACCGGAACGCCGGTGGTCTCTTAACAAAAAGAACCCCCAGAAAGCATATGTATATCCAATGGAGGAAGATGGTAGACCAGGTGAGATATCGATCCCCTTCAGATTGGACACTCGGAACCAAAGGCCAGGGAAAAACAAAAAAGGCCACAATAGTGTAACAACGTCTTAAAAATTTATTTTAAAAGAAGCCAAAAACACACTTACATAAAATAAAAGCAAACAGGATTGTGAGTGGTATGCTGGTGACTCCCGGCCGGAAGCGATCCATGCAAAATACTTGACCCGTCCAAACGAGGTATGGGAAAGGTAAAACAGCGGGGGATGAACCGATGAGAAACACTATCTCCCTCCCGACCGGTTTTCGCGACAAATCGCTTAATCATGGGGCACGGGTAACACAACGGTCATCCCCCTTTATAGGTCTCGGTACAATACATCAAAAATGGCGTCAGTGGCGACGTCAGTCGCGGGTGCGCGCGCTAACGCAAACGGAATCGCGGCGTGCGTCGCGTTAAACAAATAAAACTTTAACAACATAGCCGGACACATACACGTCCAGCTCAGAGTGGGGAAAGTGCCCGGCCAATTGCTGTGAACCTGCCTTACGTCGTCTCCCAATCAGCGACGGCGCTGGGCGGTAGTGGGAGGTCACATGGCCATAACATCATCAAATGTCGTCAGTGCGACGTCAGTCACGATACGCGCGCGCTCCGCAAAAGAAATCACGGCGCGCGCGCGTCGCGTTGAACAAATAAAACTTTAACAGCATAGCCGGACTCATACACATCCGGCTCAGAATGGGGAAAGTGCCCGGCCAATCGCTGTGAACCTGCTTGCGCCCGTCTCCCAATAAGACGAGCGGCGCTGGGCGGATAGTGGGAGGTCACGTGATCATAATACAGCGTCGCGTCATCAGTAGACGCGCGGGAGTGAAGGTGACGTCGGATCACATGATCGATCGGGGCCACCATATCACAAACGTGACAGGAGGCCACCAGGTCACGCATCCGCGTGCACACCCCAGCAAAAACAATAGCATCGCACGCCTGCAGATGCACCAAGAAGTGCGTGACAGCGAAATCAAAACGGCGTCGCCTAAACAGATCACAGGGCGAAATCAAGACGGGCGCCGGAGGAGTCACATGACTCAGTAGATAGCGTCACGGGGCTGCGCGAATCAACAGCACCGCTACACAGAGACAGTGCTATCAATCCGCTGTGCACACCCGCTCATTGGTGTAGTCAATCAAAATAAAAAATAATAGGCAAAACCGCATCTCATTGCAAGGATCGCCAGGCCAGGAGTGATCCCACTCTTAAAGGGCTAACAGATAAATTAACACATGAGATTAACGGTACATGTATAGAAACTGCTGAATAATTACAGGATAGCAGCATATAAAATAAATAATAAAAAATGAATAAAAACATAGTACACTGAGGTCCCTTGGAAATGTAGCTACAATGATGTGAGTGAGTGTCGCGTAATAAAGGACCACAGCAGTCAAGAATACAGAAAGTTCAAACAGAAGATTACAAAAGATACGCAAATAGATATACCCACAGTTCAGAACCCCCCCTTGATGTATGGCATACAGACGCAGGCCAAAGCATGGTCAATGTGTATATGCCAACCCAAAAGAGATGAGCAATATTCAAATTGCTATATGAGGGGACACCCAGTTGTCATTGGATGGTGGTTATAACACTAAAATAAATGCTCGAGAGGGCCCTAAATTATAAGAATTATTAATAAAGGCATTAATGTCTGTATCTATATTTAAAACCAAAAGGCACAAAAGTTTTTACTCGGTAAATCCAAGACATTTCTTGTCTAGAAATCTCTCTAACGAGATTGCTCCCTCTCCAGTGGGGACTGATATTTATCAATCCCGATAAATAATGTGTTCGAGGAGGGTCTCTGTTATGTTTGAGATCATAATGTCTCGAGACAGAGTGTTTCTCAAAACCGCTTCTAATCTTTGAGATATGTTCATTCAGTCTCACGGATAGCGCTCTTTTGGTCCGTCCTATATATTGTAGGCCACAAGGACATTGTATAAGGTAGACCACCCCCTTAGACGCGCAAGTTATAAACTGGTCGATTTCAAATGACTGCTGGGTGGCTGTGGACTGGAACGAACTAATCTTCCTTCCTCTACATGAATTTAGGGTGAATTCGTTGCTTTGTTGTGTTTTTGTTTCTTTGCTTGCCTTAGCGCAGTTGATCTTCTCTTTTTTCACTTTACTTTCTTGTACTAATTCCAACTGCTGCTTTATTTTTCCATTTTGCAAATATGGATGTCTTTGATTTCCGCTCTAAGAGAGTGGTTAACATTGAGGGAGTGTTTGACACAACCCCTATAGCTCCCGAATCTGATATCAATGTCTGTTTTTCGGTTTAAAAATAAACTTAGTAGTGGCAGAGCTACATACCCAATGGGACGTGGCGTTTCCTTGAAACATATATAAAAAGGCTCTATGGTCCCTAGGGGCCTCAGATGGGAAGTATCCCCGCAAGAAGGTGACTCAGATCTTCTGGGATGGTATAAAAATATTTTAATGACTCAGGTGTGGCTTTTTTTGCGCTTCCTACTGGAAGGAGGGCCAACAAACTAGCCAGACTTGATGATGAAATTAAATCAGTCAGGGAACTGTTGGTTCCCATAAAAAACAGTGATGACTATAATAATCATTCTTCCTCTCTGCTCAAACTCCTGGATAAAGGAGGAAAAAAGAACAAAAATTAAAAAGAAAAAAAGAAAATTTCTCCGCGATAGTGAAGATCTATAACACTAATTTGGTCTTCCAATGGCAGAGGAAAATATCAGATAAAAGGGAGGGTGAGTCGGGATGGACACCACCTCTCAATCTGAGGGTGTGAGTGGTTTTTGTTCCAGTACCATAAATTGGGAACCACACTCACCCCCCCCGCCAGAAAACCTCCGGTGGTTTTAATGGGAACCCCAAAAAAAGCCGGGGTCCCCCTGGAGGGAACAACCTGAGGGCAGCTGCCTCCGGGTGGCACCCCGAGGGGTAGCTTTCCCAATCGTCAGGGAGCTTACTACGACACTACTCGGCCCCCCAGCTATGGGACAAGGGCCCAGATTATCGGTTCCCCCCACCCAACATGGGGTTTGGGAACCATAACTTTGTGTTCACATCAAGAGGCGCGGCCAGAGTAATCTTGGTTTTAATATCCCCACGCATAACCCTTTTGCTCCCTTGTCTGGATTTGATTCCAGGGGTTATGTGGCACCCACAGGGTAAGTAAGTCATAATGCGGGTAATGCCATATCATAACCCATTTGTGTTTAACCGCAATTATCCAGACTGAGTAATGTGCACGTGAGATACGACCACCTCCGAATTTTACCTTACAACACCTCTAACCAAAATTGGGATTTTCGAGGGGCCCCTTCCACCAAGGGAGTCACCTTAAAACGAAGAGAGGGACTAGAGGGGGGAGGAGGGCCCAGTCGTCCAAAACGAAAAAGAACTTAGGAGTGGGGTATTTACAATCTTAGTGACCATTCACTATCCACGACTGAACTTAAATTGTTGGACAAGGGTTTAAAATATGCGCCCCCCCAGAAACCTCAGTAAATTTCAAAACAATACATGGATGTACACAAATTTGCGAGGAGACTTAGTGTTAAAAGGCTTTTCTCACTAACCCTACGTCTGGGCATGGTGCGACCAGTGCCTTTAAGCATTCAACTTTGTCGAATGCTTCCCTTTTTAATCCACCAGGCTCTTTAGCCCCTAGTATTAGGGTCTTTAGGGATGTAATACTTGATGATTTGGAGGGTCTTAAGGTAAAAAAACATAGGATGAATGGGGACCTTCAGAAGGGCTTGAATCTCTGTGTGAAAACAAATCCTTGGTCATTCGACCAGCTGATAAAGGGGGGGGTATAGTGATTCTTACACCACTGTGACTACTTGAAGGAGATGCACAGGTTGGTGGATGATACTGATACCTACACCCCCCTCAACAGTGGGATCCCCTTAATACCTATAAGAAGGAACTAGAGACACTGGTAAAAACAGGGTCTGAAGAGCGGGATTCTCACTAAAAAAGAGGCGCTTTTCTAGTACCGAGCGCCCCACGGACGCCTGTTATTTACTATCTTCCGAAGGTGCACAAGAGCCTTACTTGCCCCCCGGTGTCGTCCAATTGTGAGTGGGATAGACTCCATTACGTCCGGGGTGGGCAAGTATATAGACTTTTTTTTTACAACCATGGTACAAAAGATTCGTCTTATATTAAAGACACCAAACAGGTGATTAATATCCTTGACGAGCTTACACCCAAACCAGGCATCTGGTTGGTCACAGCAGATGTGACATCTTTGTATACGATTATACCACATGAATTGGGCTTTGAGGCAGTACTCCTTCATTTGGAGAGACAATCGGGACTTATCAAAGCACAGATAGATTTTATTATGTTGCTGTTGAAATATGCAGCTACTCATAATTACTTTCTGTGCGATAACTTGTTTTATCGACAAGATAGAGGGGTGGCTATGGGGGCTAAATATGCCCCCAGTTTGGCTAACCTCTTCATGGCCAAATGGGAGGAGGATGTCATCGACACCTGTCGCCGTCCGGAGATTCTTCTTTGGGCAAGGTACATCGATGACGTCCTCCTCCCTGTGGGGACGGCTGTGAGGCTGACCTACGTGACTATATGTCAGGTCTTAATGAAAATACCAGGGGTATCAAGTTTAATTTTGAGACCAGCCAACACTCCATCCATTTCTTAGACCTTCAGATCACCGTTGAGCGAGGCAAGTTTGTAACATCAACTTACTTCAAGCCAACGGATCGGAATGCCTATATACCTCTTGACAGTTGCCATCTCCCAACCTGGCTGAAATCAGTACCTCTAGGACAATTTTTGCGTCTAAGACGTAACTGTTCTGATCTTTGTACTTTTGAAAGTCAGGCTTTGATATTATCAACAAGGTTCCAGGAGAAGGGATACGAGTCATCATTCGTTACACCAGGCACTGGAGAAGGCCAGTAATATAGACCGCTCTGTACTGCTGGCTGACAAGGATAATGGAGCTGCGAATGATAAATTTGCCATACCATTCATAAACCACCTTTTCTGAGCACAGCACTATAGTTGTCATAAAAAAGTTGATGACAAAAACATTGGCACATTCTTGCAACAGATCAGGTTTTGGCTCCCATTCTCCCAAAGAAACCTAATGTGATTTTTAAGGGGTGTCTCCACGGTTGGGATCGTATCGCCCCAAGTGTACATGACCCTCCTAAAGCATCTAGGACCTTTTTTGATAATCTCTATAGGGTACTATAGGTGTAAGAGGTGCCAAGTTTGCACCCTAAATTCATGTAGAGGAAGGAAGATTAGTTCGTTCCAGTCCGTCACAGCCACCCAGCAGTCATTTGAAATCGACCAGTTTAAACTTGCGCGTATAAGGGGGCGTGGTCTACCTTATACAATGTCCTTGTGGCCTACAATATATAGGACGGACCAAAAAGAGCGCTATCCGTGAGACTGAATGAACATATCTCAAAGATTAGAAGCGGTTTTGAGAAACACTCTGTCTCGAGACATTATGATCTCAAACATAACAGAGACCCCTCGAACACATTATTTATCGGGATTGATAAATATCGTCCCCACTGGAGAGAGGAGCAATCTCGCTTTAGAGAGATTTTCTAGACAAGAAATGTCTTGGATTTACCGAGTAAAAACTTTTGTGCCTTTTGGTTTAAATATAGATACAGACATTAATGCCTTTATTAATAATTCTTAATTTAGGGCCCTCTCTCGAGCATTTATTTTAGTGTTATTAACCACCATCCAATGACAACTGGGTGTCCCCTCATATAGCAATTTGAATATTGCTCCTCTTTTGGGTTGGCATATACACATTGACCATGCTTTGGCCTGCGTCTGTATGCCATACATCAAGGGGGGGTTCTGAACTGTGGGTATATCTATTTGCGTATCTTTGTAATCTGTTTGAACTTTCTGTATCTTGACTGCTGTGGTCCTTTATTACGACACTCACATCATTGTAGCTACATTTCCAAGGGACCTCAGTGTACTATGTTTTTATTCATTTTTTATTTATTTTATATGCTGCTATCCTGTAATTATTCAGCAGTTTCTATACATGTACCGTTAATCTCATGTGTTAATTTATCTGTTAGCCCTTTAAGAGTGGGATCACTCCTGGCCTGGCGATCCTTGCAATGAGATGCGGTTTTGCCTATTATTTTTTATTTTGATTGACTACACCAATGAGCGGGTGTGCACAGCGGATTGATAGCACTGTCTCTGTGTAGCGGTGCTGTTGATTCGCGCAGCCCCGTGACGCTATCTACTGAGTCATGTGACTCCTCGGTCCGCCCGTCTTGATTTCGCCCTGTGATCTGTTTAGGCGACGCCGTTTTGATTTCGCTGTCACGCACTCTTGGTGCATCTGCAGGCGTGCGATGCTATTGTTTTGCTGGGGGTGCACGCGGATGCGTGACCTGGTGGCTCCTGTCACGTTTGTGATATGGTGGCCCCCGATCATGTGATCCGACGTCACCTTCACTCCGCGCGTCTACTGATGACGCGACGCTGTATTATGATCACGTGACCTCCCACTATCCGCCCAGCGCCGTTCTTATTGGGAGACGGCGCAAGGCAGGTTTCACAGCGATTGGCCCGGGCACTTTCCCCATTCTGAGCCGGATGTGTATGTGTCCGGCTACTGCTTGTGTAAAGTTTTATTTGGTCAACGCGACGCGCCTGCGCGTGATTTCTTTTGCGAGCGCGCGCTATCGTGACTGACGTCGCCACTGACGACATTTGATGATGTTATGGCCATGTGACCTCCCACTACCCGCCCAGCGCCGTCGCTGATTGGGAGAGACGACGTAAGGCAGGTTCACAGCAATTGGCCGGGCACTTTCCCCACTCTGAGCTGGAACGTGTATGTGTCCGGCTATGTTGATAAAGTTTTATTTGTTTAACGCGACGCACGCCCGCGATTTCGTTTTGCGAGCGCGCGCTGCGCACGACTGACGATCTGCCACTGCTCCCGCCACTCCACTGAGTCGCCTATGATTCTTTGATGTATTGTACCGAGACCTTAAAGGGGGAGACCCGGTGTGTTACCCGTGCCCCATGATTAAGCGATTTGTTCCGAACACCGGTCGGGAGCGGCGGATAGTGATTTCTCATCGGTTCATCCCCCGCTGTTTTACCTCTTCCCATACCTCGTTTTGGACGGGTCAAGTATTTTGCATGGATCGATTCCGGCCGGAGTCCCAGCATACCACTGACCATCGCCTGTGTTTGCTTTTTATTTTATGTAAGTGTGTTTTTGACTTCTTTTAAAATAAATTTTTAAGGACGTTGTTACACTATTGTGCCTTTTTTTGTTTTTTCTGGCCTTTGTTTCCGAGTGTCCAATCTGAAGGGGATCGATATCTCACCTCAGGTCTACCATCTTCCTCCATTGGATATACATATGCTTTCTGGGGTCTTCTTTTTGTTAAGAGACCACCGGCGTTCCGGTAAGCAGTTAGTACTTTCCGTATGGTGGAGGATCTACTATCAGCACTTCCTTGAATGTCACCACGTTTATTGTCAACAACACACATTTTTCTCACTGGTGTTTCTTCAATTATATTAATATATTCATTACTGGTCCAAGTAGGATCAGTTGGACATTAACCCTCTAGTTTATCACTTATGGACACTATTTTTGGTTTAGTAGTTTATGATGACTACCATGGACACTAAGTGTTTTTTTTGTTAATAATAATTTTTCAGCGCATCCTGTTTTCTTTTTTGCTATTTGTTTATCTGTATTTGTAACTACAGTCAGGTGCAGCTTTTTTGTGTTTCTAATTTCACTTTAGATCACCAGCACTTCGTTGCTTTGTTGTGTTTTTGTTTCTTTGCTTGCCTTAGCGCAGTTGATCTTCTCTTTTTTCATTCTAGTTACAAGGTATACTAGAGATTTGAATCTTCTCCTTGTTAGTGTACTCTAGTTACAATAAGTCTTTCTGAACTGGGAATAAATCATATGTAAGCTATGCTGACAGAAAGCATGAAACAGGAGAGAACATGGCACACATCCACAGTATATTGGAAGAGATCAACTTATTCCTTAGCTACGGGTCCCTTTTTTACAGGGTATAATCTGCTAATTGTTACCTTTTTGGCAGAACCTCAAATATAGGATGGATGGAATCTAAAATTGGGTGGAGAGTTGTGCACCTCACTGAAGAGAGATGTAACAGAAAATCAAGTGGAACCCTGTTCAGTACCCCCACATGGGCTTTCCTTGCTATGGACCATGAGACACCAGATATTAATGACTGACCTAAAGAAAACGATGTGCCCGAAGATATGCAGTATATTTACTGAATGGAAGCTGGAGGTGCTTTTATTACGTTGACAATGTTTGGTAGTTGTATACATTTATTGCCAAGTTAAAGAAGATGGACTTTGCTTCTGGTTGGTATGGTGTTATTCAAAGAGGAAGCTACACGGTGGACAAGATCCTTAACATAAGGTATGTGGTGTAAACCTAGTCAGGATAGGATTGTTGGTAATTAGGCGAAGATGACGTCACCCTCCTGGAACACATGTCAGGTGAGTTGGGACCTCATGTCTCATTGGCCCCTAGTCAGATTTCTAACCTGGAATCAGAGAAGGAATTACCTTGCGACATGACTGCTCCTGACCAGTTATCTGTTGGTGTTGCCATGGACCAGGGCATGATGTAACAGAAGGTTTCTAGCCCAACATGTGTACACATGTTAGCAGACAGCTTGAGACTAAGAGGGTTGTGGGGTGGTTATAAACTGAGGCAGGAGGCCCCCGGAGAGCCGTGTACATCTGTAGGTCCCTAGTGGACTGACAACTACAGTATGTGGGACAGCTAGGGACCTGCCTACAAGTATTTTGAAGCTGCCTGATAGTAAACGGTATGTTAGAATGTTGGCAAAATATTGGTTATCTGGTTATTTCCTCTGGCCCTTGTTTTGAAGTGATATTTTTCTTTTAAGCTAGACCACACTTCTTCAATGACCACACATTAAAATGGATATTTATTCTAAAATTACCTAGCATAAGTAACCTATTCTCTGTATTCCTTTTTGAGGCATAATAAAGACAAAGTAAAGCTGGAATAGCAGGTAATTGTGTGTTATAATGGAATGCACTCATTCTTACTCACACCGTGTCTCTGTTTTTATTGTATTCAAACAGTTGTCTCATCATTCAAGAAAGATGCATCTAATCTGGCAGCACATTTATATCACTTAATGGCAATTCCTAGCCAGACCCTCCTGCAACAAAAAAAAAGGTTTCTGAAACTTCTGTTATGCTTTCACAAACTAAGAAAACCCTTCCAAAAGAAAATAGTGCAAGGAGTAAAAAAAAAGGGAAAAGTGAAGGAGTTTATCGGGAGTCATGCATCAGAAGATCATGCCATGGATTATTAATGTGGAGTTCATGTGAGCTTTCCATAGGAAGTAGAGGTGTAAGCTTGAGTAAACCAAGACAGTGCACACTGTCCCATAGGAAGCAACACATCATTTATTTATCAACTCTGCATTCAAACAAAGGATGTAAAGTAATTATTGTACAACGTTGTCACCAAAAGAGCCTCTAAATGAATTATAAACATTTTCATTGCTACTTCACTGAAGGTTTGTAGAATATTTCTGGAACAAAAACAGGTTGTCTTGCCTTCCTCTTATCTACTTAAGGAAAAGAATGAAAAGATAATTCCATTACCAAACATCTAACCTTACATGGCCTAAGATTCATGAATAGGGATGAGTCGAACACCCGCCCGTTCGGTTCGCACAGACTAAAAGTTTGTGTGAACTTTAGAACCCCGTTAAAGTTATTGCCCTAAAAAGTGTATGGGGACCCGGGTCCTGCCCCAGGGGACATGTATCAATGGAAGCAGTGATTTTAAGAATGCTTAAAGTGAAACAATAAAAGGGTAAATATTTCATTTACATTTTGTACCTAGGGGGTGTGTAAAGTATGCCTGTAAAGCAGCACTTGTTTCCCGTGCTTAGAACTATCCCTGCACAAAATGTAATTTCTGAAGAAAAAAAAAGTAATTTAAAACCACTCGCGGCTATAATGAATTGTTGGCTCCCGGCAATACAGAGAAAAGTCATTAATAAAAAATAAAAAAAGAATGCGTGGGGGTCCTCCCAAATTCAATTACCAGGCCCTTCAGGTCTGGTAGGGATTTTAAGGAGAACTCCAAAAATTTGGAGTTCCCCCCAAAAATCCATACCAGACCCTTTAATCGAGCACGCAACCTGGCAGGCCGCAGGAAGGGAGGGGGGACGAGAGAGCGCCCCCCCGAACCGTGCCAAGCTACATGCCCTCAACATGGGGAGGATGCTTTGGGGGTCATGATCTATGGTCATGTTGATGGGGACAAGAGCCTCATAACCACAACCCTTGCCCAGTGGATCTGTGAGCGGGGGGGGGGGGGGGGCTTATCGCAATCTGGAAGACCCTTTTAACAAAAGGGGACCCCCAGATCCCGGCCCCCTGTATGTGAATTAGTAATGGGGTACCATTTAACAAAGAAAGTATAACAAATTGCAAAAAAACACACAAACACCGTTCGGAAAGTCCTTTATTAAAAAAATAAAAATAAAAAAAAGATTCCAGCGGAGGTAATCCACTCTCGGTCTCCGCTCCAACCGTGTTGGTATCCTGCGATGGGTGATCTCCTCTCCGGGGTCCAGCAATGAGATGATCTCCTCTTCAACCAGGTCCGGGATCCAACAATGAGATGTCCGCAGCGCATCCTGTCTCCACCGGAGACACCCCGGGAATAATGCAGCGGGAGCCAGTGACAGCTCTTATGTAGCTGAGGGCGGGGCCACCTGTCACATGACCCTGTCCCCCTCTGACGCAAGGGGAAACCCAGGCTTTCCCAGTGACGTGCGGGTGACCGCGCCCCCTCTGATGCAACGGCCTCTCTCTACTAAGCAGCCCCCGCTGTAGACCAGACTGGTGAAGCTTTAGAATAGGTAAGTATAGCAATCTTTTCTTTACAGGGTTAGATAGATTAGGCTTAGAATGTGTCTGAAAGTTGGTTTAGATAGGGTAGATAGATAGGGTTGCCCCGATACTAATGCTAGTATCGGTGCCAATACCAAACATTTGCATGAGTACTTGTACCTGTTCAAATGCTCCGATGCTTAATCCGATACCTCCTGGCCCCTCCTCAGCATAGCAGGTGGGGCAGGGCCGCCTCTCAGATGATCAGTGTGGTGGTGGGGGCAGTTGTAAGCCCCAATCTCCCTGTATAGCTTTCAATAAAGCACCTGACAGCTGCTTCTCCTCCTCTCCCTCCTGTGGCTGTCAGCTGCTTTATTGAAAGCTATACAGGGAGATTGGGGCTTACAGCTACCCGCACCACCACACTGATCACCCCCGATTATCTCTGTGTCCTCCTCCAGTTTCGCGGGTCCCCTCCTCGTCCCAGATCTGTCAGGGTGGAGAGCAGAGGAAAGAGACAGTTTATATGTAATTTACCGGTTCCTTCCTTTTCTGAAAAAAAGTGATCACTGACTCTGTCCATTCATAACTGTCTCTGTCTCTGTCTCCTATTCATCCATCTTCATGCAGCTGCAGGCTGCAGAGAAAGGGATTGGGAAATCTGTGTCCTCAGTCCCTTTTTCTGTCTCAAAAGGGAGATAGACCCCTAATATCTCACCAAAGCCGTCCCCCAAAAGGGCTTTAAAAAAAAAAAGAGAAAGGATTGTAATAAAAAAATATGCATATGGAAAAAAAAGAAATTGTAAAAATAAAATTGTAAAAAACAAATACTGACACAGTTTATGCCTCATCAGTGCACATCAGTGTCACCTACCAATGCTCATCAGTGCTGCATATTAGTGCCTCCTCATCAGTGCCACCCCATCAGTGTCACCTATCAGTGCCCATCAGTGCTGCATATTAGTGCCTCCTCATCAGTGCCCATCAGTGCCACCTCATTAGTGCCACCTATCAATGCCCATCAGTGCTGCATATTAGTACCCACCGTCTCACCAGAGTACCCGCCACCAGAGTACCCACCACCAGAGTACCTGCCACCTCACCAGAGTACCTGTCACCAGGAGTACCTGCCACCAGAGTACCCACCACCTCAGCAGAGTACCCGCTACCAGAGTACCCGTCACCAGAGTACCCGCCACCAGAGTACCTGTCACCTCACCAGAGTACCTGCCACCAGGAGTACCTGCCACCAGAGTACCCGCCACCTCACCAGAGTATCCGCCACCAGAGTACCCGGCACCAGAGTACCTGCCACCAGAGTACCCGACATCTCACCAGAGTACCTGCCACCAGAGTATCCACCCCGCCACCAGAGTACCCACCACCAGAGTACCCGCCATTTCACCAGAGTACCCGCTACCTCACCAGAGTACCCACCACCTCACCAGCGTACCTGCCACCTCACCAGAGTACCTGCCACCAGAGTACCCACCACCTCACCAGAGTACCCGCCACCAGAGTACCCGCCATCTCACCAGAGTACCCGCCACCAGAGTACCCGCCATCTCACCAGAGTACCTGCCACCAGAGTACCTGCCAACAGAGTACCCGCCACCTCACCACCTGCCACCAGAGTACCCGCTACCTCACCACCTGCCACCAGAGTACGTGCCACCAGAGTACCTGTCACCTCAACACCAGAGTACCTGCCACCTCACCACCAGAGTACCTGCCACCAGAGTACCTGCCACCTCACCACCTGCCACCAGAGTGGCAGCTCACCAGAGTACTCGCCACCTGCCACCAGAGTACCTGCCATCAGAGTTTCCACCACCAGAGTACCCGCCATCAGATTACCCACCACCTCACCAGAGTACCTGCCACCAGAGTACCTGCCAGAAACCAGTACCTGGTTGAGAAATGAGATGTGTAATTTATGCTTGTAGAACGCCGGTGCTACTTCAATGTTGGGCCTCTGTATGTGGCCACGCTGTGTAAAAGTCTCACACATGTGGTATCGCCATACTCGGGAGTAGCAGAATATATTTTGGGGTGTCAGTTTTGCTATGTACATACTATGGCCCGAATCCACGTACCGCGGCATATCTTTGTGCGGGCGTAGTGTATATTGTTTACGCCACGCCGCCACAACTTAGAGAGGCAAGTGCCGTATTCACAAAGTTACGGCGGCGTAGCGTAGATGGGCCGGCGTAAGTCCGCGTAATTCAAAGTAGGCTGGTAGTGGGCGTGTTGTATGTAAATGAATGATGACCCCACGTAAATGACGCGCCGAACGAACGACGCATGCGCCGTCCGTGGACGTATACCAGTGCGCATGCTCTGAATCACGCCACAAATACTCAATGCTTTCGACATGAACGTAACTTACGCACAGCCCTATTCGCGTACGACTTACGCAAACGACGTAAACGAGGTACAATTCAACGCTGTTCCGACGTCCAAAATTAACATTGCCTGCACCTCATATAGCAGGGGTAACTTTACGCCGCTCATACACCTTACGTAAAGACGTATATCAATGCACCCTGGAGATACGCCAGCGTAATTCCTTTGTGGATCTGGGCCAATGTGTTGGAAATATCTTATAAATGGAAAACTTTGTGTAAAAAAATGCGTTTTAATTTTTTTCCCACATATTCCAAAAACGTCTGGAAAAAAATGAACCGTTCAAAAGACTCATTATGCCTCATAGATTATGCATTGGGGTGTTAGGTTTCCAAGATGGGGTTATTTTGTGGGCGTTTCCATTGACCTGGTGCTCCAGGGCCTTTAAAAGTATGACAGGTTGTCACATCAAATGAAATGTGCAATTTATGCTCCTAGAACGCCTGACGGTGCTTCTTGGATGTTAGACCTCTGTATGTGGCCAGGCTGTGTAAAAGTCTCACACATGTGGTATCACTATACTCAGGAGGAGTAGCAGAATGTATTTTGGGGTGTCATTGCAAGTATGCATGTGCAGTGTGAGAGAAAAAACTTGTTATTATGACAATTTTGTGAACAAAAAAAAAAAATTTAATTTCCCAATAATTGTGGGAAAAAATTATAACTTCAAAAAACTCACCATGCCTCTTACTAAATACCTTGGAATGTCTGCTTTCCAAAAAGGGGTAATTTGGGGGGTATTTGTACTTTCCTGGCTTGTTAGGGTCTCAAGAAATTAGATCAGGCCTTCAGTACATCAGGTGTGATCAGATGTGATAATTTTGAATGATTTGCACCATAGCTTGTAGACTCTATGGCCCGGATTCAAGTAGCACTTACGCCGGCGTATCTACAGATAAGCCGCGTAAGTACAAATGTACGCCGTCGTATCTATGCGCCGGACCCACAAACTAAGTTACGTCGAAAAATAGGCTTCTTCCGACCGACGTAACTTTCCTACGCCAGCGTATCGTGGGCGCATATTTACGCTTGATGCATATGGAAGTTTAGATTCAGATATGTAAATGAGCGAGATATGCCAATTCACGAATGTAGATGCGCCCGGCGCATGTTTTAAGCAATTTGCGTAAGGGTTACGTCCGGCGTAAAGTTATTCCTCATATAGGAGACGCAACCCATGCAAAGGTATGGACCAGGGAACGGACGCCGTCAAATTTTACGTTGTGTACTCCGTTTACGTAGTACGTGAATAGGGCTAGGCGTAGGTTACGTTCATGTCCTAGCCAGTGTTTTGACGTATCTTAGCCAGTTGATTCGACGTGATTGTGAGCATGCGCACTGGGATGCGTCCATGGTACAACGCATGCGCAGTTCATTTTAAAGTACTTGTCTGAAGCTCAGCCCATCATTTGCATGGGGTCACGCTTCATTTAAATGTATCACGCCCACTTCCAGCCCACTTCCACCTACTTAGACTTACGCTGACTTACGCCTACGACTGTACGCTATGCCGTCGCAACGTTGGGAGCATTTGCTTTGTGAATTCCATGCTTCCCTCTCTGCGTTGCGCCGGCGTAGCGTAAAAAAGATATGCTACGGCGGCATAAATATGCGCCAATGTATGTGAATCCAGGCCTATAGCTTTCACAGAGACCAAATAATATACACTTTTTTTGGTCAATTTTACCAAAGATATGTAGCAGTATACATTTTGGCCCAAATTTATGAAGAAAAATTACTTATTTGCACAATTTTACACTAATGTCTCTCTTTTTTTGCTTATATTGCAAAAAATAAAAACCCAGCAGTGATTAAATACCACCAAAAGAAAGCTCTGTTTGTGAGAAACAAATGATAAAAATTTGGTTTGGGTACAGTGTAGCATAACTGAGTAATTGTCATTCAAAGTGTGAGAGCGCTGAAAGCTAAAAATTGGTCTGGGAAGGAAGGGTGTATAAAAGACCTGTATTGAAGTGGTTAACAATACAATGGCATTCTTTGCATCCCGAAAAATGTCTAGGAAATAAAGACTATCTTTTAATAAATTCTATATTCTTGTAACATTGATAAATCTAATGCCGCGTACACACGATCACTTCGTGTTCCATTGAAGCTCCCGTCTCATAACTTGCTTCTGAGCATGCGCGGGTTTAAAAACGTTGTTTTGCCCACACACGATCACACACGAGACAACATTCTGAAAAACGACACAAAAAATTCAAGCATGTTCGAATTTTTTTTTGGTCGTTTTTCAGAAGACATAAAACAACGTTTTGCCCACACACAATCATTTTAAATGACGTTTTTTGAAACGTTGTTTTATTTCAACACAAAAAACGACCGTGTGTACGCGGCATAACAGTATATTATATTTAATTAAGGAATGGTTTGTACCCCTGTGCTATGATTTGGAAATATACTCTGCTTTCCTTTTGCATAAATAAAAGTAAAAAACAAAACTTAAACGTTAATGATTTTTAATGAATAAATAACTCCATTAATTGCTATTCTGTCTCTTGAAGTTTGGCTTTAGTACTACATGAGAATAAAAATAAAATGATCAGCACAACTGTGCAATTTACTTGAAGAATTTCCAATCATTTCTTCCTGTCCTACAGGGAACATTGACATTTACGCATTATGCAAAATGCCAGTTACTTATGCAAATATGCAATGGACATTCATCCCCCTTGGATACATTAGAAGCATGACCCCTATATAATATGTCACCTGCATTTTACTGTACCAATATCACTTTACTATAAAAAAATAAATTTCAAATTTAAATTAAATATGCAAAATGGTTATTGCCACTTTTTCATGTTGAGTGTAATGCCCAAAGTAATTTTGTTTCAAGTGTACTCCAAATAAGATGATCTCTGTTGGATCACAAGATTAAACGAGACACGGTCACCTAGCCCATGCAGTGGATAATGTCTCTGCAAAGGGTTCAAGCCCCTCCACCCTATCTTCACTGACTCCTCCATTGCTTTATTGCCACTTATTCCTCCTCCCCAGCTAGCATTGAAATGACTGGTGTTGGTAACCCAGAGGAACACCAATGCCATGGATTGGATTCTAGAGTCAAGCACTGTCACAGGGTATGAGGTCACATATTTTTCTTTACCAAGAAGTGCTGGGCACCATAGCTGGCTAAAAGACCAGACACCTCTGAAATCTGCATTTTTCAGGCATCTGTGCATGAGGCTAATGCAGTTAATTAAAATGTATTAAAAGCTTTTGTTTTTGTTTTTCACAGGTAAAAAAGAATCCTAAGTATGGATATTTTTACATAGTTACATTGGTCCAACTTGGACCAATGCAACTTTGCAGATACCATACCTGTGGTATTCCTCCAGAAGCTGAAAATCACTGTAGTAAACACAAGCACTTCAGTAATCTCTAGGTGGTGATATCTCTGCTCCGCCTCTCCACCTCGTCCAATTTGATGAATGTGTTGCATTTCTTTGAGAAAATGCAAAGCATTCTTTTTATGGCACCAGTGTTCAGTGGCCGACTTCCTATGTCAACAATGCTGCAGGGCAGCTGCTCAGCACGGAACCCGGAATCTAGTGCTTCTTGAGCAGCTTTCTCAACCAGGGTTCCTCTAGAGCAGGGATAATCAATTAGCGGACCTCCAGATGTTGCAAAACAAGTCCCATCATGCCTCAGCCTATGGGTTCATGCTTGTGGCTATCAGAGTCTTGCTATGCCTCATGGGAATTGTAGTTTTGCAACAGCTGGAGGTCCGCTAATTGCATATCCCTGCTCTAGAGGTTGCTAGAGGTTCCTTGAGCTGTGGTTTATTTACTTCTTACCTAATGGTGCCTGCATATTCTGGGGTTTAATGTCACATGGTAGGATCTGCAGCATGGCACAAAGGATATTGTTTAGCTGCCTGTAAGATTCATATTTTGTCCACAACTGTATGGAGGACATTCTTCCCATTGACTTTCAGTGTAAAAGGGACATTCTTCCCACTGATCATTAATATAAGGAGGGAAGTCTTCCCTCTGATCATCAATATAAGGAGGGAATTCTTCCCACTGATCATCAATATAAGGAGGGAATTCTCCCCACTGATCATCAATATGAGGAGGGAATTCTCCCCACTGATCATCAATATAAGGAGGGAATTCTTCCCACTGATCATCAATGTAAGCAGGGAATTCTTCACACTGATCATTATTACAAGGAGGGAATTCTTCCCACTGATCATCAATATAAGGAGAGAATTCTACACACTGATCATCAATATGAGGAGGGAATTCTTCCCACTGGCCATCAATTTAAGGGATGCATTCTTCCTACCTATTCTCAATGTAAGGAGGGCATTCTTTCCACTGATCTACAGTGTAAGAAGGGTATTATTCCCACTGACCATCAATATACGGGGGGGCATTCTTCCCACTGAATTTTAATATAAGGAGGGCATTCTTCCCCCTTACCTTCAATGTAAAGAGGGCATTCTTTCATTGACCTACAATGTAAGGAGAGTATTCTTCCCATTGACAATCAATGAAAGGGAGGCATTCTTCCCACTTACCTTCAATGTAAGGAGGGCATTCTTTCCACTGACCTACAATGCAAGGAGGGTATTCTTCCCACTGACCATCAATGAAAGGGGGGCATGCTTCCCACTGATCACCAATATAAGGAGGGCATTCTTCCCACCTACCTTTAATGTAAGGAGGGCATTCTTTCCACTGACCTACAATGCAAGGAGGGTATTCTTCCCACTGACCATCAATAAAAGAGGGGCATCAATGTAAAGAGGACATGAAATGGTCCCAAAACGTGTCAAAAGTGTCCAATGTGTATCAGCCGCAATATCACAGTCACGATAAAAATCGCAGATCGCCGCTATTACTACTAAATTATTTTTTTATAAAAATGCTATAAATCTATCCCCTATTTTGTAGCCGCTATAACTTTTGCGCAAACCAATCAATTTACGCTTATTGCGATTTTTGTTTACCAAAAATATGTAGAAGAATACATAGAAGGAGAATACAAATCGGCCTAAACTGAAGATAAAATAATTTTCCCCCAAAAAAATTGGATATTCCCTCTTCTTTTGTTTATAGCGCAAGAAATAAAAAACGCAGAGGTGATCAAATACCACCAAAACAAAGCTCTATTTGTGGGGATTTTTTTGGGGGGTACAGTGTTGCATGACTGCATAATTGTCATTCAAAGTGTGACAGTGCTGAAAGCTGAAAAATGGCTTGGGCAGGTAGCGGGTGAAAGTGCTCTGTATTGAGGTGGTTAAACACTGATGCACACCTGCACAGAAGCATCAAGGTTTACAAGAACACAAGCATGTACAGCCATTTACTTTAATGGCAGGCTGTACACATCATGTATGGCTCCCCGGGTGCAGGGAAATTATGCTAGCCATATAAAAAGCTTGTTAACCACTTAAGCCCCAGAGGATTTGGCTTCCAAATGACCAGAGCACATTTGCGATACAGCACTGCATCCCTTAAACTGCGTGGTCGTGCGACGTGGCTCCCAAAGGCTCCCGATGACAGGGAGCAGAAGATCAGTGTTCTGTCACTAGGCAGAACAGGGAGATGCCTTGTTTACACAGGCATCACCCCGTTCTGCAGCTTCGTAACACGATCACGGGACAACGGCAGACATTGAGTCTGCGGGTCCCGCGGGCACGGAGCTCGCAGCAGGGACGATCCGCGCAAAATTCATAGCGACGTATATATATGTTGCTTTGCGCAGCCGTGCCATTCTGTTCCCACTTCCAGCTCCCTCCTCCTCCCTTCTTCTTCACTTGCTGTCGGGCCAGTAGGAAAGAGAAGCAGAGATTCACACACGCGCAGTAGGGTTCCCGGCGTGAGTAAGGCTTCACTGCTGGGTTTCCTTACTCGCAATGGAGGCGGCATGCACCTGATAGCTGATGGAAACAACAGCTGCGGCACCGACATCGCTGGACTCCAGGACAGGTAAGCGTCTGATTATTAAAAGTCAGCAGCTGCAGTACGTGTAGCTGCTGGCTTTTAATTTTTGCAGCGGTGAGCGGACCTCTGTTTTAACCACTTCCTTACTGGGCACGTATACCCCTTCCTGACCAGGTGAAATTTCAGCTTCCGGCACTGCGTCTTTTTAACTGACAATTGCGCGATCGTGCGACGTGGCTCCCAAACAAAATTGGCGTCCTTTTTTCCCCACAAATAGAGCTTTCTTTTGGTGGTATTTGATCATCTCTGCGGTTTTTATTTTTTGCGCTATAAACAAAAAAAGAGCGACAATTTTGAAAAAAAGTCAACATTTTTTACTTGTTACTATAATAATTAGCCCATTTAAAAAATAAAAAATAAAACATTTTTTTTCTCAGTTTAGGCCGATACGTATTATTCGACATATTTTTGGTAAAAAAAAAAAAAATTGCAATAGGCGACTGGTTTGCACAAAAGTTATAGCGCTTACAAAATAGGGGACAGAATTATTATTAATTTTTATTATTATTTTTTTTTACTAGTAATGGCGGCGATCTGCGATTTTTATTGGGACTGCGACATTATGGTGGACACATCAGACACTTTTGACAAATTTTTGGCGCCATTTACATTTATACTGTGATCAGTGCTATAAAAATGCACTGATTACTGTATAAATGTGACTGGCAGTGAAGGGGTTAACACTAGGGAGGCATGGAAGGGGTTACATGTATTCCCTGGGTGTGTTCTAACTGTGTGGGGGGAGGGGGTGACTGGGGAAGGTGACCGATGCTGTGTCCCTATGATGTACAAGAGACACAGATCAGTCTCCTCTCTCCCCTGACAGGACATGGATCTCTGTGTTTACACACAGAGATCCATGTCCTTGTCCCTGTAACAGCCGATTGCGAGTGCCTGGCGGTCATCGCGGTCGCCAGGCACACGCATCGGTATCTCAGGAATGCGCCGGGCACGCGCGCGCCGTCGGCGGAACGCGCGCGCCCTCTAGTGGCCAGGAAGAGCGGAGGACGCATATATGCGTCCAGTCAGAGATTTAGAACCACCCCGCGGCCGCACATATTCGTACGGCCGTCAGGAAGTGGTTAAAGGCTAAACCTTTTTCTGAAACTTGTCGCTTAGAAAATTAAAGAGGAACTGCAGTCTTTTCACATAATTTGTAATAAAAACATCTTTGCTATTCTAAATCTCAGTGGAGGGAGATTTTTGCAGCATATTTGGCAAGTACAGAATCACATTATATATAAAATAATATGCAAAGTGGTTGGAGGGAACTCCAACCACTTTGCATATTATTTTATATATAATGTGATTCTGTACTTGCCAAATATGCTGCAAAAATCTCCCTCCACTGAGATTGGCTGCAATAATTTTAACAATGGAAAGGTTAAGCTGCTGCCTGTTCACTTCCTGGATTTATACAGACACACACCTCCAGCTCTGTTGCTCTCATTGGCCCTCTTCTGACTCATCCCGAGAGTGAGAGAGAGAGAGAGAGAGCTGTGCATGAGCTGTCATACGCGTAAGCTTATTATCACACAAGAAACAGGAAGTGGGCTGTATCAGGTATTTACTGGCAGAAAAAAAAATGTTTTACTATACAAAGTTAAAACAACAAGGGCAGAAGATTTAATAGATGGAAATATGAAAAAAATACTGAAGTTCCACTTTAAAATCAGTATTTTTTCCTAGCAAATTACCAATTTACAAATTACCCCCAAACATTATATATATTTTTTAACAGAGCAGAGGTGTCAAACTAAATTTCATCGTGGGCCACATTAGCATTATGATTGCCCTCAAAAGGACCGGTTGTATCTGTAAGGCCACGTACACACGATCGAACATGTCCGCTGAAACTGGTCCGCAGACCAGTTTCAGCAGACATATCCGATCGTGTGTACGGCCTAGCAGACAGGTTTCCAGCGGACAAAAGTTTTAAAAAATGCTTTAAAACTTGTCCGCTGCAAACCTGTCCGTCGGAAATGTCCGCTGGTTAGTACGCCTAACCAGCGGACCGAAATCCCCTGCATGCGTCGAATGGATTTGATGCATGCGTGGAAGCATTTTACTTCCTGGTTTGTGGACGTGGCGGCGTCAACGTCACCACCACGCCACGCGCTGTCTGTCCGCGGGGATTTTGGTTTGATCGTGTGTACACACATCAGACCAAAATCTCCCAGGAGACGTGTCCGATGAAAACGGTCCGTCGGAACGTTTTCATCAGATATGTCTCCTCGTGTGTACGCGGCCTAAAATTAGATGTCCAGAGCATTCCCTCCCCTTTACATTAGATGTCAAGAGCCACCTCACCATCAGAAGTTGAGTCCCTCACTCTCCCTTACATCACTGTGCACCCCCTTTCCTTATGCTGCTGCTGGGAAGAAGCTGGGTGCATTGCTTGAAAGCAGAAAGTAAGGGTCTGGAGTAGGACCAGAGGAGGGCCGGAGCTCTCCTGCAGGTGCAGGAGAGGTGCAAAGGCCACATAAAATGGCCTGGGGAGCTGGATTCGGCCCGCGGGCCTTGTGTTTGGCACCTGTGCTCTAGACAATAAAATGGCGGTCATTGCAATATTTTATGTCACACTGTATTTGTGCAGCGGGCTTTTAGACATAATTTTTTGGGGAAAAAATACACTTCAATGAATAAAAAAAATTAAACAGTAAAGTTAGCACAATTTTTTAGTATAATGCAAAAGATGATGTTACTAAGCAAAAAAAGTGTGATTCTCATTTTATCCAGAATCATGCAGCTCTACTACAGACCTGTTTTATTTGGTACAGTTATGCCGCGTACACACGATCGGATTTCTGATGGAATAAAATCTTCCGTCGGAATTCCGATGAATCAGTCTCGCCTACACACTATCAGACTAAATTCCGACAGTCCAAAACATGGTGACGTACAACACTACGACGAGCCGAGAAAAATGAATTTCAATGCTTCCGAGCATGCGTCAACTTGATTCTGAGCATGCGTGGATTTTTCTCCGATGGAGTTCCACACAGACGATCGAAATTTCCTATTGTTTTTTTTCGTTTGGAAAAATTTAAAACATGTTCTATGTTTTACATCGATGAAATAAAGTCCAATGGCACGCACACACAATAGTTTTTTCCGATTAAAAAAGTCCATCTGATCCCCTGATGTTACCCCCTTCTCTGCCAGTGTCATTAGTACCTTAACAGTGGATATTTTTAACACTGATCACTGTATTAGTGTCACTGGCCCCCAAACAACTGTCAAAAGTGTCAGTTAGGTGTCCAATTTGTCCGTCACACTATCACAATCCCATAAAATGTATCTCATCGTTTGTAGACACTATGGGCCAGATTCAAGTAGCCCGCCGTAAGTTTGTGTGGGCGTAGCATATCTTGTTAACGCTACGCCGCCGTAAACTAGCGAGGCAAATGCTGTATTCGCCAAGCTAAGTTACGGCGGCGTATCGTAAATGGGCCGGCGTAAGCACTCCGCTGGCTGGGGACAGTGACATCATGGTGAGTTGAACTATTTAATTTTATATTACATTGTAATAATAGATGAGTCTGTGATGGGGGATCTTTTATGGGGGCTTTGTGATGGATGGCCTTATATGGGTGCCTTTTGATGGGGGGAATCTGTGATGGGGGTTCTGTGATGGAGAGGTTTTGTGATGAGGGGGTTCTGTGATCGGGAGGGGATCTGTGATGAGGAGAGTCTGTGAAATACTAATAAGTTTGTGTTGATTAAAATAGTTTTTTATTTGAAATATTAAATCGTTTTTTCCTGTTTTTTTGCACTACAAAAAAGATTTGTGCGTAGGAATTTGTTCATATTTTTTTAAGCTATAGTCCGGCCCCCCCAACAGTCTGAGGGACCATGAACTGGCCCCCTGTTTAAAAAGTTTGAGGACCCCTGGGCTAGGGTGTGTGGAGGCGGCCATGAGCGACAGGCACGTGCACACAATGACTTCCTGGCAAGGAGGGGAAAAACGGTAACTGGCGGAGGCAGAGCCTAATGTTCCACCTACCCTCCCCTGCGCCGCCTGCGTGGCCGGCATCATCTTCTCCCCCAGGCTCTCTGTGACCAGTGACGTGACTCATGACTTAAGGAGAAGAGACCCTCTTTGAGCGGTCGCCATCTCCCCCAGGAGCGGGGGTCTGAGACTGTGACGTCACCACCACCACCAGAAAAAGAAGAAGCAGCCAGCAGTGATTACACACTAGCAGGTATGATTGATGCCCATGATTGATCATCATGTTGTGCATGTGTGTGTGCCACTGTGCCAGGTCCAAACAGAAGCAAGAAGCCAGTTAAATGTTATAGTGCTAAAAATGTATTATATATGCACAAATCACTTTATTACACTTTATTTATGATATCTATGGCTGCTAGTGCTATGCATATTTATATGAACCATATTGAGCACTATATTTGATTGGCTGCTTCTGCTTGGCACACACGCACAATCGCACATGATGATGACTTTAAGCGATTGTGCGTGTGTGCCCGGCCCAAGCAGAAGAAAGCAGCCAGTTAAATATTATAGTGCTAAATATGGATTATATAAATATGCATAGCAGCCATAGATGTCATAAATAAAGTGCAATAAAGTGATTTGTGCAACAGGCTCATTAAAGGGGTTGTAAAGGTAATTTATTTTTATTTTTTAAATAACAAACATGTTATACTTACCTCCACTGTGCTGCTCGTTTTGCACAGCGTGGCCCCGAAACCTGGTCTGGGGTCCCTCGGCGGGTGTCTCGGCTCCTCCTCGCAAGAACCTCGCAAGAACTAACCCCCTTCATGCAAGCTCTCTCGCATATGGGTTAGTTCTTGCGGGCGTGCTCCCGTGATACAGTCGGTGGCTATAGTTGCCGACTGTATCACTTGGCCCATGTGTGTGTGTGTGTGTGTGTGTGTGAAATCACTTTAACAATGAGACAGGAAATGAAGCGAAAACTCCCTAATGAGATACAGATGGCAAAAAAAAAAAAACCTGACAGGTGTTATAACCCTTATTCTATCGAACATTAAAAAAACTTTTTATAGTTCTATTCTAATCATTGGTAAACTGCAATATATCACATTGCTATTTCTGGAGTTAGCACTTGTCACGCCAACATTTCATATTCCTGATATGTGCCTGCTGTACTATGTCCTTGTATGAGAAAGTCTCCTGTTCTCTTTGTATTGCTTCTTTTGTGTGAATTCCCTGGTGTTCCTGTCAGTCCCTCTGCTTTTCATATTAAAAACTGATCACACTAAGCAGAAGAATACACTGTGGTCAGTTATCTAGCTATGCTGGGAATGCTATGCGCTTACTTCCAATGATCAGACTTGTCCTGACACACCCGCTGCACAGCCATTCACTAGGAAGCTCAGTGTCCTGCTGTTTCTCCTCCCCCGACTCTTATGCAGCTGAAAACAGAGTGGATATGATCATTTGTAAAAAAGGGGAAAAAAAATGGTATTTATATATTTTTTTTTATATCTATATAAAAATGTTTTGCCTTTCATTTGTGTTTTAACTACTTCCCGACGGGCGTACGGCTATGTACAGCCGCAGGGTGGCTCTACTTCTCCGGGTCGCCGTCTTTTTACGTAAACAGCTCCTCCAAGCCAATGGGGTGCGCGCGAGCTGAAATGCCGATGCGCGTGCCTGGCGGCCGCGATGTCCTCCAGGCACTCGCGATCGGCAGTTACAGGGACAAGGACATGGATCTCTGTGTGTAAACACAGAGATCCATGTCCTGTCAGGGAGAGAGGAGACGGATCTGTGTCCCTTGTACATAGGGACACATATCGGTCACCTCCCCCCAGTCACCCCCCTCCCCCCACAGTTAGAATACAATGCAGGGTACACATTTAACCTATCCCTCACCCCCTAGTGTTAACCCCATTCAATGCCAGTCACATTTATACAGTAATTAGTGCATATTTATAGCACTGATCGCTGTATAAATGTGAATGGTGCCAAAAATGTGTCAAAAGTGTCCGATGTGTCCGCCGTAATGTCGCAGTCCCAATAAAAATTGCAGATCGCCGCCATTACTAGTAAAAAAAAATTATAAAAAATAATAATAATTCTGTCCCCTATTTTGTAAGCGCTATAACTTTTGCGCAAACCAGTCGCTTATTGCGATTTTTTTTTTTTTTTTTTTTACCAAAAATATGTAGAAGAATAGGTATCGCCTAGTTAGACTGAGATAAAAAAAATTTTTTTTTTTTTTTAAATTGGGCTATTTATTGTAGCAACAAGTAAAAAATATTATTATTTTTTTCAAAATTGTCGCTCTTTTTTTGTTTATAGTGCAAAAAATAAAAACCGCAGAGGTGATTAAACACCACCAAAAGAAAGCTCTATTTGTGGGGAATTAAAAGGACGTCAATTTTGTTTGGGAGCCATGTCGCACGACCGCGCAATTGTCAGTTAAAGCGACGCAGTGCCGGAAGCTGAAATTACACCTGGTCAGGAGGGGGGTATATGTGCCCAGTAAGCAAGTGGTTAAACTGAATTGGTCGTTTACAATCACTTTAATACTGCTGTAAGAACCATTCAGACACTTTGCATAGTTGAACTTTTCTTTTACACATTTTACACAATCTACACATCACCCTCAATCTAGTGAGGACTATGGGAAAAGACAGAGGGACACAGAGCCATGTATAATGTATGGAGCTAGGCACCGACCACAGGTGACAGCCTCGACCACCCGATCCTCACTGTTTACCCTCTTTGTTGTGATCTGAAAGTCAGTTCGTGATTGGACGGGACGTCTCTGCCGCTCTCTCACCATTAGCTGACCTTTGGGAATCCCCGCCTCTCCTATGCCTCTGCTGGTTACGTCACCATACTAGGGGCGTGCCTACACACTAAGCAAGATGGCGGCTCAGGACACTGTCCGGGACCGGGTGCGGCGGTGAGCCGGTGTATAAAGCTGAGAGGGGATGAAGAGGAGGAGGAGTCACAGCAGCCGGTGAGAGAAGCTGTGGGGGCATGGGGTGTGGTCAGGCTCCGGTCATGTACGGCGGGTGTGTGGTGGAGAGAGAAGGGCGGCTTCCTACTTCTATCCGTGTATTACCGGGAGAGGGAGAGAGGGCGGCTGGTTACATGTGTGCTCTGTGGGAGACAAGTATTGTATTGGGCTGGAGAGCTCCTCCATATGCTTCTAATGTGTATAAAGAATAGGAGGAGCAGCTGGTGACCGTCCACCCACAGGCTTAGGAGTTCTGTCCATTCACCTGTCCCTGGATAGTGACCTGAAAGGACAGCATGTTTACAATGTTTCCTCTACATGTCTCTGCTGGCTTTCCTGTAAACTGAAACTGATAGTGTCATTTGGCTTTGTGTGTCTGGTTAGGTTGGGTCCCACTCTTCTGTGTTGGCAAGAATTCCACATGTATGGAGATGTACCTAGGTCTTCTGTGCCATGTGTGGGCAAAGGCAAAATGTTCCCCCACACTGTGAGGGAAAACACTCTAAGGAAGTGGGCTCCAAACTGGCATTGGTTTCTTATCTTTATCCTTTTTAGACTTTGGGCACCGTTCCTTTGGCGCCCCCCCCCCCCCCCTAATGCTGCCACCACCGGACTGGGTACTGTTGCTTCCGACGCCACCACCAGACTGGGTACTGTTGCTTCCGACGCCACCACCAGACTGGGTACTGTTGCTTCCGAAGCCACCACCAGACTGGGTACTGTTGCTTCCGATGCCACCACCAGACTGGGCACTGTTGCTTCTGAAGCCACTACCAGACTGGGTACTGTTGCTTCCGACGCCACCACCAGACTGGGTACTGTTGCTTCCGATGCCACCACCAGACTGGGCACTGTTGCTTCCGAAGCCACCACCAGACTGGGCACTGTTGCTTCCGAAGCCACCACCAGACTGGGTACTGTTGCTTCCGACGCCACCACCAGACTGGGTACTGTTGCTTCCGACGCCACCACCAGACTGGGTACTGTTGCTTCCGACGCCACCACCAGACTGGGTACTGTTGCTTCCGACGCCACCACCAGACTGGGTACTGTTGCTTCCGACGCCACCACCAGACTGGGCACCGTTGCTTCCCTCCCTGGGCTGGGTACCCTTGCTTCCCTCCCCCCCGACGACACTGCTGGCCTGGGCACCATTGCTCCCCCCCACAATGCCACCTCCGGACTGGGCACCGTTGCTTCCCTCCCTGGACTGGGCACCGTTGCTTCGGTGCAGGCTTACATTGCCGGTGGGGGGGGGGTGTCCATGGATGTCCTCCCTTGATCACGCTGCCCGCGTGCCCCTGAGATCGCTGTGACACAGCTGATCACAGATCAGGGAACGGAGCTCATCACAGCAGCCCTTTACTACACCATCAGCTGTGTCCAATGACGGCTAATCCCGATGTAAACACAAACCAGTTATCAGCAATCCTTTCCTCACGCTGACAGTGTAAGGAAAGGAGAGCCTATAAATGGCTTGTAAAAGGGACATCTACACTAATAATAAGGGCACTGGTTATCAATGCAGTCCCACCACATCAGTAAAGGAAAACAATTACTTATTTCCAAATTTCTATAACAAACCATAAAAAAATAATATATCTTTTATGCTAAAATAAATAAAACCCAGTGTCGATTAAATAAACACAAAAGAAAGCTCCATTTGTGTGTGAAAAAAAAAAAAATGTCATATGGGTACAGTGTTGTATGACCGTGCAATTGTCATTCAAAGTGTGACAGCGCTGAAAACTGGCCTGGGCAGGAAGGGGGTGAAAGTGTCAGGCCCCATACACACGATCGGACATATCCGATGAAAACGGTCCGTGGACCATTTCCATCGGATATGTCCGATCGGGAGTTTGATCCGATGGCGTGTACACACCATCGGATCAAATTCCCCGCCGCCGGTGACGTGGCGGTGACGCGGCGGTGACGTTGACGCCGCCGCGTCACCGCCACGTCACCGCACCAGGAAGTAAAACACTTCCGCGCATGCGCCGAATCCATTCGGCAGCGGCGCGGCGGCGGTGGGGGACGACATGTCTGCTGGTAAGTGTACTAACCAGCAGACATGTCGGGCGGACAGATTCCCACCGGATAGATTTCAAAGCTTGCTTTGAAATCTGTCGGGTGGACAAATCTGTCCGCTAGCCCATACACACGAGCGGAGATGTCTGCTGAAACGGTCCATCGGACCGTTTTCAGCGGACATATCCCCTCGTGTGTACGCGGCCTAAGTGGTTACGGTGGAAATAAACCTTCCTATCCTTTACAGCCAAGGAAGCTGCTTCTGTTTGATCTGCAACTGCCATGGTGCTGCACATGTGATCAGTTATGACACCAGCCATTCAATGGGTGACAGTTTAGTTAAGGACACAAGCAAATGTGACAGTTTGCCATTCCAGGAACTTAACTGTTTTTTATTAAGCTGTTAAATCCGATGGGTTTAGTTCTGCTTTATGATTTTTCTGCTGCGGTTACAGCACACTGATTATTCATTTGGAATGTATGTTCCTTGCTAAAGAACATTATTTTTTATCGTGTTGTTATCGGTAAAGTTCCACTTTATGTGAAGGTAAAAAAATCTTTTACCTTTTTCAGCCACTTTAAGTGTGAATGAGGTTCTGGAGGGTAGCGTCTTCAACATGAAGCTAACACCAAGAACACGGGGTCATGAAAAGGAACTTTTTTTTATAAAGTGCTATTTTACAGAAAGTATAATTGATGATTGGAACACATTCCAGCAGAGGTAGTGAGGTTAAAAAAAAAAGAAATAACTCCTGACTCTTTGTCTTTGACTACCCATTAGGCTTCTTTTACATGGGCGCCCTGTGTGTGTGTGTGTGTGTGTGTGTTGTTTTTTTTTTTTTAATGAAAAACCTGATTCAGTTTTACATAAGTTTTCATTAGCTTACTTGTACATCTGTTTTTACATCCGCCTGCCAGTGTCAACCATGACTCATCCTTGCTGTCAGATGGGGGATTCCTGGCTGACCGCAGAATGTAAACAAAGGACTGGGGGAACCCTTCAGGCTTGGTATTGATTTTTTTTTTTTTTTTTTTTTTTTTAGTGGTTGTAAACCCACTTTTTTCACTTTTACCTACAGGTAAGCCTATAATAAGGCTTACCTGAAGGGATAAAGAATATCTCCTAAACCTATACGGTTTAAGAGATATTCCCCTCGCAATGCGCTGCTGATTGCAGCAGCGCATTCGCAGGGGGGATCCACGGCGAAAGGACCGGCATCCGCCGGACCCTCGCCAGATTTAAATCTCCCGCACGCGCGGGAGTGACGTCATCGCCGCTCTAGCCAATCACAGCGCTGGAGCGGCGATACCCGGAAGACACGCCGGAGCAAGATGACATCTCGCTCGGCGTGAACCAGGTAAGTGTTCTTCACCTCGTTCCGAGGTAAGTATTTCATAATCAGCTATGATGCGATGCATACTAGCTGATTATGCCTTTTGCCTTGCAGGTTTGAAAAAAAGAAAAAAAAATTGTTTATGCGGTTTACAACTGCTTTAAGAGGGACCCCATGACAAAAAAAAAAAAACGTGTGGATCCTTCTGTAAAGTACATACCATGGAGCTTGGGACTGTACGGCCCTCCCATAACCATACCATCACCACATGCCCCTGCTGCTAGGATGCGTCATTGGGTGTTAAAACGCTGGCAGGTTCCAGCTCCTCAACCAACAGGGTGGCTCAGCTGCGAACAGTACGGCGATTCGTGCACTAGTTTTCATGGGAGTGGGCGCTCCGATTGGCCATCGGGTGAGCTAATCAGCGGGTCCAGTGGACTTTGTCTGCCAGCAGCCCGTGAATGTTCCCCGCAGAGACAGAATGGGAAGACAGATCTGTGTGTTTTCCCCAGTCACGCAGTCCTCCATACAGTTAGAAAACACAAATGGGGAACACATTTAACCCCTTGATCGCCTCTGATGTTAACCTCTTCCCTGCCAGTGTCATTAGTAAAGTGTTAGTGCATATGTATAGCACTGATCACTGTAATAAGTTCACTGCTTCCCATAAAAAAAGTGTAAAAAAGAGAAATAAAAATGTCAGCTGTCTGATCTGTCCTCCGCAATGTTGCAGTCCCGCTAAAAATCACTGCCATTAGTAGTAAAAATAAGTAATAATGGCTTAAATCTATTTTGTAGACACTATAACTTTGGCAGAAACCAATTTATACGTTTATTGGGATTTACCGAAAATATGTAGAATACATATTGGCCTAAACTGATCAATTGTTTGTTTTGTATATACTCGAGTTTATCCTGACCCGAAAATAAGCTGAGGCACCTAATTATAGCACAAAAAAAAATGGGAAAACGTTTTGATTCGCGTATAAGCCTAGGGTGGGAAATGCAACAGCTACTGTAAGTGGAAAAGAGTCAACAATGCCCATCTGCATGCCTCATGTACCTGATCTCCCGCTGTGTCCTGCAGTCTTAAAGTAGATGTAAACCCAATTTTTTTTGCTGTCACAATGTAGAGTACAAGATTTCCTATCATCTGTGCCCAGTCTTGCCACAAAGAGTTAAAACAGCTCTGAGCAATCCTTTTTTTTTTTCAGTGAGATAAACGGACAAACAGGAGAAAACTTTTGTCCGTTCTTCCCCCTTGCTGTGAGTGACAGGTTATTTACATATCTCATGCAGTTGCCTGGAGACAGGCATTATTTTTTAATTCTCACCCCCACTCCTTTTCTGAAGTCATGTGGTTACTTTTCTGGATTTTGACTGGATGTTAGTGATCATAACATAATATAGTGTAAGGAATACACAAGAGAAAATGCATGTTGACAAGGGGAGTGTAGAGGTGGGCGGGGAGTCTACTGACATCACGACTCCACCCACAGAGCTCCAGACAACAGATCCACCCACAGAGGGCCAGATTCTCGTAGAATCCGTGGCGGCGTAGCATAAGCCATTTACACTACGCCACTGCAACTTACTAGAGCAAGTGCCATATTCTCAAAGCACTTGCTCCGTAACTTGCGGCGGCGTAGTGCAAATGGCCCGGTATGCTCTAACTCGCATCGGAAAACGTTGATGAAACCGACGTGAAAACGACGTGATCAGCACTTACACAATGCCCTATTCGCGAATGACTTAGTTAAACGACGGAAAAAGACGACGCTGTCCCGACGCCATACTTAACATGGCTTACGACGGACCTTCGTAAACTTACCCCTCATATAGCAGGGGTAAGTTTACGCGTACGTAAACGACGACGAGGCTGCGTAAAAACGTTCGGGAATCGGCGTATCTTTCTCATTTGCATAGGCAAATGAGAAATCGACGTAAACGCCACCTAGCGGCCGGCGTAACATTACATTTAAGATCCGACGGTGTAAGATTATTACGCCAGTTGGATCTTAGCGTAAATCCAGTGTATCATGTTTTCAGGATAGAGAACAATGATACGCCGGCGGGAAGTTCGAATTACGCCGGTGTATGTGTAGATACACCGGCGTAATTCTTTTGAGAATCTGGCCCAGAATCTGCAGTTTTTCAGTTCTTATAACAGACAGAGGGGAGACATTTGACAGGTGAGGATACATGCAGGAGGCATCTATATCCTTATAGATCAGCACTATGGCAGGAGTTTAGAAAGGATGAGAGTGGGTTTACATCCATTTAAGTTCAGCAATCCAGTGTCAAAAAGCCCCACCTCCTCCTCATCCGTGAGTCAGTGTTCCGTCTAACGGATGAGGAGGAGGCAGACTTTGTTACACTGGACGGCCACTTTCTGACTGCATGACACAGCGAACAATAAACTCGGCTTATACTCGAGTATATACGGTATATATATGTTTGATATGTATTATAGCAGAAAGTAAAAAAAAAAAAATTGTTTTTCGTTTTCAAAAGTGTCGCTTTTTTTTTCTTGTTTATAGCGCAGAAAATAAGAACCGCTGAAGGGATCAAATGGCACCAAAAAAAAAAATCTCTATTGGGGAAAAAAGGACAGTCAGTCAGTTTAAAGTAACGCAGTGCTGTGTCGCAAAAAGTGACCTGGTCATTAAGGGGGTAAATCCTTCTGGGGCTGAAGTGGTTAAAGGGTAACTTTTCATGGGGGGGAAATTTTTTTATTTATTTTTTAAATAATATAGCATATACAATTGTGATACACGCCATATTGTAATATAACGTATTCAAAAATTACCTCTCCTTTTTAACCCCATTCATGACCAGGCCATTTATTGCGATACGGCACTGCTGTACTTTAACAATTGCGTGGTCGTGCAACACTGTACACAAATAAAATATATGTCCTTTTTTCCTACAAATAGAGCTTTCTTTGATGGTATTTGATCACCATGCAATTTTTTTTTCTCTTTCTTCGCTATAAACCAAAAAAAGGGAATAAAAAAAAAAAAATGCACTTTTTTTTTTTTTTTTTTACTTTCTGCGGTAAAACAAATCCAATAAAAACATTTAACCACTTAAGGACCTTGGGTGTTTTTCAGATTTGGCGTTTACTTTTTTTTTTTGCTAGAAAATTAATTAAAACCCCAAACATTATATATATATTTTTTCTAACTTTTTGTCACACCGTATTTGCGCAGCGGTCTTACAAGCGCACTTTTTTGGAAAAATTCACTTTTTTGAATAAAAAAAACAAAACAAAAATAAATTTGACGTCACTTCCGCCCTGCAATGCTTTGGGGACCGGTGGGGGCCATCTTGTCCTCACTCGCATCCCCACACAGCAGGAGAGAGGACCCGATCGCCTCCGCCGCTAGCGACGGCTCCGGTAAGCGGCGGAGAACGTGGGAGAGCGGCGGGAGGGGGGGCTGTCTCCCGCCGCCAATAACGGTGATCGAATCCGCCGCGGAGACCACCGTTATTGTTTACAGGACCGCTCAAAGAAAATATGGAAATCTCGGTTGTGGCAGCAGCTGCTGCTGTTACCGAAATATCCATCTCGAAACTACTGACGTAAATGTACATGAGCGGGTCCTTAAGTGGTTTAAAATCAATTTTCTTCATAATTTTAGGCCAATATGTATTCTGCTACATGTTTTTGGTAAAAAAAAAAACAATAAGTGTATATTGATTGGTTCAGGGCCGATCCTAGGGTCACAGGCGCCTGGGTGCAGAAATATTTCTGGCCCCCTACAAGGGCGTGGTCACCTTACTAACTCCTCCCCCTTTACAAATGTTTCTAAGGCAATGATTCAAACACAGAGATGCTCCCCTAAGGAGTCATCATTACCCTGGGATCCTCCCACAATCTCTTAACAATAAACAAAACACAGGAAGAGAAGCAGAGTACTCTAATTGGACCAAGAGGGAGGTCTCTCTAATGGACCCAGAGAGGGCCTCTGTTAGAGAGTCTGTTTAAAAAGAGTCCCCAGACATAATACAGGAGATGGTCAGAGACTTCTAACATGCTACAGGAGATGGTCAGAGACTGCAGACATGGTACAAGAGATCAGTGCCCACCAAATGCAGCCTTATCAGTGCCCACCAAATGCAGCCTTATCAGTGCCCACCAAATGCAGCCTTATCAGTGCCCACCAAATGCAGCCTTATCAGTGCCCACCAAATGCAGCCTTATTAGTGCACACCAAATGCAGCCTACCAGTGCCCGAGAGAGAGAAAGAGAGAGAGAGAGAGTGAGGCTGAAAGAGAGAGACAGGGGGGCTCAGAGAGAGGGGTGGAGCTGAGAGAGAGAGGTGGGCTCAGAGGTGGGGCTGAGAGAGAGGGAGGCTCAGAGAGGGGGCTGAGAGAGAGAGGTGGGACTGAGAGAGAGGGTAGTGGACAGACCGAGGGGCTGAGAGAGAGAGATGCAGAGAGAGGGTAGTGGGCAGAGAGAGGGGCTGAGAGAGAGAGAGAGAGAGAGGGGATCAGAGAGAGGGTAGTGGACAGAGAGAGGGGCTGAGAGAGAGGTGGGTCTGAGAGAGAGGGGCTCAGAGAGAGGGTAGTGGACAGAGAGGGGGGCTAACAGAGGAGGGAGTTGCTGACGGGGGTTGCTGACAGAGAGGTGGCTGATAGAGGGGGGGGGGTTGCTGACAGAGCGGGGTGGCTTACAGAGAAGGGCAGGCTTACGAGCGGGCTGACAGGGAGTTGCTGACAGAGAGGGGCTGACAGGGGGGGGTTGCTGACAGAGGTGGGCTGACAGGGGGTTGATGACAGAGATGGGGGTTGCTCATAGAGGGGGGTTGCTGACAGAGAGGGGGCTGACAGGGGGGTTGCTGACAGAGAGGGGGCGGCTTACAGAGAGGGGGGCGGGTGGGTGGAAAAGGGGTAACAATATAAAGGTAAAGGGAGGGACCAAGAATAGGGAAGGGGGAGGGGAAGTGGGAATGGCGGTCTCAGGGGAGATCGAGAAGAAAAAAGGGGTTACTGTTGGCAACAAATTAATAGTCTGGATTTTACTACTTTGGTACAACAAAATGTATTAAAGTATCAAAGTGTATTGGTACAAAAAGTTTTTTAAGCCTTATAAAAAGACCAATTTAGTTGTCTAAAAATGACTACAGAAAGAAAAATCTTGGGTATACCGTCTCAAATCACTCGTGCCCATCGGTCTAAACACCGAACTCAATTTACAGGTTTTCTTGAATCCTTAAAACATAACCCTGTGATCAATAAACTGTATCAATTTTCCATCTAGATACAATGTTTTTCATTACCCCTACTTGTATCAACACCTGTGTGATCTGTCCTCTATTCACTGCACTTCTTCTTCATCCTCTTCACATTCTCATTCTGAGTGTATAACTCTAATCCACCAATTTCACCTTACCATTCCTAAATATGCTTCAGATTTCCTTAAAAGAGTATAAGTAAATTCTACCTCCCCCAATCAGAAAGCCATAGAACCTCAGTCAAAAACGATCATTAAATTGATCTATAGAAATGATGAGACCACTCCTCGATACATGTCAACATGGGAGAATGCATACCTTAATGTAATACCACCATGCTCGTTTACAACATGTTTCATTTCACACGTCCACTGAACGACCGATCATCTTGTTAAATGATGTTAAGCAACAGCTGATTTCCGTCAACAAAAGACGTTTGTCAGCTGATGTGAAACCACGTCCAGGAAGAAGCTACGCCATTGGGTACGGCGAAACGCGTCAACGTCACCACCCAACGCTAGTCACGTGACGCTACGTGACGCTAAGATCGTGTGTGCACGAGAAGGACGGAGACGCCGTACTTGATACAGCGCGTACAGCTGGTTTGAAGAGCCGTTCACCCATAACCAGAAGGATACCCTACAACGTACGGACACTGCTGAGGGTGAACAACAATACCGACTGCATTTATTCATAACTTTGACTATCATTTGAAGAAACTGCTGCTGCTTACCTAATACAGGTCTGTATTACTGCACTAACGCACAGCGCAACAAGCGGCATGATTCAGCCCTGGATGAACGCCAGTGACTCATGGTAATGTACAGAATACTTATTGTGCATAACTCTGCTTTTCAATCCGAATTGAATCTGCAAATCCACAGATGGTCATAGAATTGCCTATAATAAACCAGCTATACAGTGCAATAGTATATTGTTTGACAAAAGTCCTAAACACACCTACTATAAGGATTGACTTTACCAACAGGATTTTCTTTTTCCAGCATTTCTTAAATCATCAACAATGAACTATATGAATTTAACCACATTATTTACAATCATGATCATCATAATGTTATGGACATAAATAAAGGTAGAATTCTACATTAGTTCTGAACTAGAAACCACGCTGCAACTGGAATACTACACTTGCCTCCTCTCCTTTTCCCTCTCTTTGCACATACCGGGTACAGCCAACACATACAGCCCTATTTTCGGCACACTATGGTTGGACATCAGGCGATACATTGTTTTCCCCTGATTATATTTATGTCCATATAACCAAGTATACATTACTATCCTCCTATTTTTTAATCTCTTTAATTTTGAGAATATAGTGCTGAGTTTGTGATGACTGAACCCCCACAGTCCGGACTAGTGTCGTGATTTTATGTCGTCCATTGTGTGTCTTGTTAGTAATATATGTTCATGGTGGGTTTTTCATTTTTAGACAACTAAATTGGTCTTTTTAAAGGCTTAAAAAACTTTTTGTACCAATACACTTTGATACTTTAATAAATGTTGTTGTACCAAAGTAGTAAAATCCAGACTATTAATTTGTTGCCAACAGTAACCCCTTTTTTCTTCTCGATCTCCCCTGAGACCGCCATTCCCCCTTCCCCCCCCCCCTTCCCTATTCTTGGTCCCTCCCTTTACCTTTATATTGTTACCTACGAGTATAAGGTTACGGCAACATAATCATTATTTGATGATTGTTCTGTGGTAGTTGTTAACATTGTGACTTCTACTAGTGGTAAAACTTGCGCATTGTCCCTTCACTTCATCCCCCTCTTTACTAAATGGAAAAGGGGATGGCAGAGAGACCTCAGTCCTCACCTCAGGGAGGCGGGACTCCGGGCGGCCACAATCACAGACCCGAGCACCGCTTACAGAGAAGGACGGGCTGACAGATGGGTGGGTGGAAGAGCGTATGGCAGAGACCTCATTCCTCACCTCAATCAGGAGTAATACAGCGCGCCAGGCAGGGAGAAGGGACTCCGGGTGGCCTCGAACACCCACAGTCCAGTCCTGTCTCCACAATCACAAACCCAAGCACCGCCACCGCACGCTCATTCAGCCAGCCACAGGGTGCCCGCTGCCCAGCTCTTGCACAGCACAGGCAGTGTATATTGATGTCGGCGGGCTCTGGAAATGATGCGCGCCGCTCTAAATGCGGCCGGGACACAGGACAGTTGAACTGCTGGCTGCTATGTGTCCGGGTTTCAGGCGCCATTTGCTGACATGCATACGTGAAGCGCTCAGCACTATTTACACAACCATGTGCAGAGGAGAGGAGAGGCTTCTGGAAAGCAAAATAAATGCCGACTAGTTGGCAACACACTGACCAACGGTGCTCCTGACACTTTGGCGCCCCCTCCCCTCTGGTACCTGGGTGCAGTGCACCCCCTGCACCCCGTCTCGGATCGGCCCTGGATTGGTTTGCACAAAAGTTTCATAGTTTCTACAAGCTATGGGATATATACTGGAACTTTTATTCAATACTAGTGGTGACGGTGATTAGCGACTTAGAGCAGGACTGCAATATTGCGGTGGACAATTGGACACTGACACTTTTTGGGAACCAGTGACACTAATACAGTGATCACTGCTAAAAAATATGCACTGTCACTGTACTAATGACCCTGGCTTGCAAGGGGTTAAACATTTAGGATAGTGGTAGGCAACCTGGGCCCCTCCAGCTGTTGCAGAACTACAAGTCCCATCATGCCTCTGGGAGTAATTGTAGACTGCCACCCTAGCAATTCCTCATGGGAAACGTAGTTCCACAACAGATGGAAGGCCCCAGGTTGCCTACTTCATCTATGGTGATCAAAGGGTTAATTGTGTGCCTAGCCAGTATTTTGGTGTACTATGTGTGCTGCTTTTACTAAGGGAAGTAATGTCCCCGCTTACAGGACAGAGTTCTGCCTTGTTTACATAGGCAGTGCCTTGTCCTGTGTGTTTTTTTTTTTCGATGATCGTAGAGTGCTGCTGGTCATCTATTGGCCATCACCCGCTGATGAAAAATTCACATTTTACTTTGTACATGGACACAAATGACTATTTCACTCATTTGACCTGCCAGTGAATGGAACAGGTTTAAGTACAGTTTAACAATAATGCTACATTGTCTTTTTAATGGACAATTCTAAACAGTGTTTACAAATGCAGCTTTAGTAAGTCCTACTTCACACCGGTGCGATTTGTCAGTTCAAAATTGCACCCCATTGCCGGTAATAGAACAGTTAAAATCTCAAGTTGCAGCGACTTGAGGTTCCTGCACTACTTTTTGAGGATTTCATTGTGACTTGCATGGACTTCTGTTAAATTAATTCCCACGCCGCAATGGAATCCGAGGTCCAAATCTCATGCATCTGCGGCTTTGAAATTGCGCTGGAGTAGTACGATTTTTAAAGCTGCACTGGTGTGAAGCAAAAAAAAAAAAAGTTCAACTAAAAAGTATTGTAAATGTTTTGTTTCTTGCAGCTCTTATACAAGCTGGCATTCCCAAAGAGAGACGGGCACTTTAGCTTTTCTCACTACAACATGGAGATTTGCTTTGGTGGTTGGAATAAACACTGACTATTTAGAAATCAGTCTGATAAAAGATGTAGTGAAGGCAGCAAAATCTAAAAATGTTTCCTTACAATCAATAAACTGTATATAGTTCTGATTTTTCTCAGGAAAAACTTGGTGTCCTGCCTATTTCTTTTTTTTCTGTGACAAACACAAGACCTAATTGTTTAATTTGTGGTACTTTGGACATCTTGGATAACTAAGCCTTATAAATCAGGGATTTTGGTGCCAATGCAATAAAGCAATTTCTTCTTGCACAATGTCTCCCTTATATTTCCCAGGGATTTATAAACGGTATTTGCTGCACTATAAAAATGATTTTTTGATCTTGGAACTTTTTTGCATGGTGCTTACTAAAGAAAAATTCTCAGTTTAGTGGGCCAGAAAGTTAATTGATAAAGTCAGTTTATCAAGCGTTCTTATTATGTTTATATGATTTATTGTTTGCATGAAGCGCTTGTACACTTATGAAAAGTAATTTTTCTAGTTTAGAGGCGAATATATTCATTGGCCAGTAGTCATTAGGCACGTGTAAGTTATTTGACAGCTGAACAGACTAGACTGAAAATAGACATTTACTTTGTATTCATTTGCACATCGATGAAGAGCCATTTGTACTTAATACATTTTTTACTGAATTTCCAATCCTTGCATTTGTAGACCTAAATAAAGATGCATCACAATGAGAATTTCTGCATTTTTTGGGGGGGTATTATGATTAGCTGCACCTGGTTGATGCTTCGGCACCAATGGGTTTTCTTTCTAGCTATGACCACTACCTCTCCTCCTTTTTTACCCTGGATGCCGAGAATCGGAAGGGATGGGGCCATGTGATTCGGACAATCGAAGTCTTGGCTTTTACCTGTCTTGTGCTCTCCTTGCTGCCACTAGATTCCAATTTGGCATGTCAAATCAACCCAATGTGTACGTAGGCTTATCCCCGTACACACGATCGGAAATTCCGACAGCAAAAGTCCGATGTGAGCTTTTGAATGGAAATTCCAACCGTGTGTATGCTCCATTGGACTTTTGCTGTCGGAATTTCCACCAACAAAATTCAAATTTTCAGATGGAAAAAAATCCTATTAGAAAATCCAATCGTCTGTAACAATTCCGACACGCAAAATCCTGATGCATGCTCGGAAACAATTTGCATGCTCTGAAGCATTGAACTTTATTTTCTCGGCTCCTTGTCGTGTTGTACGTCACCGCGTCCTTGAACTTTTGTGTGACCATGTGTATGCACGCCAAGCTTGAGCGGAATTCCATCAGAAAAACCATCTAAGGTTTTTCCGACGGAAAATCCGATCGTGCGTACATGGCCTTAGAGTCTGTTGTTCATACTTTCTGTAGATTCTTGTCATTGGTACTGCACTTTAACATCATCATAAGGGCACATTAGGAGAATATAGTCAATATAATCGTATTGCTCTGGAGTTAAGCCTCGTCGTACATACACTCGGATTTCCCGCAGACAAAGCCTCAGACTTTTCTTCAAAGGGCGTTGACCAAAATCTTGTCATGCATACAAATGACACACAATTGTTGGCCAACAAATGCAAA
The DNA here is from genome assembly GCA_029574335.1 of Rana kukunoris. NCBI lineage: Eukaryota > Metazoa > Chordata > Amphibia > Anura > Ranidae > Rana > Rana kukunoris. The sequence continues at coordinate 530,668,462 of CM056049.1, forward strand.
CGTAGTTACATACTACGTAGTTGTTTTTCAGCTCTTTAACACCACCCTTTGGGCACCTTCTGCTAATGTTGTGTTTCCGAGCATGCATGTTTGTACTTTGGATTTTTGTCCGACGGACTTGTGTACACACACTTGGAAAATCTGACAACAGACCGTTGTTCGCGTAACAATCCAACATTTGTCCGCAGAAAATCCGACAGTTGTCCGATGGAGCTTACAAATGGTCAGATTTTCCCCCAACAGCCTGTCATCACACAATTCCTGTCAGAATATACGATCGTGTGCACAAGGCTTTAGTGTGTGTGTGTGTGTATGTGTATATATATATAACCAACGGTTTATTTCTTGTGTTTTTTTTGTTTTGTTTTTTTCGTGGAAAGATTAGAATCCCTTTTTACATTTGTATTGCTGACTGTGCCCTGCTAAGAAGTAGATTCCCCCCCCTCTCTCTGTTCATCTATGTGACTATTGTTACAAAGACCAAAATGTGTGGGAAATACAAGATTTTTAGACCCTTTGGAAATTCAAATCTTGACACATTTCAGTGACAACTAAGGCCTCGTACACACGATCGGACATATCCGATGAAAACGGTCCGCGGACCATTTCCATCGGATATGTCCGATCGGGAGTTTGATCCGATGGCGTGTACACACCATCGGATCAAATTCCCCGCCGCCGGACGGCGCAGTGACGCAGCGGTGACGTTGACGCCGCCACGTCACCGCCACGTCACCGCACCAGGAAGTTAAACACTTCCGCGCATGCGCCGAATCCATTCGGCGGCGCGGCGGCGGTGGGGGACGACATGTCTGCTGGTAAGTGTACTAACCAGCAGACATGTCGGGCGGACAGATTCCACCGGATGGAATTCAAAGCATGCTTTGAAATCTGTCGGGTGGAGAAATCTGTCCGCTAGCCCATACACACGAGCGGAGATGTCTGCTGAAACGGTCCATCGGACCGTTTTCAGCGGACATATCCCCTCGTGTGTACGAGGCCTAAGAGGGCAATTCCTCCTCACTTTGTAGAGGTTTCCTTTCACTTCTTAAAGAGGAGCTCCAGGCTTCACCCAAAAAATTTAAAGTCAGCAGCTACAAATAATGTAACTGCTGACTTTTAATATAAGGACACTTTATTTTTTATTTATATACTCTAAATGGACACAGACAAAAAAATGTAACTTTCCTGTCTTCCGTACATCACAGGACACAGAGGAGGTTATAAACTAACTGGGTTAAGTTCCAGCTATAGGTAAATGAACACTGGCAGAAACAGACAGGTAGTCCCCCCCCCCCCCTTCATAACCCCTCCCATACAGGAAGTATTTCAGTTTTTTTTTGCCAGCGTCTCAGGCTAGTTACAGGTGTGCAGCTTGCTGCACAAATACTGCTATGTGTTCAAAAGTAGGGCTCAAAAGTTTGGTGCTTTTGCAGATCCATTGCTGTGGCTAAAATGTTCAATCGAATGGTACCTGGGCCCCGCAATGTTAAAAGAGGTTGACATGCAGAGATTTCCTGTAATGCGACCATTCGGGGCTGGACCCTGCATATATGAAACCCTGTGTAGTAATGACTGACCAATGCGTTCCTGCAAGTTGCTGTACAGGTCCAGGGCAGGGGACCCCGAGAAGGGGGAACTGATACTCTGAAAGTCTTAGACATTGCCGTTGTAATGGGCGAAGGTTGAATGTTGGCCTTCCTAGACAGATTCCACTGCGAGATTGGGATCCTGAGGCTCCAGCCGGAAGCTGCCTGCTGTGCCACGTAATCCCACCTTGCTGCTGTGCAACATAATCATGCCCATCCACTGTGTGTGACATAAAAGTGTGTGTATTTAGGCTTGCCCCTTTACTAATCAAATGCCCCCCACTGTAATGAAGGGGGACTTGATGAGGCTGTGTGATCAGGTTTTTTTTTAAACAGTTCTCAATGATCGGGCTGGGGGGGATCGGCTATCATGTGACCATTGTCAAAGTGGTCACGTGATCATGTGTTGTACAGTTTATAGGTCACAGAAACCTGACATAACGGGTTACACTGGATATATCCACTGGATGTCTTTTTCTTTCTTTCTTTCTTTTTTCTTTCCACATCAGTGGATTATGTTTTCAGTTTCTTGTGTGTTTTTGGGTCCTGAAGACCAAGCAGGGTTGCAGTGTACATACATTTTTAATGTTATCTAGAGAAATAACTTGTTGAATGTTTCATGAAAATGTTTTATGCTGCCACAGTCAGGGAAAGTGGTTACATGTTGTGCTGTTTAAAAAATGATGCCTATATACAGTATATGCATTTTTGTAATTTGTGCAATAGTAAAATGAAAAAGTTGCTTTTCTGTGGGGGCAAAAAAGTCAGCAGTATTGTACCAAATTTACCAAAATAAATAACATTTTTAAATGTATCAGTGGAAAGCTTTAAAAAATATATTAAAAGAGATCAGGATTTTAAAAGAACAAACATTTTATACTCGCCTAGGTAACTGAGGGATCAAAGACATCTGGTTGCTGAGTTCTTCCGCTCCGCTCTGAGCAGAGAGCCATGACTGTCGGCGGCTCTCCCCTCCAGCGCTCACTGGAGCTTTGAGCTGTGAAGGATTGCTGACTCAGGCTCGCTCCGGGTCACTAAGTGTAGGTCCAGGCTTCTGGGTGGACACCGGCCATTTAGTCGGGATCTTTTCAAAGCCTGACCGCCTCTGTGACTTCAGCCAACAGTGGGCCTCGGCTAAAAACTTATCACAGGAGTGTAGAACAAACTCTCGTATAGCCAAAATAGCTTTGGCTATAATTCTCATTTAAACCCTTGGGGGTTTTAAGCACTTTTGCAGCGTATTTATTCATTTACTGAATATGCAGCTTCTTTATCTTTTAATCCTTGCATATGTTCCTATTTATCATCGTGCCATGACCACTGCCCCAGGTTTTCTGTTTCAGAGAGGATCCTTTCTTCTGCAACATCCTATAGAGCCACCCTTGCAGGGATGAGAGTTGTCTGCCTAATCAATACATAAACACACAGCCCCATAGCCTAGGATGGCAAGGCACTCCTCTACTCCTCTAACCTCTATTTTCTAAGCTAAGGGGCTGACTCCAGACTGCACTGTCCACTCTTAACCTTTTCTTGTGAAGACGGAGTGCAGGACAGAGAGCAGATGCTACCAGCATTGAAAGTTGTAAATTGCAAGTGTTGTTGAGATAAGAATTGTAACAAATAGTTTACTAGGGAATGCTTATTTTACTTTGCTCACCGTGTTTAAGCTAAAAACAAAAATGTGATTTCTCCTTTTTTTATGCTCTCCCTCTTTACACTCGTCCCTGCCCTTCTGTATTCCCTCCTTAAAGTGATTTATAAAGGCTCATTCAACCACTTCCGGACCGCCGCACGACTATATATGTCAGCACTTTGAAGAGGGATATCTCGGTTGTGGCAGCAGTTTTGAAGCGTGACATGTTGGGTATCGATTTACTCGGCGTAAAATTATCTTTCACAATATAAAAAAAAATTACTGTTGTCTTATTTATTTATTTTTTCCAAAAAAGTGCGCTTGTAAGACTGCTGCACAAATATGGTGTGATAAAAAGTATTGCAATGACTGGCATTTTATTCTCTAGGGTGTTTGAATCTTTTATTTATATGTTATAATGTTTGGGGGTTCTAAGTAATTTTCTAGCACAAAAAAATGTTTTAACTCGTAAACACTGAGTTTGAAATAGAAGCTTGGTCCTTAAGTGGTTAGTAAAAACACACACATGTTATACTTACCTCCTCTGTACAGTTGGTTTTGCACAGAGCAGCCCGGATCCTACTCCTCTTGGGTCGCTTTTTGCTTATCCTAGCCCCTCCCCCCCCCCTTTTGAGTGCCCCTCAGCCAGCAGCTTGCTACAGCTACTGACCCGAAGCCAAGTCAGAGCTCTGTGTATCCACTCAGACATGGAGCCCCGACCTGGCCCCATCCCCTTTCTCCCCTGATTGACTGACTTTGGTAGCCGCGGGAGCCAATGGCGCCACTGCTCTGTCTCAGCCAATCAGGAGAAGTGTCTTGGATGGCTGAGGGGATCGTGGACATCGCTGGAGAGAGAAGGAGCTCAGGTAGGTAATTAGGGGGGTTGCTACACATAGATTGTTTATCTTAATTTTTAAAATGCATTAAGATAAAAACTTCTGCCTTTACAACTCCCTTAATACTTTTTTCAAATGGAAGTTTATGGGATGAATACAGGCAATCGCCGAGTTATGAACACAATAAGGACTGTAGTTTTTTTTGTAAGTGGAGTGTGTGTAAGCCCAGGTTCACATTGGGTACGATCTAGTTCGATTTGAGAACATGTGAAATCGCATCTGAAATCAGCGGTAATTGCCGGCAATGACTCCGTCCTAATCGGTGCGACGCCGCATTTGCTGCACCGATTTCAAAAAGTAGTTCCTGTACTACTTTTTGCGATTTCAGGACGCGATTTACATTGACATCTGTGCAGAAACCTGCACAGATGTCTCTTAAATCGCAGCTGAGATCGGGACTGCCAGCGGCAGTGAAATCGTGCGAGTTCAGCTGAACTCACACGATTTCACTCCTGCAGACCAGTGTGAACCAGGGCTAAAAGTCGTAACACTGCATTTGTAAGTGTAACTTCCACCTGTTCTGGGATGTTCTGGGCATTCAGTACATGTTCTCTGGGGCTCTTCTGACCATGTAGTACTGCAGTGTGGGATGTGTCCAACGCTGCAAGATAGCTGCTCAGAGGTTTCCAGGACCAGTGGGGAGCACAATTGGCTGGTGTTAAGGCTGTTTGTAAGTAGGGGTCATTCATAACCCTGGGACTTCCTCAGGGGTCAAGTCCTGGGGACAAAAGTGTGGGAATTCCCACCCAAGATCCACTCCCCTACCAAAAAAAAAAATGATACGCTCATATGCATAATTACTAAACCCTTTTTCTTTTTGAGCAAGTTCTTTCTAAATCCCGCTATAACTCGCGGAAGACCTCCGCAATGTCTCCTGGGAACAATGACAAAAGCTCCCAGAAGACATTGCGGCATCGAGGAAGTGACGAAATACCCGCAACCTACCCGATGAATCCATATACAGGAAGCGGCCAGTAACATAAAGGATTACTAAGGTTCGCCTGACCCTGACAGTGAGTCAAGCTGGGCATCGCCGCTCAGTGAAGAATTGGCTCCGGTGGCTCGGCTGCTCTAGTCCTGCAAAGGGAACTGCGTTCCTGCTGCGAAAAAAGTGCAGGAACTCTGTTTCCACGCGTTCCCACAGGACTTGAGCCCTGGACTGCCTGTACCCTAAGGTCAGGTTATGTGTTAGGAGTTGCACTGCTTTTCCTTTGGAATTATTCTATAGAGCTGCCTATGGTATTGCTACGTGATGTTTGCTCTCATACACATTAGATACCCTATCAGTGTTGTACCATCTTGATCTGTAATATTCTTGTACCAACCATGATTTTGTTTTGTATTGTTTTCCTTTTATAAATACAAAATAAAGTGCATCTGTTGAAATAAAAAATCAAATGGGGTTAATACTACTTTAACCACTTCCCATCCCAAAGACATACCCGTACGTCCTAGGAAACAAGTGGTTATGAAGGGTCATGGCATCAGATTCAACGATCCTCTTTCCTGTAAAAGTGATCTGAGCAGCTATGCAGCCACCCAATCATTTTGCAGGGCGTGAAAGGGACCTGCATCCACCCCGCCGCTGTTCCAGAGCTCTTCTGTGCCATTGGGGAGCCCCGGCAAGGGGGGACTTGAATTAAATCGCTAGTAAAAAGGCTTGATTTAAATCAACTAGATTTTAAGTCAGAATTTTTAAAGAGCACCTGTCATCTCTGTCCCACAGCAGCTCCTCCTCTGACCCGCTGCTGACTCACCAACAGTCCCATTCACTTTAAGGCCTCTTTCACACGGAGCGGTCCGTTTTTCGGTCCGCTTCGTGTGTGTCCGTCGGCTCAGCGGGGGGTCCCGCTAAGGTTGTCGGCGGACAGGGCGGTCCCCGCACACTGTGCAGGGACCGCCCTGTCTCTCCTGCGCTATCCCCTATGGGGAATCGGATGGAAACGGACCGTCTGTCCGTTTGCATCCGATCCACCGGACGGAAGAAAAATAGGGTTTTCTTCCGTCCGCAAAACGGATCTAGACGGACGCGGATCTTAGGCGGACGTTAGCTGATGCATCATCCGCTAACGGATCCGCTCCCATAGGGACACATTACAAGTCCGTAAGCGGACTTGTAATTAGCGGACTGTTCGTCCGCTCATGTGAAAGGAGCCTAAGGGGACGGCTGGTGATGCGGCAGTGACACAACAAGGTGAGGGATGTGGCAGCAGCAGTGAGTGGATGTCTCCAACAGGCGCTGCCATGATGGATCTGAACTGATGGATCTTAAATGTAAGGGCTGGTAGTATGAAATTGTGTGAATACATCAATGCAGTGCATGTTATCTCAGCTTGGACTCATTGAATGTAAATTCTGCAGAATATACAGCTCCATTTCATGCTGAATAAAAAAAATTATTAATCTATCTTTTTAATAGATTTTTACTCCAAAAGCATTTCATTAAAATAAATGTGATAACCCCAAAATCTGATTTAAATAATAATAATAAAAAAAAAAAATCTGAAATCATTGATTCTGGCAGAATATAGAGGAGAAGGAACATATATTCCTTCCTTTCCTCTGTGACAAATTAAGCCAGTTTAAAAGAGAAGTTCAGGATTGAAAAAAAAAAGTATTTATACTCCACCTAGGTGAATGCAGCTTCAATCCAATGCTGTATCTGTCCCCCACCGACTCTGCAGTGAGAACTGAGCGATCAAAACACTTGCTTCTCCCACTTTGCTTTGAGCAAGGACTGGTAGTCGGCGATTCTCTGCTCTCCCCTCTAGCGCTCTCTTAAGTGCTGGGCTGTGAAGAGGATGGAGGGGCTGGCTCAGGCTTTCAACGTTTCGCTGAGAGGCTGAGCCAGCTTCCGGTCTAGGTTTCTGGGTGGATCCTGGCCATTTGGTCGCGATCTGTTTAGATCCTAGACTGGCTCTGTGACATCAGCCGGCAGGGTATTTGGCCCGCTTTTGGCTAAAAACTAATCACAGGAGCGCAGAACCAACTGTAATCCATAAGAGAAGTATTGGCAAAAAAAAAAAATCTTTGGCTATACTTCTCCTTTTTAAAGGGGTTGTAAAGTCTGGTTTAAAAAAACAAACATTTCATACTTGCCTCCTCTGTGCAAGGGTTTTGCACAGAGGGGCCCCAATCCTCCTCCTTTTCTATGGTCCCACCGTGGGGCTTCTAGCTCCGCCTCTTCTTGAGTGCCCTGACAAAGGAGCGATTTCCATGAGGGATTGCTGTTGCTGTGCTCCATTGACACAAACAGCAGGCCACGCCCCCTGGCTCCTGCATCATTGAATTTGATTGACAGCAGCATGCGCCATTGGCGTTTTCAATCTATCAAACAAAGATCTGAGACGCTACCTGGGGTTGCTGTGCTCATCCTCCTCGCTGCAGCACAGATTTTTCACCTTAATGCATAGAAGTATACAACAGTGTAAATTTGCTGTCCCCTCAAAATAACTCAACACACGGCCATTAATGTCTAAACCACTGGCAATAAAAGTGAGTACACCCCTAAGTGAAAATGTCCATATTGGGCCCAAAGTGTCAATTTTTGTGTGGCCACTATTATTTTCCAGCACTGCTTTAACCCTATTGGGCATGAAGTTCACCAGAGCTTCACAGGTTCCACCTTCTGTTTGAGGATGCCCCACAGATGCTCAATAGGGTTTAGGTGTGGAGACATACTTGGCAATTTTATCACCTTTACCCTCAGATTCTTTAGCAAGGCAGTGGTCATCTTGAAGGTGTGTTTGGGGTCGTTGTTATGTTGGAATACTGCCCTGCGGCCAAGTCTCTGAAGGGAGGGGATCATGCTCTGCTTTAGTATGTCACAGTACATGTTGGCATTCAGGATTCCCCCAATGGACTGTAGCTCCGCAGTCCCAGACCATGACACTCCCACCACCATGTTTGACTGTAGGCAATACACACTTGTCTTTGTACGTCTCACTTGGTTGCCGCCACACATGCTCGACACCATCCGAACCAAATAAGTTTATCTTGGTCTCATGATCAGACCACAGGTCATGGTTCCAGTAATCCATATCCTTAGTCTGCTTTTCTTCATAAAACTGTTTGTGGGCTTTCTTGTGTATTATCTTTAAAAGAGGCTTCTTTCTGACATGACAGCCGTGCAGACCAATTTGATGCAGTGTGCAGCGTATGGTCTGAGCACTGACAGGCTGATCCCCCACCCCTTCAACCTCTGCAGCAATGCTGACAGCACTTGTATGTATATTTCCCAATGAAAACCTCTGGATAGGATGCTGCGCACGTGCACTTAACTTCTTTGGTCAACCATGGCAAGGCCTGTTCTGAGTGGAACCTGAGTCAAACCTTGGCATCCTAGATGTTTTGGAACTACATTTCCCATGATGCACATGCACTCTGCATTGTAGTTGAACCTCATGGGAAATGTAGTTCCAAAACATCTGGAGTGCCAAGGTTTGCAATCACTGGCCTAGGCCATCTTCATGTAGAGCAACAATTCTCTTTTTTAGATCCACATAGGGGGTTATTTATTAAAGGCAAATCCACTTTGCACTACATATGCAAAGTGACCTTGAAATTGCACTGGAAATGCAGTCTCTGTAGATCCAAGGGGAACATGCATGGAAAATAACAGCATTTTAGCTTGCACATGATTGGTTAATAAATTCAGCTTTTTTCAGATTTCCCTCATTTCAGATCTTCCCCTCAGATCTACAGCGACTGCACTTTGCACTTGTAGTGCAAAGTGGGTTAACCTTTCGTACATAACCCCCATAGTGTCCCATCATTGGTGTCAGTGGGAGGCATAGTGCCCCATTGTTGGTGTCTGTGGGAGAAATAGTCCCGCAATCATTGGTATCAGTGGGAAACCTAGTGCCCGATCGTTTGTGTCAATAGGGGAAATAGTGCTCTATCGTTGGTGTCAATAGGAGGATCAGTGCTTCGTTGTTGGTGTCAGGGGGAGGAATAGTGCAGCCTCATTGGTATCAGTGGGAGGAATAGTTCCTCATGTCTGTGGAGGAAAAGTGCCCCATCATTTGTGTCAGTGGGTAGAATAGTGCCTCTTTCAGTGGGAGGAATAGTGCCCCATCATTGGTATCACTGGGAGCAATAGTGCAGCCTCATGGTATCAGTGAGAGCAATAGTGCAGCCTCATTGTAATAGTGGGAGCAATAGTACCCCATCATTGCTGTCAGTGGAAGCAATAGTTCCTTGTGTCTGTGGAGGAATAGTGCCCCATCATTTGTGTCAATGGGTAAAATAGTGCCTCAAGGGCCGGATAAATGCACATGAAGGGCCACATCCGGGTCATGGGCCACCGTTTGGAGACCACTGGCCTAGATCAATAAACTGTCCTATCTGGGTAATGGATTTTTAAATAAATGTGGTAGGAAGGGCAAAGATATGGGGGAATTTGTGAGGAAAAACCTTTCAGTAGCACATTAATGTTTCATAAGTGTTGCTTATTTATATGTATCCCTTGAGTCACGTTATTCCTGTGTTTTACTGGGTGACAGAACTTTCTACAATGGGAAAGTTTCCACGCCCCATTAACACCGTACTAAAATGCTGGCCCAGTTCCGTAAAGAGACGAGAGCCTTCATGGCTGAATGATTCACTATAAATATAATAATCCGGATTGTTTGACATAGTAAAATGCAGCTTGTGTTCTGCTGTGCAGTCTGTGAGACAGAGGTCACATGCACGCTGAATTCTGATGTATCTGGTATCATTTGATTACATTCATTAGCCTGTGCCAGGCTTGATTGTGTGCATCACTAATTCATGACATGGCTCTTTGAGCCATTGATTTTAACAGTATATTTTGAGGTTAGGGATAATCTCATCTGGTACCAGGTTACAGGTAGAGTATACAGTGAGAAATGCACATATGAGCTCTGATTATATCCTGCACTACTATATAAATTAGATGTACTTACCTATTTATCCAGCCTCTGATAGATGTGAGAACTTCATGTCTACACTTTTTTCCACCTAGTAAAGCGATGGACCCATTCTGATAGATCGTAATCATTTTTTTTATGCATTATTTATTTAGAGACTGTTTTTCACAATTACAATAAGCAGAAAAAAATAGAAATATACAAGATACATAGACCCAACCATCTACATATAAATTCAGAATGGGTACCAATAGGATACCACCATAAGTCTAGGTTGACAATATTCAACATACGGTAGGTACAACATAAACCCATCTTGGGCCAAAAGTATAGCCCACCAGACTTCAACAGGCTAGATCAGGGGTCTCCAAATTGTGGGCGGAGGGCCAGATGTGGCCCTTTGCTCGCCTTTATCCGGCCCTTGGGTCACTTTTCCTCCCACTAATATGAGGCACTAGGGCACTATATCTTTCACCGATATCAATGATGGGATACTGTACTGCACTCAAATAGACAAGTAAAATAAATAAATAATAGATCTTAAATTGTAATTTGTGATGTCAAATGAATACTGAGAAATAATTCTCCCAGTTACAAAAATGCCTTGTGAAAAACCAGTTAACCACTTAAGGACCGTCTCCTGCACATATACGTCAGCAGGATGGCACGGCTGGGCACAAGCACATACAGGTATGTCCTCTTTAAGTGCCCGGCCGTGGGTCACGGGAGCGTCTAAAGCTCCGTGACCGCGGGACCCGCGGACCCAATCGCCGCTGGAGTCCCACGATCGGTCCCCAAAGCTGAAGAACGGTGAGAGCTGTGTGTAAACACAGCTTCCCCGTTCTTCACTGTGGCGCTGTCATTGATCGTGTGATCCCTTTTATAGGGAAACACAATCGATGACGTCACACCTACAGCCACACCCCCCTACGGTTAGAAACACAGATGCGGTCATACTTAACCCCTTCAGTGCCCCCTAGTGGTTAACTCCCAAACTGCAATTGTCATTTTCACAGTAGACAATGCATTTTTTATGCATTTTTTTGCTGTGAAAATGACAATGGTCCCAAAAATGTGTCAAAATTGTCCAAAGTGTCCGCCAAAATGTCGCAGTCACGAAAAAAAAATGAATAAAAATGCAATAAAACTATGCCCTATTTTGTAAACTCTATACATTTTGCACAAACCAACCGATAAACGGTTTATCAAAAATAGGTAGAAGAATACGTATCGGCCTAAACTGAGGACATTTTTTTCTCTATTTTTGTTTATAGCGCAAAAAATAGAAACCGCAGAGGTGATCAATTACCACCAAAAGAAAGCTCTATTTGTGGGAAAAAAAGGACGCCAATTTTGTTTGGGAGCCTCGTCGCACGACCGCGCAATTGTCAGTTAAATCGACGCAGTGCCGAATCGCAAAACCTGGCCGGGTCCTTTAGCTGCCTAAAGGTCCGGGTCTTAAGTGGTTAAAGTGACACAAAAACATATAAAGAAAAACATGTGTATGTATAAAGTCCCACTACATGGAAGTGACAAATGGAACATTCCATGTAGAGGGACTTTATTTATACACATGTTTTTCTTTATATGTTTTTGTGTCAATTTAACTGTTTTTTCACAAGGCATTTTTGTAACTGGGAGAATTATTTCTCAGTATTCATTTGACATCACAGTTACAATTTAAGATCAATTTCTTTCTTTCACTTCTTTGTCTATTTGAGCGATGTACTGTTTATTACTTATGTTTTTAATTTTTTGTATCACAAATGTTGGTACTGGCAGCTATTAATTTAATTTATCACATATTTTGGTGTTTAATCTCACATTTATATCTAGCCCAGTGTTTTCCTTTTGGATTTTTTTTAATGATGGGATACTATTCCTCGTACTAATAGGGGCACTACTTCTGCTATTGACTACCAACCCTGAGGCCAAATTTATTTTCACTGCCACTGCTGGCCACAATCCGGCCCTCCTAAAATGTGAAGGACAATAAACTGGCCCTTTGTTTGAAAAGTTTGGAGACCCCTGGGCTAGATTAGGGATCCTCAAACTACAGCCCTCCAGCTGTTGCGGAACTACATGTCCCAGGAGGCATTGTAAAACTCTGATATTGACAGACATGACTATGCATGATGGGAATTGTAGTTCCTGGACAACTGGAGGGCCATAGTTTGAAGACCCCTGGGCTAGATCTTTAATGCACTAAGTATATAACTTTTTTTCTTTCACCTAAATACATTCTTAGTCATTTGACAGGCTGTCGTTATAGTGAGATCTGTTGTGAGCACTACAATACAATTCCAAGCTAATGTTACAAAACTAACTATCCAAAACTAATTATGATTATCAGTGTATGTTAACAGGGTGGACCAAGGTGTGTCATATAAGGCATCATATTGTTTATTATGCTCTATATATAGCTTTGTCCCACATGTATTTATTGTTTCAGCAGAACCTAAAAATTGGAATGTCAATGTCAAACTAATTAAGTCTTTACTCCAGGCAGATAGAATAAAAATCCAATTAATGCAGTTATATATTCATTTACCAGAAAAAGCGGGGAGGGTGGGAATGGGGGAATAGTTGCTGAAGCTAGACCCAACACAAAATAGGTCAGGGTAAACAATATGATAAATAAGAATTAATTTATTAAATAAAAATGTTGCATTAAAAACAATAGTGTACATCAAAAGATTGGTCGATTCTCTACTAGTTTCGCTGGGTGTCCGCTTCTTCAGGAGAACCAATCTGAAGGACAATAATGCAATGAAAAGTAAAATACAGGTAATACAGTTCAGCAGTGAATTAAAAATTGAATAGACATTTTTACCCAAAGTGTAACGAAGCAGGCGCAGAGCCAGGTCTGCCCAATAGGTGGTCCCCCCGCAGCGAACGTGGGGGATGGTATGTGGATCTCTGAAAAATTGGCATACATTAAGTTGGGGGAGGAGGCCCAGGACATGGATATGGTGGGGGTGGGTCAGGGGGGGGGGGGAGTAGGAAATTGGGGAAGGTAGAGGCAGGGGGGGTGGAATGGGGAAAAAAAAAGGGGGGGAGGGCAGCCAGGTAGGGGAGCAAAAAAGGGGGGGGGGGAAGGAGAGAGAGAGGATGGAAAGAGGGGGGGGAGGGGCAGGGGGGAAAAGGGAAAGTAGGAGGGAAGGGAAGAGAGAGGAAGGCCGAAGGAGGGAGAGAACGAGGTGGGAGTACAGCCAGGTAGGGGAGGAGGGGGAGGAAGACGGGGGGAGAGAGAGAGAGAAAAGGGGTAAAGGAGAGAGAAATACTTGGATGATGGTACCCTATTACCCTATTAATTATTCCTAAGTGAGGCCATACTCGCATTTTTTTCATATTCATTTACCACTTAAACACTTTTTGCGATTCGGCACTGCGTCGCTTTAACTAACAATTGCGCGGTTGCGCAAAGTGGCTCTCAAACAAAATTGATGTCCTTTTTGTCCCACAAAAAGAGCTTTCTTTTGGTGGTATTTGATCTGTGGTTTTTATTTTTTGCGCTATAAACAAAAATAGAGCGACAATTTAAAAAAAAAAAAAGAATTCTTACTTTTTGCTATAATAAATTCCCCCCAAAAAACATTTTTTTACTAATTTTAGGCCGATATGTATTCTTCTACATATTTTTGGTAAAAAAATTGCAATAAGCGTTTATTGATTGGTTTGCGCAAAAGGTATATCGTCTACAAAATAGGGGATAATTTTATGGCATTTTTATTAATCTTTTTTTTTTTTACTAGTAATGGTGGCGATCAATGATTTTTATCGGTACTGCGACATTATGGCAGACACATCGAACACTTTTGACACTATTTTGGGACCATTGTCATTTTTACAGCGATCCGTGCTATAAAAATGCACTGATTACTGTGAAAATGACACTGGCAGTAAAGGGGTTAACCTGTAGGGGGCGCTGAAGGGGTTAAGTGTGACCTAAAGAGTGATTCTTACTGTGTGGGGGCATGACTTGGCGTGTCACATCACTAATCGTTGTTTCCTATGACAGAGAACAGACGATCAGAGACAGGCTGACTAGGAAGCACAGGGAGAGGTTTGTTTACACTTTCCTTTCCCCCCATTCTTCAGCTCTGTGACCCGATCGTGGGATATGGAGTACCCTTACAGGGTCGCCAGTGCGCCGCACGGCTGTGCACATTAAAGGGGACGTACCTGTATGCTAATAAAGGGGACGTACATTGGTGTGCGGCGGTCGGCAAGTGGTTAAAAAACAACTGCTATATTTTTCTACACTGTCTTAGGTTCTTGCTGTACAGCAGTTTCTCTTGCTGCAAGTCTCATGCAATCCCGTATATGGCTGGATTCTCACTAGGAGAGAAATGGTAACTTCTAGGAGCTCATCAGGTTCTGCTGCATTTTACTTCTGCTAAACAGAGGGGAGAGCAAGGTAGTCACTTTGCTGCTGCTCTTTTCTTGTCCAGTCAACAGGCTGGGAGCATCTTTTGGAGCAAACGTTGCTGCTACTGCAGTGGAAATCATACATCATGATATGCAGTTTGGCATTGGTGCCGGAATAACAAAAAATGAGTGTCCAGATTTACAGGTCCTTGGTCAAGTACAATTATTCCAGCAAATGTATTTTAATTGCATAGTTATACCCTGGCCTGGAATAGAGCTTTAAGTGTACATTTGTTCTCGTAGCAGTACTTTATTTTGTTTTATTTTAGACATGGGGACTACACGCTTCTCTGCAATACACAAACGTTACTCTAGAATCAATTATTTTTTCATACTGTCAGAGGTTAGCTCAAGGGGGGTCACCTTCTCTCGGAAAAAGGCAGTCCAAACGGGAGGTTTTCTTAAAATCTGGCTTGTAGGCAGTTTTATTTAAAACGGTTGCATTAAAATAAAACCAACAAAAACAGAAAATAAATACTGCCATCCAAATTTTGAACAACTGGCACAATTCTTTAGTGACTCTGGACATAAATGGTGTGCCTTGATCCTTTAATATCTCTTTTGGAATACCCACATGACTAAATACCTGGACAAGCTCTTTGGCAAAAGTCTTAGCTGAGGTATTACACAATAGAATGGCTTCAGGATACCGTGTGGCACAGTCCAGTATTACCAGTATGGTATGATGGCCCCTGGGCAGACTTCACTACTGGTCCCACCAGATCCATGCTGATTCCTTTAAAAGACACTTTATTTATCGTTAACAGTACCAGCGGACTGCGAAAATGGGGTAATGGCGCAGAATACTGACACTCTGGGCATGACTCTCAATATTCTTTGACATCT
This sequence comes from Rana kukunoris, assembly GCA_029574335.1. NCBI lineage: Eukaryota > Metazoa > Chordata > Amphibia > Anura > Ranidae > Rana > Rana kukunoris. The sequence continues at coordinate 530,683,748 of CM056049.1, forward strand.
GCATGTAAACCCAGGGCAAAAAACAAACACACTGTAAACTCCATTGGCTGTAATGCCATTGCACATATTACCTGACTATATTACCAACATTAAATATAAAAAAAAAAATAAGAGAAGCTTTTTTCTTTTCTTTCTTTCAGCAGCTTAGTAGATGCCCCTTTATGTGGTAGTGCAGTTTTTAATTGTGACGTCCTAATTTCAATTTAGTTTTAGTTGTAGTCTTTTGACTAAAATTACATTTTAGTTTTAGTCCTATTTTAGTCATCTGAATTGCTTAAGTTTTAGTAGTATTTTAGTCAACTAAAATCCTTATTTAGTCAACGAAATTAACACTGGTCAACCGGAATATAGAAAAATTTGTTTTTGGATATTCTTTTGCTCGCAAGCTGGCAGCAGTCGTCACTTTACATGAGTAGATTGCTAGGTGATAAGGCAGAAAGTATTATTAGCTTTGTTCTGTCTTCAGGCTTTGTGCTTGTAATTGGCATATATTGTGCTGAAAGCTACATGTCTTGTCCACCCCAAAAGCCTTCTGATTTTTCTTTTTTAAAGCAATGATCTGTAATCTTTTTTTATGACACATATTGCAATTTTCTGACAAACCCGAGCTTACTGAAACTATGCTTTTCAAACTAACACTTTGCTTTAGAATTGCATACATATCATTTATTGTGGAAAGAACCCTTTCTATGTCTGATTCAAGCTGTGCCAATGCTGTTGGTCTTCTGAAAATCTTTCTATCACATTCTGCATCTAGTCCTCTACAGGGAGTGCAGAATTATTAGGCAAATTAGTATTTTGACCACATCATCCTCTTTATGCATGTTGTCTTACTCCAAGCTGTATAGGCTCGAAAGCCTACTACCAATTAAGCATATTAGGTGATATGCATCTCTGTAATGAGAAGGGGTGTGGTCTAATGACATCAACACCCTATATCAGGTGTGCATAATTATTAGGCAACTTCCTTTCCTTTGGCAAAATGGATCAAAAGAAGGACTTGACAGGCTCAGAAAAGTCAAAAATAGTGAGATATCTTGCAGAGGGATGCAGCACTCTTAAAATTGCAAAGCTTCTGAAGCGTGATCATCGAACAATCAAGCGTTTCATTCAAAATAGTCAACAGGGTCGCAAGAAGCGTGTGGAAAAACCAAGGCACAAAATAACTGCCCATGAACTGAGAAAAGTCAAGCGTGCAGCTGCCAAGATGCCACTTGCCACCAGTTTGGCCATATTTCAGAGCTTCAACATCACTGGAGTGCCCAAAAGCACAAGGTGTGCAATACTCAGAGACATGGCCAAGGTAAGAAAGGCTGAAAGACGACCACCACTGAACAAGACACACAAGCTGAAACGTCAAGACTGGGCCAAGAAATATCTCGACTGATTTTTCTAAGGTTTTATGGACTGATGAAATGAGAGTGAGTCTTGATGGGCCAGATGGATGGGCCCGTGGCTGGATTGGTAAAGGGCAGAGAGCTCCAGTCCGACTCAGACGCCAGCAAGGTGGAGGTGGAGTACTGGTTTGGGCCGGTATCATCAAAGATGAGCTTGTGGGGCCTTTTCGGGTTGAGGATGGAGTCAAGCTCAACTCCCAGTCCTACTGCCAGTTTCTGGAAGACACCTTCTTCAAGCAGTGGTACAGGAAGAAGTCTGCATCCTTCAAGAAATACATGATTTTCATGCAGGACAATGCTCCATCACACGCGTCCAAGTACTCCACAGCGTGGCTGGCAAGAAAGGGTATAAAAGAAGAAAAACTAATGACATGGCCTCCTTGTTCACCTGATCTGAACCCCATTGAGAACCTGTGGTCCATCATCAAATGTGAGATTTACAAGGAGGGAAAACAGTACACCTCTCTGAACAGTGTCTGGGAGGCTGTGGTTGCTGCTGCACGCAATGTTGATGGTGAACAGATCAAAACACTGACAGAATCCATGGATGGCAGGCTGCATGAGTGTCCTTGCAAAGAAAGGTGGCTATATTGGTCACTGATTTTGTTTTTGTTTTGTTTTTGAATGTCAGAAATGTATATTTGTGAATGTTGAGATGTTATATTGGTTTCACTGGTAAAAATAAATAATTGAAATGGGTATATATTTGTTTTTTGTTAAGTTGCCTAATAATTATGCACAGTAATAGTCACCTGCACACACAGATATCCGCCTAAAATAGCTAAAACTAAAAACAAACTAAAAACTACTTCCAAAAATATTCAGCTTTGATATTAATGAGTTTTTTGGGTTCATTAAGAACATGGTTGTTGTTCAATAATAAAATGAATCCTCAAAAATACAACTTGCCTAATAATTCTGCACTCCCTGTATATATCATTATATATAGTAATATCTGTGACTGTTTTTGATCTAAAAGGGAGATCAAAGCAACTGTACCATTTTAAAGAAAACTTTACAAAATACTGTTTACAATTGAATTGACCATTTCTTGAAACTGAAAAAGGATTTTTCTGTGGAAAATATTTTAGTTTTTTTTGTTTCCCCATGCCAATGACAAGCTTGAATAAATGCAAATAAAATAGCAACTCTATGTGAATATTTCTGCCCCTCGGCATACCAAAGCTGTCAGTGGTGGAGATGCAACCGTCACTTTACATCTCCTACTGACTTCCAGATCTTTGAATGGTCTAAAACTGCCATTAACCTCCCTGGCGGTATGATTCTTTCAGATTTTAGGTGCTGAAAGCGGTACCATTATTTTGCAAGGAAATTTGGCGTTTTATACTGTAGGCTTGTAATTCTTAGGAATAACTCACTTAAATCTGACCAAACAAGATTTTAATAGGCATCCCGGGTATGACATTTAAAAAAATAAATTAAATTATAATATAATAAATAATTATAACAAATAATTTAATTATAAAACAATTATTCAATAATGTAATTAACTCAAAATCACTGAAATTTGCTCAGTTGCAGAATTGTCGCTGTCATTATTATTATTATTATTATTATTATTATTTTTTTTTTGACGAATTTCCCCACATATCGCTATCGCTCAATTCTGCAAGTGATTATAATTTATTATCGCTGTTTTCTAGCTGCTCTAAAACCATTTTTGACATAAAGGGACACTTTTGGTTTCTATGGACAATCTACAGTTTACAGGCAGATTTTTATTATGTAAAAGAACATGTAGGACACTGGACAGACCACTAGGGACAAGGGGTTGTGTATTTTTTACATACAGTATACTGAAATCTTATAGATTACTGTATGTAATGTGTTTACTTTTTTGAATATGGCGACGTTCTCCGCCCCGTGCGTCGTTGCAGGGAACGGAGCTCGGCGGCACACAGAGGCACTGTGTGAATCGAGCGAGCAGGAACAAGGTAAGTAAACCCTGTCTGTGCACTCTGCGAGGCGAGCCCGAGTCTGACTCGGGGTTACCGATCGCAGCATAAAAATGTAACCCCGAGTCAGACTCGGGAATACCGCCAGGGGGGTTAATAATCAGGGTTTCCTTGAGCTGTGGCTTATTGACCCCCATCTGATGGTGCCTGCATAGTTTTGAGGCCAATACCACTTGGTATACAGTCTTTTTTACTGTAATGGTGACATGCTGGCCGTCCATTTGAGGGGGACATTCATCCCACTTCCCACCACTGGAAGGCGCAATATTCCCACTGAAATAATTTTGGCAGGAATTCATAAAGATATACAGTTTTTTTTTTTTTTCAGGATGCCTTTAGGGTAGAAAGGTTGAAAGAGGCTGGTCTAGAACTAACCTAAAACAAAGCCATCCGTAGGCGCACCGTCACCACTGAATGCACTTCCATCTTCACCCGGTTTTCCTTCCGGGTTTGCAGCGATATAAATGGCTGAGCCAACTATGATGTCACTCCCATGCATGCGTGTCGGAGACACTGTTTACAGCATGGCTCTAAGGGAACATCCCGGTAATTTAACAGCTGCTTTTTAAATGGTGCACGTTTAGGGGATATCTACTGTACTTATTATAGGCCTACTCATAGGTTTAAAATCATTCAAGGGAGTTTACTCCTACTTTAAGTGGGATACACACTGTAAGTTTTTTTTCAGCTGAACAAAAAAAAATACAAGCGATGTTAGTATAGCGATCTCCCCCGCTGTGGTAATGTATTCTGACAGGGGGGCCGCCCCCTCCAGGACACACTGGTCAGCTCTTGCAGCCATTGGATGAGTGCTGTTTGGATGCGGGTTGGCTGCTGGTTTTCAGGCTGCGGTACACACTGGCTGATTGTTGTTCGGTTTCTGTTGAACTGACTAATATTTGTCCTGTGTGTACCAGCCTTTAGGGCCCTTTCACACGCCCTTTTACACGTGCGGACCGTTCGTCCGTTTTTTTTACGGATGAAAAACGGACCGCAATGCATCCCTATGGGATAGCGGATGTTAGCGGATGAGCATCCGCTAACGTCCGTTTGCATTCGTCTCCGTTAAGCTCCGTTTTTTTGAACGGAAGAAAACCCTATTTTTCTTCCGTCAAAAAAACGGAACGGACAAAAAACGGATGTTAGCGAACATCCGATCCGCTAACATCCGTTTTTCATCAAAATATGTAATAAAAAAAAAGTTCTAAAAAAAAAAAACGGATGGAAAAACGGACGAAAAACGGACGAAAAACGGACGAAAAACTGATAAAAAACGGACGAAAAAACTGATCAACTGATGAAAAAAACGGACCTAAAAAACGGTCCGCACGTGTGAAAGGGCCCTTACTCTTTGAAGTGTCTTCCTTTTTATGTCTTATGTTTTTAGATATCTGTTATTCTTTGTAAATGATCTTTAGCAGCTCTCTTAACAGTAAGGCCTAGTACACACAGGCCGAATGTCGGGCTATAGTGACCAGTTCAATAAATACTGGCTGACGTTGAAGTACTCTCTGATACCGTTTACCGATACTTTTTTTAATGCCATGTGACGGTGGCAGTATTTTTTTTTTTTTTTTACACTTGTTTTCTTCTTTTTTTTAGGGGGGGGGGGTGGATTGTCAGTGTGTGTTTTTTTTATTTTTCATTTTTTTTATTATTATTTACATTTTTTATTTTTTTTAAATATATATTTTTTTTATTTACTGCAATTTTTTTCTTTTTTTTTATCAGCTCTTTTGAGGGGTCTTTGGTGAGATATCATATCAGGGGTCTTAACAGACCCCTGACATCTCCCCTTTGAGACAGAGAAAGGGACTAAGGACACAGATTCCCCAGTCCCTTTCTCTGCAGCCTCAGCTAAAATGAATGGAGAGAAACTCCTCTCCATTCATAAACTGAAGCATTGGATGGAATCGGATGAAAACGGACAAGCGGTCCATTTTCATCCGATCTCCCCAAAGAGGAGAGCAGGACTCTCTCCATCTCTGCTCTCCTCAGTAAACATTGACAGAGCTGTCATCTGCCTGCTCAGCGGGGATCACCCATTTTATAGGGACCATACGATGTACACTGACAGTCTGCAGGAGACCTGCAAGGCACCAGCAATTAGCAGCCATGCAATGCTTTCCAGACTAAAAAGAAAATATAGTAAATGCTAATATATTTTTTAAAGTGAACTTATTCTTTAAGGGTCTTTTATGCTACATGTGTTGTCATACCATTCTTTGTGAATGGCACTCAAATGCACAACAAATATGCTTGCAAAACACATGGTTTTCTGTGCATTACGCTGCTATAAAAAGCAGCCTGCCCTGAAAAACAAATACATTGCTGTGTGTTTCAGCCCATTCATTTTTAAAGAGATATTTAACACTAGAACATGTGATCTTTCAATGCACAGCATTATGCTATATATGGGCCCATCCTGCTAAAATAGAGAGCAACACATCATCCACTGGTATGACTTTCTATCTATGTATGTCTTTGTTGGTGAAATCAAATTTTTCTTTCACAAAACAAGTATTTGTTTTTGGTCAAAGGTCCACAAGAAGTGTTTGTTGTTTCATTGTCCCTTTTTTACTAAATTAGATCACCAGTCAAAATGAGTAGGGAAGGGTTAGAACCTCAGTCAGGTTGTTATTGCTGTGTCCGTGAAAGGTTTCCTTGCTGTCGATGTGATCACTGGAAATCTCTCCAATGTTTTTTTTTTTTTTTTTTTTTTTTTTCTCTCCAACCACTTCAGTCTTAACCGTAGCTTGAGACCTGCTCATGGTTACTTTCAATGATTATGTCTCGACTTTGGTTTTGCATCATAAGTGGGGATATGTATATATTTATTTGTTTGTTTTATTTTTCCTTTTTTTTTTTTTTCCCCTTTTTTTTTTCTTTTCTTTTTTTTTTTTTTTTTTTTTTCCCTTTCCCCCCCCCCTTCCTTTCTTTCCGCCCTCCCATCCCCTCTCCCCCTCCTCCCCCCCCCAGCTCCCCCCGGGCCTCTATCATCTCTTCTATTTAATATTTAATATTTCCCTCTCTTCTTTATTACTTAAACTTCCATCATTTCGGCGTATTCCAACTTAACTTTATATTTTTTCCAGACATCCCATTTTTCTTTAAATTCACCCCAGGTTTCTTCCTCTCTATGTCTTAAGTATTCGTTGTAATAAATTTCGTCCACCTTTTTCCCCCATTCTCTTAATGTAGGACTCTTTTCTTGTTTCCAGTTACTCGAGATCTGGCTTTTTGCGGCGTTTAGAAAGTCTGGGATTAGAGTCTTTAAATATTTCTTAGTTGGCATTCGAGCCCCATGTAAAACACAAACCCAAAAGTCCTCCGGTATAATTGTATTTATTATTTCTTTAATTTTTTGTCTTATTTTTAACCAAAAAATTTTTATTTTTGGGCAAGACCACCAGATGTGTATCATTGTGCCTACCTCTCTACAACCTCTCCAACATAAGCGTGAATTATTTCCTAGAGCTGAATGTAATTTGTCTGGTGTAAGGTACCATCTTACCAGACATTTATAGTTCTGTTCCATTACTTTGTTATTAATAGAGGTGACATGAACCCTATTTATTATCTGTCTGGTTTCGAATTCATTTATTGATGTGCCTGTTTCGTCTTCCCATTTTTTGATGAATGGGGGTACGCTCTGTTTTTTTAAGGCGTTCAAAGTTTCGTATATCATCGAAATTGTTCCCCTATCGAATTTCTCTGTACAAAGTCTCTCAAATGGCCGCAGATTTGTTTCGGATCTTATAGGCTGTGAGAGACCCTCAAAGAAGTGTCTTAATTGAGCGTATCTCCATTCATCTATCACCACTGTTTCTCTCTTTTCTTCCATCTCCTGCAATGTTAATAATCTATTTTGTTCCATGAAATCTTTTAGTTGAGTGTCCTCTTTCTTGATCCAATTACCAAACATTAAAGTTTCTCCTGGAGGGAAAAATTTTGTGTTTTTTAGGGGTATAAATGGTGAGTTAAAGCTCCATCTTTCTTTCCTGTGGATCTGGTCCCATAGTGCTAAAGCGTGTTTTGTGATATCTGGAGTTTCATGACCTAGTCCTCTATGTTGTGGTGGGATCCAGATCATTTTCCCTAGTGCGGATTTACTTAATTTATTTTCCATAACCACCCATCTTTTTTCTACATTATTTTTTGCCCAATCTATAATTCGTGATAAAATAATTGAATAATAATAATTTTTGAAATCCGGTGCTCCCAGCCCCCCTTGTGTCTTATCTTTTGTTAAAAGTGTTAACTTAATTCGTGGTTTTTTCCCCCTCCATATAAATTTAAGAAACATTGCTTGCAGTTTTTTGAAGAATGCTTGCGGGATTCGAATTGGGAGCATCTGAATTTTGTAAATAATTTTTGGTAATATTATCATTTTGAAAATATTTATCCTCCCTGTCCATGTTAATTGTCCTGGTGCTATTCTATTAAGATCTTCTTTAATATTATTCAATAATGGTATGAAATTGGATTTGTACAGGGTCTCTTTAGAATTTCCTAGTCTAATCCCCAGGTAGGTTAACTCTTTTTTCCAACAGAATGGGAAATCTTTCTGCAAGGCCTTCTCCTCTTTTTTAGAAAAATTGATATTCAATATTTCAGATTTAGTTGGGTTCATCTTAAAGTTAGACAGCATACCGTATTCTTTTATTGTTTTAATTATGCTCGGCAAGCTTGTCCTAGGGTTTGATATATAGAATAGGATGTCGTCGGCGTATGCTGCTACTTTATGTATCTCTCCTCCCACCATTATCCCCTTGATATCCGAGTTTCGCCTTATTATATTCAGAAGGGGTTCTAATACAAGCGTAAACAGCAACGGCGACAGTGGGCAACCCTGTCGAGTCCCATTCCTTAGTTCAAAAGGATCTGATATCTTCCCATTGATTTTAATCCTTGCCGTCGGTTTATTATACAGGGCTCCTATCCACTGCCTCATTCTGCGGCCAATTCCTAGTTTTTCTAAGGTGTTCTGTGTAAATCCCCAGTCCACTCGATCAAAGGCCTTTTCTGCGTCTACTGACATTAACAGACCTGGAGTTCCCCTTCTTTTGGTTTCTTCTATAATCAGAAGCGAACGGATTCCGTTGTCTCTCCCTTCCCTTCCTGTAATAAACCCCACCTGATCTATATGTATTACATCTGGCATGATATTTTTCAACCTGTTGGCGAGAATTTTAGAAAAGATTTTTAGGTCTATGTTGAGGAGCGAGATCGGTCTATAGCTGGAGCATAGGCTGTTATCTTTACCTTCTTTAGGTATTACAGTTATTAAAGATTCTAAGCTCTCCTTCCTCATTTCCCATTTATCTCCTATTCCATTGTAATAGCTACATAATTTTGGAGTCAATACATCAGACAATATTTTAAAATATAAGGTTGTAAATCCATCCGGGCCGGGGCTTTTATCACTGGGCATTTCCCTGATTATTTTTCTAATTTCATCTTCTGTTATGGGCATTTCTAAGATCTTAAGTTTATGTTCTGGTATGCTGTTTAACTCTGACTTCTCCAAATATATTTTAATTTGTTCATCTCTTAACTTTATTTCCTCTTTAGTGTTATCTTTATTAATTGAGTAGAGTTCTGTATAAAATTCTTGAAAGTTATCTATAATCTCTGAGGTTTTAAATCTTATTTCTCCCGTTTTCGTTTTTATTTTTTCTATAAAATTCATGGCTTTTTTCTTTTTTAGGAGACTCGCTAAATATTTCCCCGTCTTATTCCCCCATTGATATTGTTCTTTCTTAATTATATTAAATTCTGTCCGAGTTTGCTGTTCTATAAGTTCTCTAAACTCTTCCCTTTTTCTATAAAGTTTCTGGAGTATATCTCTTTGGCCTATTCCTTTATGGAGCTGTTCAAGTTCTGATATTTCTTTGGTTAGATTGTTTCTTATATCTATAAATTTTTTTTTTTTTCTAAACCCTTCCTTTATAAAAATTCCTCGAACAAAAACCTTATGGGTCTCCCATATTATGGCTTCCGACATACCCTCAGTACTATTCTCTCTAAAAAATTGTTGCAGCTCGTGCCTTATTTTCTTTTCAATTTCCTTATCTAATAACAGTTCCTCATTTAATCGCCAGTTTGATTTTCGATTATCTTGTTCTCCCATTCTGAGTTGAAGGGAGATAGGGGCATGATCTGAAAAAGTTATAATTTCAATCTTTGTGTCCTCCACCTGCTCAAGCATCCTATGTTCTACCAGAAAATAATCAATTCTGGTGTACGTCCCATGCATGGGCGAGAAAAATGTATAGTCTCTTTGGTTTATGTGCTTTGTTCGCCATACATCTACTAGCTGATGTTGATACATCTTCTTTTTTAGTCTGTTTCTCTGACTCATCTCGCTCATCCGCGCATGGGACGTACTGTCTACTTTGGGATCCAGGCAGAGATTCAAATCTCCTCCTATCACGACCTTCCCTTTTTTAAAGCTCATATAATCTTCTATTATTCTTGTCAAGTATTGAGCTGGTTTCTTATTCGGGCAGTAGATGTTCGCCAGGGAAATCTCATATCCGTTCAGACTTCCATTTAAGAATAGAAAGCGTCCCTCTGGGTCTACTTTTCTTTCAGTGACAACGAACCGAGTGCCCCTGGCAAACCCTACAGCCACTCCTTTGGCTCTTGGGGTGGGGGAGTCAGCGTAGATCCATAACGGAAACTCGTCTGAGTTAATTCTGCGACATGTGTTCAGAGTCAGATGGGTCTCCTGTAGGAATACAATTTCTGTTTTACGGGAAGCCAACTCTCTAAGTATATTAGCGGTTTTGATGGGATCGTTTATACCCCGAACATTATAGGAAATTATTTTAACTTTTGCCATCGAGTACTGTTGAATATTTTAAGACTTTATTGTTAGAGGCCTTCCCTTCCTGTTCCTCCCACTCCCCTCCCCCTCTACCTATTCCCCCTCCCTTCCCTCCCCCCTCCCCTTCACATCCCCCCCCCTTCCCATCCCGACCCTCCCCTTCTCCATCCTCTCTTCCAACCTCTCCCCCATATTCTTCCCCTTCACCCTCCCCCCTACAATTGGGGCTAATGGCCTCCCGTAGGCCTATAGATCCGTGGCCCTCCTCCATCTGGCCCTACGGTTCTGTCCCCTTGAGGTTGGGGTCAGTATGGGTAGTTGGTGAGAAACCAGTCCCCTTACGGGGGTTCCCATGCCCGTAGCATCCCTCTCCTAAAGTCTCGTCGTCTCTCCCCCCCACCCCCCCCCCAGCCCCCCCAATCCCCCCCGCACCATCCGTCTCCCAGCCCCCACCCCTCCCTTTATCTCACTACATATTCATTTTTTCCTTGTTATCTGTTGCCACGGGTGTTGTGCTGTTGTAACATTTTCCTCAGCTCTTCCCCCCCAGCCCGGTATCTCTATCTCTGGAATATTTAACTTTTTAAAGAAATTTGATGTATCTTCGGGAAATCTTAGGGTGGCAGATCGTCCGTCCTTTCTTCCAACTAAGCATGATGGAAAACCCCAGAAATATTGGGTATCATGTCGTTTTAGCTGTTCCGTTAGTGGTTTTAGTAATCTTTTCCTAGCTAGCGTCTCCACTGCCAAATCCGGAAAGATCTGCAACGTAGATTCCTCCAGTTTGGCGGGGCCCTTTGCTTTCAGATAAATTCGAATTTGCTCCTTATCCTGGAAGTTATGAAATCGCACGATTACGTCTCTTGGGAGAGTCTCTGATATTCCTGCAGGTTTTCTTATCCTATGAACTCGTTCTAACTTAATTTTCTCCGTTTCAGTTTTGCCTAACATCTGCCCGAATATTTTATCTATTTTTCCTTGGAGGTCCTCTACTTGTTCCTCTGGGAGACCTCTAATCTTCAAGTTCTTCCGTCTATTTCGGTTTTCCTGGTCTTCCATCTTATATTTCAAATCTCTTTGTTCTCTTAGTAACACTTTCATCTGTTCTTTTATTTCATTAACTTCTGCCGCTTGTGAATTTATTTTTTCTTCCGTTTCTTCTACTCTTCTTAAGATATGATTCATATCTTCGTGTACTGATTCTAATTCTCCTTTTAAAGACGTTTCCATTTTGTTCATAACTGACTCCAGTCTGGCGAACATTTTAGCAATTTCTCCCTTCGTAGGGAGTTGGTCTTCTTCCAATTCGTCTGGCTCTTCATCCTCTTCATCTGCTATTGTTAATGTCCCAGCTCTTTCTAACGGTTCTGATTGTCTTCTTACTCCTGTTTTCTGAACCTTTTCCGCACATTTTCTCCTTGTTGATGCCATTTTATCTGGGCTATCTTTCACTTGGTTTTTTATCAGGTATTTTTTTATTGTGCTCGGACTGTCACTTATTCTTGATGGATTTGCGGCTGCACCTCTTTGGGTCCTGCCTCTCATGCTTGTCTGGCGTCCTGATTTCCTGTGGTTGTTCTTTGCTACACCCTGTTTTTAGACACCCACTGGTGGTTAAGAGCTTTTACAGTTCCCAATTTGCAGCAGTTAATATATACCTTAGATGTCATATATTAAAATAATTGCTTCAGCATTTTTACCTACATCCTGTTAACCTCCGACAGCGTATTTAAGATTCTTCCTTTTTATTAATCTGCGAGCGATTACTAGTGTTTTGAAACAGTTTTCAGTTCCCAATTTGCGATTTGCCACATTTAGAACCTATGATTTCTGAGCGATCATCCACTATTTAGCCTTAGACCGATCCTAAACTGGACCATCCAGTCTACAGTACGTTGGGTTCGCTAGGTTTTGTCGTTCAGAATTCTAAAACTGTAAATAGATTGGCATACAAGTAAATTTTAAATACTCTGTATCAGTACACGTGTGATCCTTACTTTTCTACGCGCCTACATGCGATCCTGTTTTCAACATAGCAGACTACCAACACACACAGATTTTTTGGAGCCCTTTAGGGTGTTTCCTAGTTCAGCGAGCACAGATATTTTTAGGGCGTTTTGGGGCGTTTTCCAGTTCGTAATTTACAATATTTAAAACATATGATCACCATATAGTTATCTGGTTTTTTGACTAGTTCTTTCTTCAGCAATTCTTTAATTCCAACTTCTACCACACCACGGCTACTCACCCAGCCATGGAAACATTAATTTTAATTTTACTCACGGTTCCCCTAATAGCGTTTCTTGAAGGGCTGTGAAGGGCTGTGTAAGAAGACTGTGTAGATTATCCCTCGTGGCTCCCGTTTTTGCCAGAGAATTCTGACTGCGGCTCCTGCTGTTTAAAAAACTGTAGTGTAGCAGTAATGTGGCTGTAGGGGCTATAAGGGCTGTTAAAGGAATTATTAGATTCAAAGGTCAGATAAAGGTCCAGTAAACGAATAGTGAACTGATGGCCCCCCCTTCAGCTCCTCATATGGATAGGTGGGTGAATACACCAAGCCATTCGCTAGCCAATCAGTCCAAGCATCCGCTCAGGCTCCCGCACAGTGGAGTGCCATAGAACAATGGGACACAGTGGGACGCAGTGCAATTCGATTGGACTCAGTAGAATACAATGGGATGCAATGGGATGCGAAGGAATACGGAGGAGTACTGATTAATTGTGGAGGCATGCAATATGCAAAAGTCAGTATTTAACAGTGCTCAACTGTGTGTTTCTTTTAGTAACTGTTCAGTGTTCAGTGTTCAGTGACTGTTCCTTAGCTGTGATTTCAACTACAGTTGTACCATTGCTGCCTTCAAGATTACAGATTCAGATTCAGATTAGATTCAAATCAGCTTCCTCTTTTGGCAGCCATCCATGCTATCCCACGCTGCCTCAGTTTCACACTGTTCTAAGGGAGCTCGTCCACTTGTTTATACAGTAACTGGAGGCTGTGACTGGGGTCACCGTAATGGGGGGTCGCCTTGGTTAAAGGGATTCCCGGGGTCTTGAAGGCTTGAAGGCATGAGATATGAGGTATGGCATGAGAAGCAAAGGGGGCATGAGGGAGGGGACACGGAGGAGCAGAGAGGGGAGACGCGCAAGGGAGACGAGGGGGGGAGAGGAGCGGGCGGGAAGACAAGCTGCAAGCTCAAGCTCTAGGCTGATCAGGCTCGTCGGACTCCCAGGCTAGTGACCCATCTTACTGAAGGTCTGTAGGCTGTAGGCTGTTAAGCTGTTGAGCGAAGGAGCGAAAGCAGCCTCCACTGCAGCAGCCGCGGCCAGTAGTGACAAACAGTAACGTTTCAAGAAGAAAAACAGCGCGCTGTCTGCAGACAGGCTGCGGGAACAACACCTGCCATACTCACGCTCGCTCGCTCGCTCGCTCTCCACGCTCCACGCTCCACCGCTCCTACGAACCCACCCCTCACTCCACACGCCTAGCCTCCGTCTCCGTTGCTGTTGCCAGCTGATTCCATCGTCTGATACGCCGATACGCCGAGGGATCCACGAGCACGGGAACGCTGGCCGGCTACTCACACACTCCTCCCATTAGCTGCCCCTCCCTATCACCATTTTATGACCCTTAACCACTTCAGCCCTTGCAAATCGCTTTAACTGACAATGTGAACAAACACAGTAAATGGAAAGCCCTAAGGCATGGGTCTTCAAACTACGGCCCTCCATTTGTTCAGGAACTACAATTCCCATCATGCCTAGTCATGTCTGTGAATGTCAGTGTGTTACAATGCCTCATGGGATGTGTAGTTCTGCAACAGCTGGAGCGCCGTAGTTTTAGGATCCCTGCTCTAAGGGCTCATGTACACTTCAACTTGCCAAAGCTCTTAAACTCAACTCCATTAAACCCTATTTGTTCATGCACACATAGGCTTTTACAAGAACCTTCTGCAGTTAGGGGAGGTTCAACCTTCCTCTCCTGAACGCTGAAGAATTGCATTCAGGATAGGGAAATTTTGACTGAAAAAATTTATGTAAAGTCTAGTTGCGATTTTTCTCTGCTTTCCCGCGACCATCGGTCAACCTAGTCTGTGTGTGCATTACCTACCCATCTTTCTACCATAGATTTGTAATTTACAAATAGTGGCAAATTAAAAATAAGAAATAAAAGAACCCACTAATATGGAAAGTTTATGTTTTTAGATGTGTGACTTTATTATTGCATTTTGTGGAAAACACAAAAACACACTTTGACACGCGCTGCAGTGCACTATGTATTCAACGTATGTAAATCTGCGTGTCGGTGCGCTTAGAACATGCTGTTAATTCATAGGAATGTGTTTTGTGTATAGTTTACATAGCATTATCTCATTGCACAGCTCCGTCAAACCCAACAACATGTTTTAGAAGGAGGGCTTGTGCTGTAAGTAATGCAGGAACTCTTCTTGCGGAATCATGCCTTGTTTCTTTGGTAATGAGCCATTTTACTTCTTATCAAGTGAGCAGATGTTCTGAAATTTGTGTGAACTTGTTTTTACTGTCTGTGTTTCCTGTTGCTATAAAAAGTATGTGCTTGTTATTTGCAATCCATTCTTTGCTTTGGTTAAAGGAGTACGACCTCTTTTCTGTAGTAGAATCTTGTATCTCGTGAGAATACTGAATTCAGTGGTTTAATTTTAGACAATTGCATTTTCCCAGCAGTACACAGTATATCTGCAGTTTCTGTATTCACCCCCTTGCAAGTTTTCATGTTATCGTCATTGAACATTGAATCACAGTGGAATAATTTATTTATTTTTAGACACTGATCAACAGAAATAGGCTCTTTTATGTCAAAATCAGAATAAACTTCTGCCGAGCAATTTTAAAGCTAATAAACTTCTGCCGAGCAATTTTAAAGCTTTAAGTTTGATCCTCTTCATCCTTCCTAACTCATCAACTTGCTAATTATTTCCTTTTTAATATTATATAACCTTTCTATTATAATCGCTTACCTTACTTTAGACCAAATGATGTAAACTCTATGCTTCGGTTTGTGGCTGGTGAAAAGGGGCAAAGAGGTTGCTGTGCATAGCTTAATTAAAAAGTGCCTTGCTTTAGTACTTCTCTGAAGGGTCCTCAGCCCTGAAGCAAGCATCGGGATGGCTGTTGGAAGAAGTTATGCAAATCTTAAAGTGGATGTAAACCCTTTGACCTACAGGTAATCCTAGATTAAGGCTTACATGTAGGTACTTGAAATATCTGCCAGACCTGCACGGTCTAGGAGATATTTGCAAATCGCTGTACGGCGATTTGTTCTGCGCATGCGCCAGAGTTGGAAAGGGCACGCTGTGCCCTTTCTAACTCAGGTCATGTCATGAGTGGAGGCTCACGCTACTCCGGCCACTCAGAGCCGGAGTTTGGGCCCCAGAAGGAAGAGGGGTGAAGAATGGCCGCTTGATACCTCACGAGGAAGACCGGGACATCGTGGGTGTGACGGTAGTAGAACATATCCCCGTCAAGCATTCCCTTCTTCTCCCATAAAAGAAATCACCCAATATTCCCCGACTAGGAATATCCCTGGAATCGCCGAATAATCCACACATGAGCCAAGGCTTAATGCTGAATGTAACAGGACACACTTTATTGAAAGTACACAGCACACTTTATACAGGATTTGGAACATCCCGCCCCCAACAACCGCTTTCCTATTGGTCCATTGTAAAGTATGCAGTCTTCACTCTGGTCCTCTTAACCCATGCAAATGAGGACTTGAAAATGTCTCCACAGAGATTGGTCCCAATGCTTGAATAGCCTGAATATGTGTGGCCAGAATCCTGTGATGTGTTTGCAGTCTTCACTCTGGTCCTCTTAACCCATGCAAATGAGGACTTGAAAATGTCTCCGCAGAGATTGGTCCCAATGCTTGAATAGCCTGAATATGTGTGGCCAGAATCCTGTGATGTGTTTTCAGACAAAAGCCCCAGGGGGTCAATCAATGTACACAATAGCCAGCCACAGAACAATGGAGCCGTCTGGAGAATTGAGACAGGGCAGAAGTCATTTACACCTGATAATAGAAAGGCTTTAGATAGGGTTATCACACAATGGACAATGAGTATTTCTTCTGAGTCTATTGACCTGGCTGGGGTTCAGAATTAAATCTTCTGTAATACATGAATTAGGATTTCAGTATTTCATGGTCCATGACAGTGGGCTTCTCCTGCAGGTAAGTGTCACATAATGGGCTACTATGTGATGCATAGTAGCCCATTATACTTTACCTTTGCAGGGAAACAAAGAGGAAGTAACGCCCATCAGGGTTTACTTCCTCTTTAATGGGGGACGTTCGTGGGCATTTCTAGACAGACTTCCTTTTTATTAGAGGTGCGTATCTTCACTGGGCTCACAATTTGTTTCGATTTCAATTAGATCATGCGATGAATAACAGTGCATCACAATTAATACCCATGGTCCTCATCAAAAAATCGAAAGGGTAAGTTAACCTTTACAGAAAAATCTGTAAGGTAAACTTACACAGGATGGCCTCCTCACCCCCTCCTAAATGTGATAAATTAATATTTGAAGTTTTAGATAAGACCTCCATAAAAAAAACATGCAATGATTGGGAGAGGCTCCATCACATGTTCTGATTATTTATTTTTATTTATGAGCTGATCACCTGTCCAGAGCAATGATCCTATCATATCCGTCTATGTATAGCAGATGGTATCAGATCTGAGAAATGAGAAGAAATGTGTGCCCTCCATGTATAGGGCATCTCCTCACCTCCACCCTGGGGGTGACCAGACACTTCTTCAGCGGGCCCCAGTTCTTTAGGTTCCTGATGTGCAGAATCAGGACGTGGGCTGTGCTGAGCAGGCTCTGGGCAGTGTCGGTAGTACAGGAGGAAAGACGGCGGCGTGCCGGGATGACATCAGGAGAGACATGGCTTGCTGGGATGACATCAATTGCGCAATCCCAATTCAGCTGTTCTCTGCATTGATGCAGAATCGTTCAAGGCTGCATCGCAATGCATCGATTATTTTCAATGGCCCTACTTTTCATGCAGGCTTCCCTAGGTAATTGGCCACATGTGAGGCTGAGTTTTCATCATTAAAATAATTGAAATCCAATGAATGGAAGGGTTGGGCTAGGGACAGTAAGGCTGGCAACAGAAAAAGCTAGGTGATGCAGTAGTCTTACAACTGGAAAATTAAGCAGGCTCCATCTGACTTTCTGCCATTTAAAAAAATAATAATTAACATGTTATACTTACCTGCCCTGTGCAAGCTCAACCCCACATGTTGCCTTTTAGGTGCTCGTATGCCCTTAGGCAGGCCATACACGAATCTCTGCTGGTTCAACAGAAACCGGACGAGATTCGAACCGTGTATAGGCAGGCTCAATGTACCAAGTTGATCAGTCGACCAACTTTGGTACAACCAGCATGCCGGGTTTAACCTTCTGCTGAGAGAAGACAATGGTGCGGCAGGAGGGATTCCTACATTAACACTGTGTTGATGAGGGATTTTGAGCAAGTTTCTTTCCTTCAACCCGTGGTTGCAGAAAATAAATTTGCTCCGTATATGGCCGGCCTTCGTGACCCTGGCTTACACTTTGAAAGAGACTTGCCTCTCCCTGATTCTAAACTCTTTAATAGCCTGTTCACTGATATCCCACAGGCTATTAATTAGTCAGTGAGTTGTCTGTGAGTGACTTTATCTACAGAACATCTCCAGATACCAGACATAGATGTCTTGTGGAGCAGAGGCAACCAATCAAACAGGGTTAGTATAAGGCCTCATGCACAGGGGGCGTTAAAAAATAAACGAGCTACAAAGCCACTACCAATGCCAGTAAAAAGCGTCTGTAAAAATGTGCTTTTAGTAGATTTTTGCATTTCCGTTAATGCGCGGTTGGCTGTGCTAGCTTTTGGCGGCGTCTCTCTGCCTCTATTCAAAATGTACCCCGTACTCATTAACATAGGGTGGGGGGCCTGGATCTGTGGGCCCCCTTGTAAAAGGGGGCTTCCTGATGCCGATAAGCCCCCATCTGCAAACCCGACGACCACCAACCAGGGTTGTCGGGAAGAGGCCCTTGTCCCCATCAACATAGGGACAAGGTGCTTTGGGGTGGGAGGGGCACAGCACCAAAGCACCCACCCCTCATGATGAGGGCATGTGGCCTGGCATGGTCCAGGAAGGGGGTGCTTGCTCGTCCACCCTCCCCTCTTTCCTCACCTGCCAGGCTGCATGCTCGGATAAGGGTTTGGTATGGATCTTGGGGGGGGGGGGGATCCCACGCCAGTTTTTTCTTCTTTTTCATTTTGGCGAGGGGTTCCCCTTCAAGTTCCTCCGCAAGTCAGATCATCATGATCCCACTTTTAATTAAATCAATGGGCTCTCATAGGCAGCCATTGATTTTGAATAGAGGCATGAGAAACTCCTGACAAGGCTTAACGTGGCTGTATCCAACATTAAGCCGATTTTAGCAGCTTTTACCAGCGTTGGGGTGCTTTTACAGCCTCAGAACTTGCTGGTCCTATATTTTTTTTTTTTTGCTGCTTGAAAACGCCTGTGCCACTTGCAGCTCCTAAAAGCCTGTGTGCGCATGAGGCCATAGAATAACATGGAGAGTTGTTTTTAAGCTGCAAAAAAAAAAGTCTGACGCTGCTAAAAGCAGCTGTAAAAACGCCCCGTGTGCATGAGGCCTCAAAGCTACACTTAGGAGGCATTTTTAAGATGTAGTATATAAGGCATTCACTAAATATTAACTGCAAGCATTCCTCTTTATGGTGCAAGTGTTTTAAATTACAGGGAAGTATTAAATACTTGTGAATGTCACTTTCATATGTTATATAACAATTTACCTTCTGATATGCACTTCATTCATATTCTTCATTCTGGAAAGCTTGCTGTTCTGTTCACTGTAGTTAATAGTAGGACGGGTGTCGACGGGGGCTTTTGCCGTTTTCTCTTTTCTCTCTTTAATATTAATAACACCAACTCCAATATGACACGTGCAGATCTTCCATCAACAGGTAGGGGTACACGATTGTGTTACTCACGTGCAGAGCTTCTTTCCTGGGAACAATCTCGAATCCCTCCCTTAATAGATATCAATGCGCTTTGCTTATCCCATACTGCAAAAATTGCTCCGGTCCCTAGCATCACTGACCGGCTACATTTACATCAGGAAAGACAGAAAAAACTGGCTAAGCCCTGTTCAATGGAGTCTATTCAGGCCCTATATGTAAATGCCCGATCCGCAGTAAAGCACTGCGATGAAATCCAGAATGTGCTGCTAATTTCTGGCGCTCATATAATGGGAGTTACAGAAACCTGGTTCCAGGACAGCTCCAAATCAATCTATGACAAATTACTACCTAGCAACTATAGCATCATGACCAAGAATAGACAAACTAAAAAAGGTGGAGGCATATGCATTATTCATGACACTAATTTGATTTGCCAAGAAATCTCCTCTTCTCCCTATAATACCTTTGAACACTTAGCAGTGAAATGCTTAGTGAATGATAACGCAACATTCACATTCGCAATCATCTATAGGCCTCCTGGCCCCCTGGCCCAATTTCTCTCTGATTTTGCCGATTTCTCTATGCAACTTTCATTGATTTCCAATCATGTAGTGATTCAGGGTGACCTAAACTTATGGCTAGACGATGTACGGAACCAGGACGCTCAAGATCTCCTGGATGACATGCAGGCTTTACATTTCACCCAGCATATCAAGTTACCCACTCATATTAAGGGCCACACTTTAGATGCCCTTTTCCTATACGGTCTTTCCATTTCAAAAGTGACGATACAAAAAATTGTGTGGTCGGATCATTTTTTGACTTCGTATGTTCTTCCGGACTTTGCTCTCAAAAGAATACAGGCGGGCAATAACATGCGTAAGTCAATCCCATTTTGAAAACTTAAGCCTGTGAACTGTGTTGAATTCAAGAACTGGTATATTAAAACCGACAACGAGATTGACGAGAATAAGCTTGTTGACGATCTCGAAGAAGGTGCTCTCCAATTAGAGAGTGCCTTGGACGATTTTGAATCTAGGCTCAAAAAATCACTGAACGAAGTGGCGCCCTTTCAGGTGGCTAACAACCGACCGAGATTACAGAAATCCCAACCGTGGTATTCATCTAGTCTCCTCCCTCTCAAAAAAAAGAGATGGCTCTTGGAGCGAAAATGGCTAAAATCTCAATGTAATCTGGACAAACAAGCCTACCGCATACATTGCAGAGGTTATGCCAAGGCAGTAAAAACGCTAAAAAGAATATATTATAATACCAAAATTAGCGTTGCCCCTAATCAAACGGGAGAACTGCTTGCCATAGTCCCGGAGATTTTTGAGCCAAAAAGACTCCACTCTAAGATTATGGCATCCCCACAACTGTGTAATGATATCCACCAGTCTTTCATTTCAAAAGTGGAGAAAATCCATGCTCGATCCTCCTTAGCACCCCCCTGTGCAACACCAAAAGCCAAAACCACCCCGGAAAAACTACAGAATTTTCGCCTAGTGTCAGAGGAGGAAATCAGAGCTATCATCTCAAAACTGAAACCAACCAGTTATCCTGATGACCCCTGCCCTGCCTGGTTCATTCAGAAGCATGTAGACACTCTGGTTACTGACTTCTGCAGAATAATCAATTTGTCCCTCCGCCTGGGTATAGTGCCTTCTAGATTCAAGAGAGCAATCATACTCCCATTATTGAAAAAAGCGTGCCTGGACCCCACAATACTTACCAACTACCACCCCATTTCTCTACTGCCCTTTCTATCTAAGGTCCTGGATCAGGTTGTGTTTATCCAGCTGCAGGAGCGGTTTGAGTCATACGGTCTGTTCCATGATTGTCAGTCGGGATTTCGACCCGGTCGCGGTACGGAGATGTCTGCCCTAGATATGAGGGAACGTCTGCTGGGTGTCCGCGACGCGGGGGGGTCCGCAGCCTTGGTGCTGCTGGACCTCTCTGCGGCGTTTGACACCATTGACCATTCTATCCTTCTCTTTAGAATGCAATCCTTATTTGGCTGTGAGGATGCAGTGTTAAATTGGATTAGATCCTTTTTGTCAGAAAGAACGCACTCCATAAAAATGGCGTCGTACCGCTCAACCACCCTGTCATTGACCTGCGGGGTACCCCAGGGCTCTGCCCTCTCTCCCCTATTCTTTAACTGCTATATGCCCCCACTTGCCGACCCCATTACCAGCTATGGTCTAGGCTGCCAGATCTATGCGGATGACACACAGATCTTGGCAGACCTTGCAAGTGGACCTAATATGATTGGTGTTTCGGGCCTATTGGCAACTAGGTCCGATGTATTTATCAAATATGACAGAACATTACTGTCCACCCAGAGAGCTTCGTTCGACTGACGCTCTGTTAGCAATTATTAAATCTAGCCGATTAGCTTCAAAAGGTGGCCGCCGGCTCCAAACACTGGGGAATTTTTTGTGGAACCAGCTCCCTCATCAGCTCCGAGCATCCACCTCCTTGATGGCCTTCCGTAAGGGCTTGAAAACATTTATTTTTTCACAAGCCTATAGATAGAGACCTGCCCTTCCAAGCCCTTAGCAGGACGCTGCCTTAATCCTAGGCTGCGGTCCATTGTCTTGTCAGGGAGTAGGGATAGGCTTGCTGTGCCCTGACACCCCCCCCCCCTTATTTTTATATATTTTTTTTTTTTGTCTGTTCCCCTCTTTTACTTAGATGTCCTAGTCTCTTCTTTTTGCTCCTGAGAACTGGATACCCCTAGCTTGTTGGTAAGCGCTTAGACGCGAGTATCACAACTTGCATTTGGCGCTCTAAGTATTTAATCCAATCCAATCCAATGCACCGAAATTTTCGGCAGCCGAAACATATCGGCCGAAAATTGCCTTTTCGGCAATTTGCCGACAGAGAATTTGCGCCGATAATGGAGTCGAAAATGGTGGCGCCCACCACGGGGGTGTCGTTCTGGAGCGCCCGTCCTTACTCTCTCCTCCTACCCTCCCCTCCTCTCCCTCCTCGTCCATGCTTCAGGCAGCCTGTGGGGTCTCTGTGTGCTCCCCCCTCCCCGAGCAATGGCTGCATATGGAACTGGGCTCCCTGATCCTCAGCCGATGTGTAAATCGGCTGTGCAGGTGCTCGGTCACGATGTGTTTAATCTGAAAGTGAAAGAAAGGGAGAGGTGTCTAGCAGTGTGTGCTGTGCTCTCTTCCTCCCCCTACAGTGCAGTACACAGCATAGAGATTGAAGGTACAGTGCTGCAGCTGCCGATTTTTAACCACTTCCATACCAGGCACTTACGCACCTTCCCGCCCAAGCCAATTTTCAGCTTTCAGCGCTGTCGCACTTTGAATGACAATTGCACGATCGTGCTACACTCTATCCAAACAAAATTGGGGTCCTTTTTTCCCCACAAATGGAGCTTTCTTTTGGTGGTATTTAATCACCTCTGCGGTTTTTATTTTTTGCGCAACAACTAATAAAAGACTAAAAAAATTGAAAAAAAAAAAAGTTTTTATTTTTTTTCTGTATTTTTTTTTTGTAAATAAGTACGTTTTTTCTTTCCATTATGGGCACCGATGAGGTGGCACTGATGGACACCGATGTGAGGTAGTACTGATGGTCACCGATGAAGTGGCACTGAT
This sequence comes from Rana kukunoris, assembly GCA_029574335.1. Taxonomy (NCBI): domain Eukaryota; kingdom Metazoa; phylum Chordata; class Amphibia; order Anura; family Ranidae; genus Rana; species Rana kukunoris. Next base: position 530,706,592 of record CM056049.1, read on the forward strand.
AGGCGGCGCTGGTATGTGGCACTGATAGGCACTCATGGGTGGCACTGATGGGCACCCATGGGCGGCACTCATGGGCAGCACTTGGCATTCATAGGAGGCACTGATGGGCACTTATGGGTGGCACTGATGGGTACTTATGGGTGACACAGATGGGCACTGATAGGTGGGCACTGGGCATGACTTGGCACTGTGGGATGGCACTGATGGACACTGTGTGATGGCACTGATGGATTCATGTTGTCAGTCAGTGTCCATGTGTGGGCACTGACTGGCATTTTTTTTTTTACTGACCTTTTTATTTTATTTTATTTTTTTACTGACTTTTTTTTTAATTGCCCCTTTTATTTATTTTTTGCCCTTCCCTGGTGGTCCAGTGTGGGCTTCCCTGGTGGTCTAGTGTGGGCATCCGAGGGGGGGCTGCACTGATAAACAATTAGCACGAACCTCCCTTGTCAGGAGAGCCACCGATCAGCTCTCCTGTACTCGCGTCTGTCAGACACGAGTGAGGAAGAGCCATCGACGGCTCTTCCTGTTTACATCGTGATCAGCCATGATTGGACACGGCTGATCACGTGATAACGTGCCTCCATCGTTACCGAGATCGGAGATGCAGGGTGTCAGACTGACACCCCGCATCACCCATCACCACGCTGCGCGCCCCCACGGGCGCGCGCGGCATTAAATCCTGCAGGACGTCAATAGACGTCCAGTCAGGATTTCAGAACCACTTCCCAGACGTCAATCTGCAATTGACCGGGGGGGGAAGTGGTTAAAAAGGCTGTCTATATAAGTTTGTATGCGTGTGTGTGTTTTATATGCGTGTGTCTGCATGTTTGGGTGTCTGTTTATATGCACTGGTAGTCTGTTTGGCACTGGCAGGCTGCATAGGATGGGCACTGGCGAGGCTGTATTGATCTCCTGTACCATGTCTCCAGTCTCTGACCATCTCCTGTATCATTTTTTTTAAACGGTCACTTTTGGTATCGGTACTGTTTCGGTTTTCGGCCCAGTGTATTTTTCATTTTCAGTATCGGTTTCGGTACCAAAAAAAAACCATTCGATGCATCCCTAGTTAATAGAAATGACAGTACACATGGGACTGGATGCAGATACATTGTAAACTCGGTGCAAGCTATGTAGCTTAACCAAAAAGTATATGTTGTCCCTGCTCCACCCTTGGATAAATATGTTTTTAGTGATGATTCCCATCTTGCAGAATAAAAATCTAGCAATTTTCACTAGCTGTTGGTATGCAAGGCATTCTGTGAAAATACTATACATATTTATAGTTCTTACCCCCTCTTAAAGTTAGAAAAAATCTGCTAAAATATGGGAAGTGTGCATCATGAGACAGATAGTGGTTGTGTTGCGTTGCATGAACAAGCACTGACTTGGGATTTTACGAAAGAAGTGTAGAAATTAAATCATGAAATGTTGAAATAGCCATTATGTGGTGGAATTTGCTGACCAGGCACCACTTATCTTTCATTGAGCCATATCATGAATCCAAATGTATGAAGGAGATATGCACTTTCCATTGACCGAAGGGCTGTTTTTATCCAAACTTACTTAATAGAGTCTCGGCACCCCTTCAAACCTTCCCATCCTTTACAGCCAAGGAAGCTGTGATCGTAGGCTGGCCATACATGGGTCAGTTTTTTTATGTCTTCAGCCAGTGGATTAAAAGAAAAAACTGATTCCATCATCCACACATTCAAAGTGGATGGTGGAATCCTTGCTGAGCCATTGTATTATGGCAACAGGGGAGACTCCCTTACACATTTAAAATCTGCAACCTGTTGCCTGCAGCGCCGATCAAGCGAAAAGATACTGACAGGGTGGTTGAACAGAAATCAATTGGTTGATCCTCTTCTGTTGAACCACAGTGGCAGCATATATCAAAATTCGTCCGATCCCTGCTGAATTGGCTGAACTTCGATCCATGTATGCCCAGCTTTAGTTTCTGTTTGTTCTACAGTTGCCATCGTGCCTTGGTGGCTTTAGTTCTGTTTTAACCACTAAGGCTTCATGTACACTACAGCTCCTAAACGTGAGCTTCTAAACTCAACTCCATAAAAGCCTACTGTATGAGTCCATGTACACATAGGATTTTAGGATCGTTTACGAGCTGCTGTGGTTAAGGGTGATTTCAACTTCCCTCTCCTAAATGCGGAAAAATAGCATTCAGGATAGGAGGAACTTTTTGACCTCCTCCCGCAAAACGTGGGAAAATTGCAGTAAAATATTTCCTTGATTTTGACGCATTTTGGGTTTTCCAGCGGCTGGCAGTCATAAGAGGCTGTGTACATGAAATATAAACAGGGCCAATGATAAATCCAAGGTAAAAAAAACAAGCTTACTTTTTCCCTTGGATTCCCTTGGATTTATCCTTGGCCCTGTTTATATCTTATGTAGCCTTCTAATGCTGCTTCCTGCGATGGCCAGTTATAGATGGGGGCAGTGGCGTCCTTTTTTTGTATCACTATTGCCTCGTATACACGGCCGTGTGTAGCCTCCATCTGACTTTTTTTGTCGATTTTTTTGCTGGACTTCCGACGAACTCACGGTGGACTATTGCACGGTCAAAAGTCCGACCGTGTGTACAAGGCATTAGTGTACATGAAGCCTTACAGATCCTGTCCCTCCCCAAGCTTGTGACGGTGAAAGTAGAAGCACTAGAATGATGAGCCCACCTCTTTGACAATCTGCTCTCCCCTCTTTCCAGCAAGCTTCCATGCACTGACTGGCTGTTTGTGCTGAGTGGGATTTCTTGGGTACAGAATGGATGAATGGCCCTGGACTCAAAGGGCCAGATCCACAGAGAATTACACCGGTTTATCTACAGATACATCGGCGTAATTCAAATTTCCCGCCGGCGTGTCTTTGTTTTCTATCCAGAAAACAAGATATGCCGGCCTTAGTTTCTTACACCATCGTATCTTAGATGCATATTTACGCTGAACGCTAGGGGCGCTTCCGTCTATTTCCAGCGTAAAATATGCAAATGAGCAAGTTACGGCAATCCACGAACGAACGAGCGGCCGACGCAAGCCTTTTACGTCGTTTGCGTAAGCGTATCTCCGGCGTAAAGCTACACCTACTATATGGAGGCGCAGCCAATGTTAAAGCGGGGGTTCGACCGTTTTTTGTTTTTTTATTATCCTCCCGCTCTTACCTTGTTTGAATAGGAGCCCGTGCGTCCCACTTTTTTCGCCGCCAGCATTGGTTTTTCCAACAAAAGAATACTTTATAAAATGCGGAGGTGGCAGGTTCCATCTTTACTTTGCCACGTTGAAGCCGAGAACGATCCTCTTCCGGGATACGGTGAATGCTGGCGTCCCAGCATTCACCGCTCTATCCCGCGCATGTGCAGTGTTGACGGCGAGCCGCGCCGTCAACACTTCGCAGTTCCCATGGCAACGGCCGGCGTCATAATGACCCGCCCCGTTGTGCTGAGACACAGCTCAACATGACCCGCTTGCCGAGTCACATGACCCGCTTGCCGAGTCACGGGACCGGCGAAATATCGCGGGATTTGATGAGACATAGCGCCGTCGGGGGAAATCGATAGGCACGCCTATTTTCCCCCGTGGTGTACTATGATTGACAGGGTCGAAATAAAGGAAGAAAACAGGTAAGCCTTTATTAAAAAAAAACACGCATTTGGTATTGTGAATAGAAGGCTGTTTTATGCATATTAAGTGGAAAATTAGGGTGAACCTCCACTTTAAGTATGGACGTCGGGATCACGTCGTATTGGACGTCGTTTGCGTACGCCGATCCAGAATGGGCCTGGGCGTAAGTTACGTTCACGTCGTTTCATTGACTATTTGCGGCGTGATTTCACGCATGCGCACTAGGATGCTTCCACGGCCGGCGCATGCGCAGTTAAAAAAAAGCGTTGTTTGCGTCGGGTCATTCATAATTATAATAAAACACGCCCCCCCTAGTCAATTTGAATCACACCCGCGAACGCCGGCCCATTTACGCTACGCCGCCCTAAGTTACAGCGGCATTTCATTGAGGATTAGTAATATGCCGCTGTGACTAACAGCGGCGTAGCGTATATGGGACACGCCGCATGGGCGGCTGCTGTCTGTGGATCTGGCCCAAGCTGTCAATGTCTAGTGTTGCTCCCTGTACGCATGTAACTACTCGTAAATTGACATGAAAGCCAGGCAAGTAGCATTTTCAGAAGGAGAGGATTTCATTTAGACTAGTTTCCCTAAAAGTGAACCTGTACCGTTTGTGGCAAGTAGCCAGTCAAATGCTTGAAAAAGAGAAGGGGACTTTTTCTCAGGGCTTAACAGGATTATTTAAAGGGGTTGTAAAGGTAGTTTTTTTTTTTTTTTCCTAAATCGCTTCCTTTACCTCAGTGCAGTCCTCCTTCACTTAGCTCATCCTTCGATTTTGCTTTTAAATGTCCTTATTTCTTCTGAGAAATCCTCACTTCCTGTTCTTCTTTCTGTAACTCCACACAGTAATGCAAGGCTTTCTCCCTGGTGTAGAGTGTCGTGCTCGCCCCCTTCCTTGGACTACAGGAGAGTCAGGACGCCCACTAACACACAGCTCCTTTCTCTATCTGCAACATAGTCCAAGGGAGGGGCGAGCACGACACTCCACACCAGGGAGAAAGCCTTGCATTACTGTGTGGACTGAGGCCGCGTACAAACGAGGAGATTTATCCGATGAAAACGGTCCGACAGACCGTTTTCATCGGACATGTCTGCTGGGATATTTTGGTTTGATCTGTGTACACACGATCAAACCAAAATCCCCGCGGACAGACAGCGCGGTGACGTGGCGTTGACGTCGCCACGTCACCGAACCAGGAAGTAAAATACTTCCACGCATGCGCCGAATCCATTCGACGCATGCGGGGGATTTTTGTCCGCTGGTTAGGCGTACTAACCAGCGGACATATCTAACAGATGGCTTTCCAGCAGACAAGTTTTAAAGCATGTTTTTTTGTTCACGAAAGCTTAATTGGAAGATTAAATCATAACAGAAGTGCATTACATACAGAATATATGTTTTAAAACTTTTGTCTGCTGGAAACCTGTCTGCTAGCCGCGTACACACGATCGAATCTGTCCGCTGAAACTGGTCTGGGGACCAGTTTTAGCAGATATATTCGATCGTGTGTACGCGGCCTTACAGACAGAAGAACAGGAAGTGAGGATTTCTCAGAAGAAATAAGGACATTTAAAAGCAAAATGGAAGGATGAGGTAAGTGAAGGAGGACTGCACTAAGCTAAAGGAAGCTATTTAGGAGATTTTTTTTTTTTTTTTACCTTTACAATCCCTTTAAGGGTTAGAGAGCACAGAGAAGAAATTTAATAAGAGCAACACATAGGGGCAAAGTTGTTAGTTTGCTCTGAATGGGAAAAGTACAGGTTTACTTTGAATGAAAAAATAACCTGGATAAAGGTAGCGCCAATTTATGTTATTAATCAGTAAATGCCTCTGGACTGTGAAAACAGTGCTGCACTGCAGAGGCCAACCTAACAGTATTGAGCTATACAAGGACCGTTCTTGGAACAAATGGTGCTGATGCAAGAATTGCTTTATTTCCCAGCTTTACTGTGCATATGTCTGTAGAACAGTGGTTTTCTGTGTTAAATATATTTAGAGGATACTTGCTTGCTCAAAGCTTTTTTTCCTTTTTGTAATGAAACTGTCAAGCTGGTAAGTAGGTTGCATTATTGTTATCACAGTTCCACAATGTGTGATAGTAATAAAACCGTTCTTTTATGTTTAATCTGTTTGATGGAGTTTACAAATGTTGAAAAAACAGTTCTTCTATATGTATATATCTGTGTATATATATTTTTAAATTATTGCAGATTACTGAGCCTTTTTTTTTTTTTTTTTTTTAAGGCAGTAAATTAGAAGACTACTCGCAATGGAACTTACAAATGATAGCTTTGTCCCAACTATTACTCAACTTGAAGGATTTCTCTCTGAACACAACTCCAATGTTGTTTGGCTGCTCGTGGGTAAGTTTATTATGTATGTACAGTGGGGAAAATAATTTGATCCCCTGCTAATTTTTTGTAAGTTTGCCCACTTACAAAGAAATGAAGGGTCTATCATTTACTTTCATAGGGGTATCTTAAATGATGGAGACCGAATATCTACCAAAAAATCCAGAAAACAATCACATGATGCAAATGTTATAAATTTAGTTGCAGTTGAGAGTAAAATAAATATTTAATTCCCAAGAAAAACATGACTTAGTACTTAATGGAGAAACCTTTGTTGGCAAGCACATAGGTAAGACGTTTCTTGTAGTTCATTACTAGGTTTGTACACATCTCAGGAGGGATATTGGTCCACTCTTCTTTACAGATCTTCTCTAAATTCTTGTGGTTTCTTGGCTGTCACTTGGCAACTCGAAGTTTCAACTCTCTCTATAAATTTCCTATAGTATTAAGGTCCGGAGCCTGGCTAGGCCATTTCATGACCTTAATGTGCTTTTTCTTGAGCCATTCCTTTGTTACTTTGGCGGTATGTTTTAGGTCATTGTCATGCTGGAAGACCCATCCATGACCCAACTTTAGTGTTTTGGCTAAGGGAAGAAGGTTCTTATCCAAGATTTTACATTAAATTGCCCTGTCATTTGGTCTCTCAATATGACAAAGTCAACCTGTTTATTTTAGCAGAGAAACTACCCCAAACCATAATGTTTCCACCTCCATGTACAAAAGGAAAGCAAAAAGAGCAGAGGGAAGCGCCAAGCCAATCCTTTAAACTGCTTAGGACTTTATTCAGTATGCTGTATAAAACAAAACTAAAAACTTGCGTGAAAAATGTTGGAGCACTTGCAGAGTGGGTGGTCTGCCGGAAAGTCTCCTTAGAGGAATCCACGAGCACCGTGTGTTAGCCGAAGCTGGGGTCTCGTTAAGCCTCATGGAGATGTCGACTGTGTGTTTCTGGGTGGGAGTTGTCCAGGGCTGCAAACTAGGGAGCCGCCTACAGCCGTTTCCACCTCCTATGCTGTAGAGATGGTTTTCTTAGGGTCATAGTCAGCATTTTTCTTCCTTCAAACACGGCGACTCGAGTTAATCCCAAAGCGTAAAGAGCTCAATTTTGGTCTCATCTGACCACAGCACTTTCTCCCAATCCTTCTCTGAACCATTTAAATGTTCATTAGCAAAAGTCATATGGGCCTGTACATGTGCCTTCTTGAGGAGGGGGACCTTGCGGGCGCTGCAGGTTTTCAATCCATGGTGGCATATTGGGTTACCAATGGTTTGTTTGTTGACTGTGGTCCCAACTGCCTTGAGATCATTCACAAGCTCCTCACGTGTAGTTCTAGGCTAATTCCTCACTTTTTTCATGATCATCCTAACCCCATGAGATCAAATCTTGCATTGAGCTCCAGACTGAGGGCGATTGAGGGTTATTCTCGCTTCTCACCAAGCTTCTTGCTGATGGTTTGTAGCATATTCCAGCCTTGTGCAAGTCAACAATCTTGTTCCCGACGTCCTTTGACAGCTCTTTGGTCTTGCCCGTGATGGTGAGAAGAAAGAGATTATGTGGACAGTTGTTTTTTTTACACATAACATGTCCTTAGGAACACCTTAAATTGACAGGACTAATCTGTGTACCACGTGAGCACATACTGTAACCAGTCTGTGAAAGCTAGAGTTATTGTTGGTTGGCAGGGAATTAAATACTTATTTTACTTACTGAACTACGAATCAATTTATAACATTTGTATCATGTGTTCTTTTCTGGATTTTTGCTGGTAGGTTAATCGGGTTCCTGTCTAAAAAATAAACAATTTGGCCCTAGTATATGTATGAATGTGTTTTGGGGACCTTAGGCTGTAAGCTCCTTGAGGGTAAGGACTGATGTGAATGTGCAATGTATATGTAAAACGCTGTGTAAAGTGATGGCGCTATATAAGTATCTGAAATAAATAAACAATAAACTGCTATGTGAATAACAGCAATAGCACAGTGCTTCCAAACAAATTCAAGCTGTGTAGAGGAGGGCGGGGAGTCTACTGACATCACAACTCAACCCACCGAGCTCCAGACAACAGACCCACCCACAGAATCTGCAGTTTTTCAGGTCTCCTAACAGACGGAGGGCAGACATTTGATAGGTAAGGATGCAGGAGGCATATATATCCTTATAGATCAGCACTATGGCAGTAGTTTAGAAAGGATGAGAGTGGGTTTACATCCACTTTAAATAGAAATAAAAATTCCCATTAATCTACACTCCGTACCCCATAATGACAATGTGAAAAAAGAATTGTAGAAATGTTTGCAAATTTATGAAAAAGGAAAAACTGAAATATCATATGGGCATCAGTTTTCAGACTCTTTGCAACAATGCTTGACATGTATCTCAGGTGCTTTAGTTTCTCTTGATCATTGCTTACATGTTTCTACACCTTGATTGCAGTCCACCTGTAGTAAATTAAATTGATTGGACATGATTTGGAAATGCACTGCTCTATAAAAAGCCTTCCGAGCTGACAATGCATACTGTATCAGTGCAAAAGCCATGAGGTCAAAGAAACTGCCTGCAGAGCTCAGAGACAGGATTATTGCAAGGCACAGGACATTTGGCAGGACCAGAACTCTTCCAAGAGCTGGTCGTCCAGCTAAACTGAGCAATTGGGTGGAGAGAGGTGACCAAGAACGTGGTGGTCACTCTGACGGAGCTCCAGAGCTCCTGTGTGGAGATGGGACAAAGTTCCAGAAGGACAACCATCAATGCAGCCCTCCACCTCTCTGGGCTTATGGTAGAATGACTACATGGAAGCCTCTTGGAGTTTGCAAACAAGCTTTGGCTAGAGGTGGGCTTTAACCACTTCCCTACCGCGCCATAGGGGATTGACGTCTGTGTCAACCCCTCGCCGATGAGACTGGACGTTACACAACGTCCTTTCTTCACGGCGTTCTAGGGTGCGCGCCCGCGGCACCACTCGCGATCCCGCGCGCGTCCCCGACGGCCGCGATTGCCGCTGGGCACCCGCTCATCACGGCAGGAGTGTGGATCTGTGTGTGTAAACGCACAGATCCACCTCCTGTCAGCGGTGAGGAGACTGATGTGTGTTCCCAGTACAGAGGAACACACATCGGTCTCCTCCCCCTGTGAGTCCCCCTTTCCCTACAGTTAGAACATACTTTAGGTAACATTTTAACCCCTTTAGCGCCCCCTAGTGTTAACCCCTTCCCTGCCAGTCACATTTACACAGTAATCAGTGCAGTTTTATAGCACAAATCGCTGTGTAAATGTGAATGGTCCCAAAAACGTGTCAAAAGTGTCCGATATGTTCACCGCAATGTCATGGTCACACAAAAAAAAACGCAGATCACCGCCATTACTAGTAAAAAAAAAAAATGCCATAAATCTATCACCTATTTTGTAGACGCTATAACTTTTGCGCAAACCAATCAATATACGATTATTGCGTTTTTTTAACCAAAAATACGTAGAAGAATACGTATCGGTCTAAACTTAGGAAAAAAAATTAAAAAAAAAAAAAAAAAATTGTGATATGTATTAAATAAAAAGGAAAAATTATTGTGTTTTTTTTTTAATTGTCGCTCTTCTTTTGTTTATAGCGCAAAAAATAAAAACCGCAGAGATGATCAAATACCACTAAAAGAAAGCTCTATTTGTGTGGGTAAAAAAACATAATGATTTAATTTGGGTACAGTGTTGCATGACCGTGCAGTTGTCATTCAAAGTGCAACAGCGCTGAAAACTAAAAATTGGTCTGGGCAGGAAGGGGGTGAAAATGCCCTGTATGGAAGGAGTTAAGTTAAGCACAGCTATAAAGATAAAATTGTGATTGATTACTAGAATGCCTTCTGATGTACTAATAGCATTCTGGGTTTCACAGTGATTTATTACAAACATGTTTTTTCTGTTACAGCTACCATCTTGTCCTGTGGATGGATTATTTATCTAACTTATTACAATTCCAGGAATATAGGACTTATTTTAACACTGGTACTAAATCGATTGTACAAACATGGCTACATACACATTGGTAAGTAATCTTTTTTGAACACTTAGAAATACAGTGTTGTACTTTGGTAATCATCAATAGAAGCAGGAAAATGATCACATGTGTAGTGGGTTTACGTTATATTAACAAATTATTATTTTTTTTATATTTTTTCTTGTTCTTTTTTTGCATGCAGGCATTATGTAGTTCGCATTTTTGACTCTCTTTTAGGCTGCATTCACACCTGAGCGTCGCGTTTTCGGTCGGTTTTTCTGGCGTTTTGTCGCGCGTATTCGAGCGTTTGCATACAGCGTCGTCTGACATTTTTGAACTTCGACGTTTTTTATTTTAGCCAATAGGAAAAATGATCATCTCTTTCATCACTTGTTGCTATGTTTGTAGATTTTTTTATCTTCTGCCTGGGTGAATTGTTCTATTGACTAAAGCGACAAAACGCCCATAGAAACGCTCGTTATCGTGCTAGACGCTTGAATCTAGCGTTTTCCATTACATTTGCAGGAAAATACAAACGCTCGAGTATGCCCAAACCGCCCGATTCACGCGACAAAAAAGGGTCCGGAGCTTGTTTAAGCTTCAGGCGTTCGGCGTCACGCGTTTTGTAGTGGAGATGTGAACCATCTCCATAGAGAATAATGTAATTTTTCCCCGTATTGTAGCGTCGCGCTTCAGGCGACAAAACGCTCAGGTGTGAATGGAGCCTTAATATTTATCTGCAAATGCCTATCTGCTTTGCTGGGAAAAAAACCTTGTTTACAAAGATCAGTAACACAAGCTGAAATGTATGAAGTTAAGGACTTTATTAAAGAGAAGAAAGGGCGCTGCTCACCAACCCAGTGCATTAGTAAGTAGATGAATGTGGCCTCAGCCAGTATCTCTCCAGCCACAGCTGAAGCTGGAACGTGGCTGGAGCGATGCTGGCTGAGGTGAGTGCACTGACGCCAGCTCCCTTCACTGCAACCTGCGGGCAGATCTTTGTCTCAGCTTAGAGCAGCACTGCAAGTTTCATTTGGATCACAGTTAAGGACTTGAAGTAATTTCTTCCTCAGCCATTCCCACGCTCATTGCAGCTGATACCTGCTATAAGGCTTAGTTTACACTTGGTATACTGCCCCTTTAAGGGGGCAGTGCGACTTGTCATGTGACTTGGGACTGCAAAGTCGCATTACAAGTCGTACCCCAGCTGTGCGAATTCCGTCCCTACACTAGTTTGGTTCGACTTTGATGCGTCTTGAGGTCCATAGACCTCAAGAATACATAGTCATTGCTTAAAGTCACATCAAAATTGCTTGACTTTCAGGTCACAATAGTGGAAACCTAGGCTAAGACAGGGGTATAACCTATTGTGGCCACAATGTCAAAAATTACCAGTATTCGTGTAAGAGCAACATGGGTGTAAACAAAGCCTTGGTTTGTAATCTAAGGTCCTGCTGTGTGAGTAAATCGAGCTAAAACAGCTGTTCTCTGGAAGTGTTTATTACATCTTAGCAATGCTTTTACGTGCGTTTAAAGAAACATACAGCATGCTGTGATCTTCTGCATCAGAGCTTATGTGATTGCAGAGAAAATACATATAAATGCAACTCAATGAAAAAAAAAAAAATTCTCCACAAATGCAAATAAAGCGCATGCGGAACTGGACGCGAGGATCATGGTTAGGGTTGTCCCGAGACCACTTTTTTAGGACCGAGTACAAGTACAGATACTTTTTTTCATGTACTCGCCGATACCGAATACCGATACTTTTTTTAAATGTCATGTGACAGTTTTCAAACCACAATACAGACTAAGGATATTTTCTTTAGAATTATGAAGAACTCTAACTCAAGACATTATAAAAGAGTAAAAATTAATAAAAATGTTTTATTTTCTTGTCACGCAGTAGTAAAAAACTCAAAGAATTTTCACAGAACATGTTGATAAATACAAAAAAAGTATTCTATTTAGGTATCGGGAGCATTTGCGCGAGTACAAGTACTCCCGCAGATACTCGGTATCGGTCCCGATACCGATACTAGTATCGGTATCTGGACAACCCTAATCGTGGTGTAGATGAGAAATGATTGGAAATAAATATTTTTTTGCTTTACTTTTAAATGAAGCTCTTTTATAGTAAACCCTTTATTTGCCTCCTTTTTTTAATATTTGCTATTTGTACAGTTTTTTTTTTCCTTAATGTTGTCTATTAGGTTTTTGTAGGGTAACCAATTTTTAAAGCCACTTAGGGAAAATGGAAAAAAAAGCCTTCATTTTGTTTGGAAATAACTTTACCATGCTTTGAATTATAATTTTTAGGTTTTATTAATTGACATAAAACATGTACAATAATATACATTTTGCTTAAAATGTTCCTTTTTATTATAACAATATTTATCAACCACATAGAACACAGAATTGGAGAATTGTAATTTCACTGTAGGCAAAACAACGCTTTCAATGATAATGATTCCACAGTTAAATACCCACAAAGAGCCCCACAGCTCAGCATGATCCATGTAAATAAAACTGCAATGATCTTTCCTTTGAATGAGGCCGCATGCACACTGGAAGTTTTTTTGGCGTTATTACAGCAGCTGTTTTTGGCTGTAGACGTTTTTTTTCTACAGTCATTAAACTCTCCATCCTGTTATCTTAAGTGTTCCCATCCATGCACACATAGGCTGTTATCAGCAGTTTTAGGCAGTGTCGTTTTTGAGCAGTAAAAAAAACAAACAAAAAAACAGTGGTATCTGAGAGAAGTTCTTCAGCTGTAAAAACACTCTAACGCTGATAAACGTCGCTCACCAGCGGTTTTTAAAGTTGTTGATCCATTGAAAAAAAAATTCTTAAAAAGAAGACCCGCTAACGCTGAAAAACGCTAAAAGCCCCTAATAAACGATAAAAAACGATATTGCAAAAACGTTAAAAAGAATGAAATCTGCAAAGATACTGGCCTTTTTATAATGTTTTACGTTATAACGTCCAGTGTGCATGAGGCCTGACGGTTGAGATATATATATATATATATATACACACACACACACGTCTTACCTGCTTTGTGCAGTGGTATTGCACAGAGTGGCTCTTTACCTCCTCTTCTGGGGTCCCCCTCTACGCTCCACCTCTAGAGCTCTCAGTGGCTCAATGCAGCAAGGGAGTTTTTGATGAGTTGACTGAGAAGTAGCAGTGCAGGCAGCAGAGCCTGTGTATATGTAATGAACAAATGTTAAATCATATTACAAGTATAAAATATAATATTATGTTTTATGTAATATAATTTAACAATGTTATTTGCAATGCTTTGGAGTGGCAACACTCCAATGTGTACGTATTTAATTGAAAATTATAAATGGAAACATGGATTAAATTATTAGTCGATAATGACAAGTGTATTTAGTAAAAGTAGCTTGCTTCAAACTTAAATGCTTATGACACTACTGAACCCTCACGTTGCACATAAAGAATCTGTTATTTAGAAAGTAATACGCTTTGAGAAATTTTAGATAAAATTCTGCCATTTGGGTCACCATGCAAATATTTTGTAATGCACACTGACTTTACGTGAATTAGCTACATTTTTATGCTTCTCTCGAGCTCATGCTTACACCCTCGCAATGAGTTCTACGATATTCTCCACTTTCATCTGAAATAAAATGATACATTTCACAGAAAATCTTGCTTGAGCACTGTATTTTTGTTAAAGGCCTGTTCTGCTGATGCCAGAACTTGCTGATTTCCTGCTGACAAGATAATAAAAGCCTAAAGCTAACAGTGACATCCGTGTTTCTTTATTTTTGTAATGCTAGCTTTCTGAACCCTTGTCCTTTTGTCTAGGGAAGAATGAATTCATGTAAGAGTTCTGCAGGAATCAGTTTTCCTACTTGTCTGTAGCTGTATGAAATGCCTTACTGTCACAATGTAATTTTTAACGAGTGAAGTAAAGGTAAAGTAGATCTTGGTGTAGAAAACATAAAGCCATAACACCAGCTACCCTCTGGTGTTTTTCTGCACCTTTTATGATCTTTAATACCCTAGGTCCCTGAAAACTTGGTTGGTTCCTGTTCCTTTATAGCTCTATTGGTACTTATTTAATGAATAGGTAGAGTAATCAATAATGAGCTGTGGAAGGGAGAAGGATTTTGATTCATGATACATAGCTACAAAAGTTTTTAAAGTCGATGTAAAGCCTTTAGTTTTTTCCTCTTAGATTGATGAACAGGCATTAATAATGTAAAATTGGCACATTAAATGATTTTAATCAAATGGAATTACTTTACCTCTTCTTTAATAGTAATTGTAGCTGTGTGGCTGGATTTTTCATGCCTCAATCAAGTCCATGCTGGAGGGACTGGTGCTTTCACATAATTTGCCCTAAGGTCCTGCATGTATAGCAATGTTCTCTCAATGTAAGGATTCATGGCTTGTAAATTTGCATAGGAAATTAATTTAGAATTTTGTTTGTGTTTTACAGGATCATTTTCCTTTTCTGTCCTCTCTGGAAAGATCATGCTACGTGAGATATACTTTATTACAGAAGACATGTCTATTAGGTATGTGATGTGTTTCTATAGCCAGTGGAGTGATTATTGCAACAGATCATTTGATAATGTTTTAAATCATATACTGTATATACTCGAGTATAAGCCGAGGTTTTCAGGCCTTTTTTGGGGGCTGAAAATGCCTCCCTCGGCTTATACTCGAGTCAGTGTCCGTTTCTGCCAGCGGTGCCCGTAGAAAAGATGGCTGCGGGCCGAGAGTGCAACTGCGCATGTGCCGTTCCAAAGTCCGCCAGTCTGCGGCAAACTCGTACAAGCTTGGCTGGGTGCTGTGGGAGGGCGCATGCCCAGTGATGTAATGTCACCGCCTGGCGGCATTTTTGAATGGCCGGCACTCATTCCTGGCGGCGCCTCTCCCCAGCAGGGGTCAATGAGGCCTGTGCCTGGCCTGGATAGGATAGGATTCTGGAATGGAGCAGTGACTGACCATCCATCCAGGTCAGTCAGATGTGATTTAATTAATTAACCTATACTGAGCCAAGTATGGAGGAGGAGGGAGACAGAGTGACAGAAACAGACCCCCTCCTGTACAATGTCCGCACATGCCTCTGACCCCTGTACCATGTCCGCACATGCCTCTTATATTGCAGAGGAATAGAGGGCATAAGTTTGACCAGGTCTAATACTGGATGCTGGTTGCTTAGAACATAAAAAAAATGTAACGTACCAGTAGCTGCTGCATTTCCCACCCTAGGCTTATACTCAAGTCAATACGTTTTCCCATTTTTTGTGTGGTAAAATTGGGTGCCTCTGCTTATACTCGGGTCGACTTATACTTGAGGTATATACGGTAACTCAGTGGGGGGATTTATCATAACTGGAGCAGATAGAATCTAGAGCAGCTGTGCGTAACATCCAATCAGCTCTATCTTCAGCTTGTTCAGTCAAGCTTTGAGAATGAAAGCTAGAAGATGATTGGTTGCTATGCCCAAATGTTCCACGTTCTATCTGCTTTTGTTTTAATAAATTCTCCTCAATTGGGGGAATTCAGAAAGAATATGCCTGCACAATGAAAAAAGTGTAAATAATTTGCGCCTAGGACACATGCTGAATAGTGCTCATATAATAAAATCTTAGATAGTGACAGATAGTGACAGCTGCAGCTAAAATGTGTACCAGTTTGTAACACAACTTGACTAATAATTTATAATATACTGCGCTAGTCACATTAACACTTCATGTGGTAATCAAATCCTCATACAAAAAATATGTTTCACATTCAGTGACGTGACCTTTGAAATCCAGTTCCTCTTGAATTTGCTTAGCTTGACTTTGATAGCCCAGTAATACCACTCAGAGAGAAATGATGACCGCAAAGAAGCTCATGGTGTAAAACCGATTGGTACATTTTTTAAATAAAGGGTTTAAAACACACTCACTTTGTGCCGATTTAACCCAGAACCTGGTGTATACATCATTGGTTGGTAATGGAAGCGGGTGTCTCGCTTCCATAGTCAGAAGTGTGAATCGGGTCCCCATCCAAAGATGATGTCGGCGGAAGTTGCGTCCTGATGACACAGCTTTAATTCGTTTCCACCTGATCGTCCTCAGGAAGCTCGATTTTACGACATTTTGGTTACTGAATTTATACCCTCACAGGTATTAACCCTTAATTGGTCAATTAGATAATTTCAGATCCTTAACCACTTGCTTACTGGGCACTTAAACACCCTTCCTGCCCAGAGCAATTTTCAGCTTTCAGCACTCTCACACTTTGAATGACAATTACTCAGTCATGCAACACTATACCTAAATGATTTTTTTGTCCTTTTCTTCCCACAAATAGAGCTTTCTTTTGGTGGTATTCGATCACCTCTGGGTTTTTTATTTTTTGCGCTATTAATAAAAAAAGACCGAAAATTTTGAAAAAAAATGATTTTTTCTTAGTTTCTGTGATAAAATTTTGCAAATTATTAATTTTTCTTCATAAATTTTGGCCACAATTTATACTGCTACATGTCTTTGATAAAAATAACCCAATTTTTTTCGAAATGATTTGGTCTGTGTGAAAGTTTTAGAGTCTACAAGCTATAGTGCAAATCATAATAAATTATCACATATGATCACACCCGATGTACTGAAGGCCTATCTCATTTCTTGAGACCCTAACAAGCCAGGAAAGTACAAATGCCCCCCAAATAACCCCTTTTTGAAAGTAAACATTCCAAGGTATTTATTAAGATGCATGGTGAGGTATTTGAAGTTGTAATTTTTTCCCACAATACTTTGCAAAATTAAGATTTTTATTTTTTATTTAAAACTGTTCTCAAAATTGTCAATGTAATAGCTTATTTCTCTCACATGGCATGTGCATACCACAAATTACACCCCAAAATACATTCTGCTACTCCTCCTGAGTAAAACGATACCCCATGTGTGAGACTTTTTCACTGTCTGGCCACATACGGAGGCCCAACATGCAGGAAGCGCCATCCGGGGTTTTAGGAGCATAAATTGCACATCTAACTAGTTGACTACCTATTACACTTTTGAAGGCCCTGGAACACCAGGACAATGGAAATACCCACAAAATGACCCCATTTTGGAAATCTAACACCCCAACGTATAATCTATGAGGCATAATGAGTCTTTTGAACGGTTAATTTTTTTCCAGAAGTTTTTGGAACACGTGGAAAAAAATGAAAACGCATTTTTTTTTACACAAAGTTGTCAGTTTCTAAGATATTTCCAACACATAGCATGTACATAGCAAAAATGACACCCCAAAATACATTCGGCTACTCCTCCTGAGTAAAACGATACCCCATGTGTGAGACTTTTTCACTGCCTGGCCACATACGGAGGCCCAACATGCAGGAAGCGCCATTCGGGGTTTTAGGAGCATAAATTGCACATCTAACTAGTTGACTACCTATTACACTTTTGAAGGCCCTGGAACACCAGGACAATGGAAATACCCACAAAATGACCCCATTTTGGAAAGCTAACACCCCAACGTGTAATCTATGAGGCATAATGAGTCTTTTGAACGGTTCATTTTTTTCCAGAAGTTTTTGGAACACGTGGAAAAAAATGAAAACGCATTTTTTTTTTACACAAAGTTGTCAGTTTCTAAGATATTTCCAACACATAGCATGTACATAGCAAAAATTACACCCCAAAATACATTCGGCTACTCCTCCTGAGTAAAACGATACCCCATGTGTGAGGCTTTTTCACTGACTGGCCACATACGGAGGCCCAACATGCAGGAAGCGCCATCAGGGGTTTTAGGAGCATAAATTGCACATCTAACTAGTTGACTACCTATTACACTTTTGAAGGCCCTGGAACACCAGGACAATGGAATTACCCACAAAATGACCCCATTTTGAAAAGCTAACACCCCAACGTGTAAGCTATGAGGCATAATGAGTCTTTTGAACGGTTCATTTTTTTCCAGAAGTTTTTGGAACACGTGGAAAAAAATGAAAACGCATTTTTTTTTACACAAAGTTGTCAGTTTCTAAGATATTTCCAACACATAGCATGTACATAGCAAAAATTACACCCCAAAATACATTCGGCTACTCCTCCTGAGTAAAACGATACCCCATGTGTGAGACTTTTTCACTGCCTGGCCACATACGGAGGCCCAACATGCAGGAAGCGCCATTCGGGTTTTAGGAGCATAAATTGCACATCTAACTAGTTGACTACCTATTACACTTTTGAAGGCCCTGGAACACCAGGACAATGGAAATACCCACAAAATGACCCCATTTTGGAAATCTAACACCCCAACGTATAATCTATGAGGCATAATGAGTCTTTTGAACGGTTAATTTTTTTCCAGAAGTTTTTGGAACATGTGGAAAAAAAATTAAAACCCATTTTTTCCCCACAAAGTTGTCAATTGATAAAATATTTCTAACACATAGCATGTACATAGCAAAAATGACACCCCAAAATACATTCTGCAACTCCTCCTGAGTACAACGATACCACATGTGTGAGACTTCTACACAGCCTGACCACATACAGAGACCCAACATGCAAGGAACACCGTCAGGTGTTCCAGAGACACATAGCATGCACATACCAAGAATTACACCCCAAAATACATTATGCTGAGCAAAGCGTAAACAAAAGATTACCTGTGGTAATAGTAGCGCAGTTCTACACAGCAGGATAGCACTGGTCCAGGCAGCAGGCAGGGACTTGGTCAGCAACTGCATACACAAATGTCCAGGCAGGGATACAGTCCCGTCAGGGTTAGTGCAGGTGGTCAGTTCATGCATCAGGCAGAGGCATGATGGCATAGGTCCTACAGGCAGCAGGCAGAAGTAGGGCCTCGTTCAGGACAGAATGGGGACAGGGGTAGAGGCTTCTCCCACCCAAATCTCTTTGAAGCCTCCGGGCAACCAGACCCTAATCTAGAATGAGAAAACAAAAAAAAAAAATTTTCTTCATCCAGAAAAACTTTTCTGGAGCCCCTCACATATGTGAGACCCCTGTGTTAAATCCCACTAGTCCAGTAGCAGGGTACAAGATCAGTCCAAGGGGCAGGCAAAAGGCATGGTCAAACAGTCCGAGGTCAGTTCCAGATCAGGCAGAGGCATTACAGAATCGTTGGGCAGAAGAATGGTCAAAAAACAAGCCGGGGTCAGTTCCGGTTCAGGCAGAGATATTACAAAATCGTTAGGCAGAATCGTGGTCAAAAAACAAGCCGGGGTCAGTTACAGAGCAGGCAGTGGCATAAGGGGTGTAAAGGTGTATGAAGGCAGGAACGGAGGATTAATAATTTAGTTTGGTATGGTAAATCCGAAAACAGTCAATTAGACAGAGGCCAGGCTGTGAAGGGCAATCAGCACATTGGAAAGATGTGTCTCTTCTGATTCCTTGACTGGAACACACCTTACATTTTTTTTGACGTCGTCGGCCTGTTTCTGTGGGAGGGACTCTACCGGGAAAATGACGCTCGGCGAGACGACTTAAAACATCAGATCGGATAGTTTGGGGTGGGCCGTTCGGGAAAATAAGGGCAGTGATAAGGTCCTCTTGGTAGCCAAGGAAGCGTTTGGGGTTTTGGGTGGAGTTGCGGTATATTACATACGAGTTGTATATGGCCAATTGAAAAAAATAAATGGCAACTTTTTTGTACCAATGGTACGTCCGCCTTATGGCGAGATAGGGTTCAAGCATCTGGTCATTGAAGTCAACTCCGCCCATAAACAAATTATAATCCTGGATGCATGTTGGCTTTCGGATGGTGGTGCCACGCCTTCTGCGGGTTTCAACAGCGGTGTCATTGTGGATGGTGGATAGCATATAGACGTCTCTTCTGTCCTTCCACTTTACTGCCAGGACCTCTTTATTTCGCATACTTGCTGATTCTCCTCTTTTTAGTTTTTTTTTACAAGACTTTGAGGAAAGCCCTTCCGATTATTTCTGACGGTGCCACATGCTGGCGTCTGCTTCTGGTGCAGGTTGTGGAACAGGGGAAGGGAGGTATAGAAGTTATCCACGTACAGATGATATCCCTTTTCCAATAGAGGGGTGATGAGTTCCCAAACAATTTTGCCACTTGATCACTTGATCCCAAGTAGTCTGGGCAATTAGGGGGATTCAGCTTGGTGTCCTTGCCTTCGTACACTCTGAAGGCATACAAGTATCCTGTGACTTGGTCACACAATTTGTAGATCTTCACGCCATAGCGGGCTCTTTTGCTGGGGATAAATTGTTTGATTTGAAGCCTGCCAGTGAATTTCACAAGTGACTCATCCACACAGATGTGTTGGTCCGGGGTATACAATTGGGGGAATTTTTCAGAAAAATAAGTCAGTAAGGGCCGAATTTTAAAAAGCCTGTCGTGATTTGGGTGATTTCGGGGATGGCACTGGGTGTTATCGTTAAAATGTAGGAATCTCATGATGAGGTAGTATCGGGATCTGGGCATTACACTGGAAAAGATTGGCATGTGATAGATTGGCATTTTGGACCAAAAGGCACGTGAAGCGTTTTTTGGGTTGAGTCCCATACATAATGTGAGGCCTAAAAAAATTTTCAACTCCTCCACCGTAAGCTCTCTCCACTGGAAGGGACGGGCATAATAGGATGTGGGATTTTGTTGAATAAATTGCTGTGCAAATAGGTTGCACTGGGCCACAATTTCGGATAGCATGTCCTCTGTGAACATCAGGTTGAAATAATCGATTGGGGAAAAATTCTCCGTGTCCACCTGGATTCCTGGCTGGGCCGTGAAAGGGGGAATGTTGGCTTCTCCAGAATTTGGAGGAAGCCACAAGGGGTTTTGAAGGGCATAGGGAAGGCCGGCATGGGTCCTTGGCCTTTCTTGCTGAGGCACTGAGGTGCTTGTGGATGGCACTGAGGTGCTTGTGGATGGCACTGCGGTGCTTGTGGATGGCACTGCGGTGCTTGTGGATGGCACTGCGGTGCTTGTGGATGGCACTGCGGTGCTTGTGGATGGCACTGGAGTACTGGAGGATGGCACTGCCTGACCAGAACGCCTTCGCTTAGCGGGCCGGCTATCTTCCTCCTCGGATTCACTCAGTGTTCCACTACTGGGGGCTGGCTCATAATTGACGTCCGAATCCGAATCCGAATTGGAATTAGAATCAGAAAGAGTGAGCTGCATGTTGCTCTCGTTGGGCGCGGAAAGGATTTGGTATGCCTCCTCCAGGGAATAGGTTTTTTTTGACATGGTGGCGGGCACTGATTGGCGGCACAGGCACTGATGAGGTGAATCAGATGGGCACAGATGAGGTGGCACAGATGTGCACCGACTAATTGCACAGGTGGCACTGAGGCAGCAAAGATGAGGCGGGCACTGGTTGGCGGCACAGGCGGGCACTGGTTGGCGGCACAGGCACAGGCGGGCACTGATTGGCGGCACAGGCGGGCACTGATTGGCGGCACAGGCACTGATGAGGTGAATCAGATGCGCACTGATTGGCGGAGCAGATGGGCACTGACTAATTGCACAGGTGGCACTGAGGCAGCACAGATGAGGCGGCACTGATTGGCGGCACAGGCGGGCACTGATTGGCGGCACAGGCGGGCACTGATTGGCGGCACAGGCGGACACTGATTGGCTGGCACAGGCGTACACTGACAGGCTGATTGGCGGCACAGGCGGACACTGATTGCGGCACAGGCGGACACTGATTGGCGGCACAGGCTGCACTGATTGGCGGCACAGGCTGCACTGGATTGATGCGGCACAGGCGGCATCTGACTTGGTCGGCACAGGCTGATTGCACAGACTGATTGACAGGCTGGCACTGCACTGATTGAGGTGGCACAGGTTGGCGATGGCACTGGGACAGTGGCACTGGGAATGGCACTGGGACAGTACTGGGGTGGCACTGGGACAGTACTGGGATGGCACTGGGGACAGTACTGGGATGGCACTGGGGACAGTACACTGGGATGGCACAAATTATAACTTTCTTTTACTGACACTGACACTTTTCACTCACAGATCCGTCCTCTCTCCTCACACGCTGTCTCTGTGTGAGGAGGGAGAAGGCTGCAATGAGAGATGATCTCATATGTTTACATTTGAGATCATCTCTCATTGGCCGCACAGATCGCATAGCAAACGGCCACTCTGATTGGCCGTTCGCTGCGACCTGTGATTGGATGTGTCCAAGGGACACAGGCAGCACAGAATTTCCCCCGCTGCGCGCTCGGGAGCGCGCGCAGGGAACGTCTTAGAGAGAGAGAGATGAGAGATGATCTCATATGTTTACATTTGAGATCATCTCTCATTGGCCACTCCGATCGCATAGCAAACGGCCACTCTGATTGGCCGTTCGCCGCGATCTGCTATTGGCTGTGTCCAAGGGACACGGCCAGTACAGAATTTCCCCGCTGCGCGCACGGGAGCGCGCGCGGGGAACGTCTTAAAGACATGCCGTCAATTGACGGCCTGTTGACAAATTAGATTCGCGCTAGAGCCGTCATTCGACTGTAGCGCGGATCTCAACTGGTTAAAGTAAAGTAGGTCTGAAAAATAGATGATCTGTTTTGTCACCTGATGGAATATTATTACTGCTATTTTAAAATGTTTAAATACTGGTTAACTGAATTTCATTTATTAGTTATTATTTATTAATTTATCATTTTTTTTTTTTTTTATGTTAGTTATTTGTTTTTTGCAGGTATTTTCCCATTTTTTGTTAGCTTTTCCCTCTTTTTTCTACTCTTTTTGAGGGAGAATAAGAGAGAGGGAACTAGGAAAAGGTTTGCATCTTAAGCAGAAGACAATGCAGGTTATATGCATGCTTGAAATATGCTGATAGTTGAACTAAATTATATTCTGCGAGCTACATGCTCAATCACTTAAGGACCTTGCCTGTTTTTCAGCCTCAGTGTTTACAAGTTTAAAACCGTTTTTTTTGTTTTTTTTTGCTTGAAAATTATTTAGAACCATCAAACATTTATACATATATATTTTTTTTTCTAACACCCTAGAGAATAAAATGGCGGTCATTGCAATAGTTTTTGTCACAGCGTATTTGCGCAGCGGTTTTGCAAGCACACTTTTTTTTGGGAAAAATTCACTTTTTTGAATTAAAAAATAAAACAACAGTAAAGTTGGCCCAATTTGTGTTAAATTGTGAAAGATAATGTTACGCCGAGTAATGTCACGCTTCAAAATTGCGTCTGCTCGTGGAATGGCGTCAAACTTGTATTCCTATTACAAGGAATGTAAACATCTAAATATGAGATCTGGGGTCAAAAAGACCTCCGATCTCATATTTTTAGACTAAAATGCAAAATTGGCATTTGAAAAATTTACAACACAAAAATGTGCCTTTAAGAAGCATGGACGGATGTGATGTTTTGACGTCGCTTCTGCCCTGCTATGCTATGGAGACGGGTGGGAACCATCTTGCCCTCACTCGTATCCCAGCCAAGCAGCGTGAAGGACCCAATCGCTGCCGACGGCACTGCTGATGGCTCCGGTATGCGGTGGAAGGCACAGGAGAGCGGCGGGAGGGGGAAACCCTCTCCCGCCGCCGATAACAGTGATCTCATGGCGAATCCGCCGCGGAGACCACCGTTTACAGTCAGTTAAAGATGAATATCTTGGTTTTAGCAGCAGTGATGGCTTACAGTATATGTATGTGAGCCGGACCTTAAGTGATTAAGAAAGGTGTGATTTATTGGTTGCCACAGCAATATTTCTGTAATTAGCTATATTATATTTTGTATTGTCTTTTTATTTGAATTTGCAATAAAAAAATATGAAAAAAAAAATAGATAATGCCGAGTTTCCTATTGCTGAATACACTAGCTGTTGCCACTCCAATGTATTACATAAATAACATTGTGAAATTATATTACAAATACTATAATATTATATTTTATAATTGTAATATGATTTACAATGTTAAATCATGACTAGCGCGGTTTATTATAAAATAATTATATGCCTGCACCACTTTTTGTAAGCTGCTGCACCCTAGTAAACAAAAGGGGCCACTTATTCCCAGTTCTGCGACAGACGTGGTGGAATGGTTTAGCTGGAGCTGCATGCTCCGATTCTTCTACCTGCACCACTCTCTGCTTCTGCCCGCTCCGCTGAGATCAGGAGATAGAAGGAGGTGTAACCCTGCAGAGTCTGCCTCTGTCCTGCAGAGAGATGGATGTGAGCCCTTTGCCCTTTCATCCCACATGCCAGATCCTCTACCATGCAGCTGCTGTCACATTTATAATCTGCATAGTTGTGTGGGGCTCCATTCCAACAGCTACATCATTCACTCCCAGGGATCTGTAAATGAATAAACTACCAGTCCTGTCTTACAAAGTGGCAGACAGACTTGTAGTTCTCAATGGACTATGAGGGTGGTAATCCATTGTAGTCCATTGTTTGTTCTTCCAGTTGACGGTCTTTACAGAGGTATGGAAAGAGAATTGGAGCAAGAGTCTGCAGGAGCCTTTCATTGTACTTGTGGTTGATCTGGGATTCCTGTTAAAAAATATAAAAAAATGCACGTTATTTCAAAAACTTTCATTTATTATTTCATTTAGAAAGGTGGGCCTAGCCTTTAAACCTTAATTGCTGCCCAGCTGTCCAATCATAGTGCATTAAGTTCAGCTTTCAAGTTGGAGATATCCTGTAAAGACATTATTCCACTACTTGGTGTCATCTGCAGTCGCAGAATTGATGCTTTTAATCACAAAATCTATATAGTTTATACAAGGATTAAAGAGTAAGCATCCCAACATTGAACCTTGGGTTACACCACTATAACTTTAAGGCCCCTTTCACATCATTTTTGACGGACTCTGCTTGCTCAGCAGGGATCGAGCCGCTGATCTCCGCTGAGCAGGTGGATGACAGGTCCGCCTCCGCTCACTGTACAGAGACGGTTCTGTCGGAGCCCCGCTTTCCTCTATGGTGAGATCGGCTACAAACGGACCGCCTGTCTGATGCTATCCGATCTGCCAGACAGATGGAAGATCGGACCTCCATCCGTCGGGATTTGGCTGACCGAATCAGATAGCAGCAGGTGTCAGCGGACATGTCGCAGCTGAAATTCATCACTCCATAGAGGGAAATGGAGTGTCCGATCAGGTCCACCTGAAAACGGACAGGCGGACCTGATCGGACGGCACGTGTGAAAGGGGCCTAAACTGTTCAGAGTATGAATCGTTAATCACTAGTCACTGAATAAAGTCGTTTCTGTTCGTTTAGAAACTAGATTTCCCAAGCCGATTGACTTTAAATTACTCATTTGCCATGTGTGTCAAATGTTTCTGTAAAGTCCAAGTATACTGCATCCACAGACACTCCATAAAAAAATAAAAAAAAGTAGATTTCTTTGACAACTTTGTTCTTTCGTGATTCCATGCTTACTATTGCTTATAATATTGTTTTCTATCAAGAAATCAAACTCTCAAGTATTTTCCTGGATAAGGAAGTGAAACTAGCATGTCCATAGTTTTCTATTTTTATTTCCACAAGAAAAGCGTGTCCAGAGTTACATTGACTTTTATTCTGCTTCAAACATAGGCAGCTTATTAGCTTTGGGCCAATGTAGTAGTACTGAGCCAATCATTGAAAATTCTCTAAAAATGATAAACATTACTTTCTCAGTAATGCCTCTTTACACTGCCACGACTTAAAAGTTGCGCATTTTTTTCCCGTGATTTTGCAGCTGCTATTTTGCAGCGATATCATGGAATCCATGTGTAAACACGAGGTCTATGGACCTCAACTCACATCAAAGTTGGACCAATGTAGTACAGGAACTTGAAGTCGCACAGATATGAATGGTTATCATTGGGAATCATGGGGTACTACTTGTCATGCGACTCTGTCCAAATGCGCAGGAAAAGTAGCACAAGTGTGAAAGGGGCCTAACAGAGTTCAGTTCTGAAGACGTGGGTGTATGCCACCTGGACTAATTTACATGAAAAAAAACTATTGCATTTCCAGAATGCTGCATGATAGCAATAATAAAAACAAAACACTGAAATACCGTTAAAAATATATTTACCTAAGATCCTGGGAGTACCAAGTTTTTAAAAACTCACAAAACTGGACTTTTGTCCAGTCTCGCCGCAGGAAGCCGCTTCCCACGGAGGTACTTGTGCGTGCTCGCTTGATCGCTAGCAGGACCTCCTAGCAGCATCTTTGGAGCGTTGAAAGAGTGGTGTGTTTACCGCTCTTCCACCGCGCCTTCATATTGAAAGCAATGATAAACCACGGTGTTAACCCTTTTTTGACTGCTAGCGGGGGTTAAAACCGCGCCGCTAGCAGCCGAATACCAAATTATCAATTTGCAATTCAATTAGCAATTCTGACGGTAAATCGCTGCTATACCATTAGCGCACCTCCCGTCCCAGTGTGAAAGGGGCCTAAAAAGGTTTTTTCTCTCCCCCAGTCTGTGACTGGGCAGTAGAGAAGCCATGGATGATCTCATTTACCTTTCACTCTGCCCTCTCCTTTCAGCATTTTCTTGTTTTTACATGAGCGCTATAGTACGCATCATTAACTCTTTGTGTTGCTTTACTCTTTCCCATTCTGAGTGCTGCTGTACAAGAACTGCAAGAGAATGAAATTGAATTGAATTTGGGTACTTAAAGAGAAGGTCCAGACCCCCCAATAAAAAATTGAGTCATCAGCTACAAATAATGTAGCTGCTGACTTTTAATATTAGGGCTCTTACCTGTCCAGGAATCCCACAATGTCGGCACCCCAGCTGATTTTTTAAAAGGGCTCTCAGGTGCTGCCCCCTCCATTCATGGTAAGGGAAAACAGCAGTGAAGCCTTTTGGGGACAGCCCCCCCCCCACCTCGTAAAAGTGCCAAATGTAAGCGGTCAATGGGAGCATCCACTTTTCAGTGGAACTATGCTTTAACCGCTTAGCGACTGCCCTACGCAGATCTGACCTAGTACGTGATATGGCGATTTCTGGGTCTGGGGTGTGCGCGCGCCACCGGCAACCCACTCCTGCTGTGCTTGGACACAGCGAGAGCCAATCAGCAGGTCTGGTGAACCCGATGTCCGCCAGGACCCACCAATCTGAATGGTGACCTGCCTATGTAAATAAGGCGGATTGTCATGGTTTGAGTAGGGAAGACAGAGATCTTTTGTTTCTGCTAAGCAGGAACACGGATCTCTATCTTCCTACAGTAAATGCACCCCCCACACAATAAAAAAAAAAAATCCCAGTGAAGACTTTGATCACCCTGATGTTAAACCCTTCCAGTGTCATTAGTGCAGTGACAGTGCATTTTTTCCCCCACTGATCACTATATTGGTGTCACTGGTCCCCAAATAATGTCACTTCGTTTCAGATTTGTCTGCGGCAATGTCGTAGTCCTGCTAAAAACCTGGCTTTGCCACCATTACTCCAAAAATTCCATAAATCTTTCCCATAATTTGTAGGTGCTATAACTTATTATATGTAACAAAAAACCTTCTTGCATTTCCAAAATATATTTTTGTTGGAAATCTCTGCGAAAGGGACACAATCATAAACGGCAAACAGAAGAATCAGTGCTATAACATATTGATGAGAGAGCCTCCCGGGTGCTCAATCCAGTCGTTCGCCGAGTAGATAATGTAGAAAAGATGATCCACACACCTCATGTGGTTACGACTAAGATCTTATAGGCTTAAACGCATCAACTGATTTTATCTGCTTTTGTATACTGTGGTTTCCCAATAAAATTAAGATTTCTTAAGAGCAACAACCCTTGTGCGATCGTCTTTTCTACACAGTAATAAAAACTAGGTGGAAAATGTAACTATTCCATGATATAAAATACAAAATAAAACACAAAATAATCGTTTTAGCTTATTGTGTTGTAATATTACAACCTATTTTTGTTCAGCCTGTGACGTTCTGGTGTGTAAGGCCTCATGTACACTGCTGCCGGTAAACAGACATTTAGGAGCAGTTTTCAACTGCTCCTGAACGAGATCTCCTCTGTGTTATCTTATCAGTACATGTACACAGGGTCATTTTATAGTAGTTTATAGGCAGTTGAGTTTAGAGTCTTTTTCTGGAACCCAAAAAAAATCCATTCAGAAGCTGAGTTTAGAGGCATTTCAAGCGCCAAACACTGCTAAACGTGTTTTTTCTAGCTATCAAGTTAAATCGTTCAGGAGAGGTTGAACAACGTCCCGTGTACACGAAGCCTTATTTTATCATTTTTCCTATACATTGCTGATGACAAAATCTTTCTTTATATTTTGAAAATGTATTACTTTTTACATGGAATATAAGTACATATAGAAAGAGTAGAAGGATCTAGTCCTGTCCTTTGACATATATGCTTTTCAATTCTATACCCTGCCTTATGGAGAAAATTGGTATATACCTAGGTATGTACACTCACCGCGCTACTAAAACACTAAAGCAGCCAACATAACTAAGTGATCAATTTAGCAAAACACAATAAATACAAAGAAAATATGTAGCGCTTAAACATGTATAAAAATAGAAAAGCAAATAGTATAAACTAAATCTTAAACACCATAGGTGCACTTGAAGTGTCCTTTGAAGTGATATAGAGTCCACAGGGGTCAATGAGGTGACTGAGTGAGAGTGATCCACCACCGTAGGTTAAGTTGAAGAGGCTTACCAGATGAATAGCGACCACACTAGGTGTACACCTATTGGTCAACTATAGCTTAGGGTTAGACGCTGTTCTCAAAGGGACTCGGAAGAGATGAATGACAAAGATAACCGATCGTTTGAAGAATCAGACTTAAAATTTTCCCTCCTCTTCACAGTGCATTCAGCCAGCAACATGACTCGGAAGGCCCAATGGCAAAGAAAATAATAAAGCAAACATAGCGTAACTCTGATAAAAAAGTTTTACTTGAATAAACAAAAAATGGTACACTCACATTTGATATGAACAATCATGGACGTATAAAATGTACAGGCAGTAGGGTCAATCGCTTCCCGACGCGTTTCGTTTCACAAATTCATTGTGTATACCCTGCCTTACAATGATGTATTATGCCGCGTACACACAACCGTTTTTCCTGACGAGCAAAATGCAATTTTTTAAATTGGTCATAAAAACCAGTCTTGTATAGGCTCCAGAGCTTTTTTTCTCTACGAGAAAATGGCAGTTAAAAATGTAGAACCTGCTCTATTTTTTCTCGTCGCCGTGTTTCACGTCGTGAAAAAATGGTCGTGTGTACGCTTTAACAAGGGGGGGGGGAAATGCGCATGCTCAGAAGAAAGTTATGAGATGGGGAAATTGGCATAAGCAGCCCAAAGGGTGGCGCCATTCGAATGGAACTTCCCCTTTATAGTGCCGTCGTAGGTGTTGTACGTCACCGCACTTTGCTCAAGCATTTTTTTTCACAAACTTGTGTATGCAAGACAGGCTTAAGAGGAAGCACGTCAAGAAAAACTTAGTTTTTTTCCATGACATGAATAACGGTTGTGTGTACGCGGCATTACAGTCAGTAAATACATTCTGTACCTTACCTTTTTTTTCCTTTTTTTGTATTTGTTTGTCTTTATAAATTCTTTAAGATTTCAGATAAGTGCACATAAATGGTTCAATAGAAAAAATAAAAAGATATCCAAAGTAACAACCTGACCAACATGACATACATTTTCTTCAATATTTTTATTGAGCGAAAGTACTGTATTTATTGGCGTATAACACTCACTTTTTTACCCTGAAAATAGAGGATAAACTGTACCTGCGTGTTATACGCAGGGGGCTGTGGAAAGTTTCTTTCCTGAAACTTCTCTCTGATGCCGCGTACACACGGTCGTTTTTTGTGATGAAATAAAACGACGTTTAAAAAAACGTCATTTAAAATGATCTTCTGAAAAACGACCAAAAAAAAATTCGAACCTGCTTCAATTTTTTATGTTGTTTTTTCAAAATGTCATTTTTTGTGTGATAAAAAATGATCGTGTGTGGGCTAAAACGACGTTTAAAACGACGTTTTTAAACCCGGGCATGCTCAGAAGCAAGTTATGACATGAGCTTGAATGGAACCGCGTGCCGTCGTACGTGTTGTACGTAACCGGGCTTTGCAAGAGCATTTTTAGAAAACGATGGTGTGTAGGCAACATCATTTTTTAAAATGAAGTTTGAAAAACGTCTTTTTTTTTTTTTATGAGAAAAAACTATGTTTTTTTTACAAGACAAAAAACGACCATGTGTACGCGGCGTTAGAGTTAGGCCGCGTACACACGATCAAATCTATCTGCTGAAAACGGTCTGACAGACCGTCTCAGCAGACAGATTCGCTCGTGTGTACGGGCGAGCAGACGGATTTGGCCAGCCGACAGATTTTAAAGCCTGCTTTAAAATCTGTCTGCTGGGAACCCGTCGGACCAATATGTTTGCTGGTTAGTACGCTAACCAGCAGACTTACCTGCCCGCACATGCGTTGAATGGATTCGACGAATGCGCGGAAGTGTTTTACTTCCTGGTGCGGTGACGTGGCGGCGTCAACTTCATCACCACGTCACCGCGCTGTCTGCCGGCGGGGATTTTGGTTTGATCGTGTGTACAGCGATCAAACCAAAACAGCCAGCAGACAAATCTGATCAAATCGGTCTGTCCGACCGATTCGAGCAGATTTATTTGCTTGTGTGTACGGGGCCTCAGGGTGCGTGTTATACGCAAACAATACACAAGAATCACAATGGTAAAAAAAAAAACAAGCATAGAGTTTATCGGTACATATTTATGGTGCTGATAACGGAGTAATATGTTAAATGCAATGATGCGTAAAAACTGAGCGACAACAGTACATCGTGAAAAGTAGGATTAAAGGGGAGAATAAGTTCCCACTAAGTGCAATTAGCACAACTATCTTGAACATAACAATGTAGTAGAGAGTGAAAACAGTGGAGAGGAACCCCAAGGGAATACAACATAAGACCCCCGACCACATGTTCAAGTCTGGGGGCAGGTTTCACAAACCTATGGTTCTGAGAGCGCAGAATTGAAATGTGAAATGAGCCACCCACGGATCATGACATACATTTTCAAATGAATATTCTAGTAAAGTGTCTCTGGAAAAGAGAAGTGCCTGTGTTTCATCTTTATACCCTATAGCCCATTCTGTACTTTTTTATGGTAAAATGTAATCAACCATTAAGCTAAGAAATCGTTATGCATTACTAGCAAAATGTTGTGTCTTTGAGTAATTGATTTGTGCTTCTAGTTTCTTGACAGCTTTAGTGTTTTTGTTTTTACTTGGAGCATAGCCAGGTAGGCAGCTTGCCCAATTCTGCTTTATTTATTTAGTAACATAATGGTAAGATTATATAATCCTGTTGCTCGGAAATTAAAATGTACAATACTGATTTATTGGCTTTGCCGTTCTTAGAATCCATCAGTGAATATTCTTAGGCAGTAAATTAGTGCTGTCCGTTTTGAACAAACAGTGGCCTCAATGTTTAATTGATAAAGTGGGTCAAACATTTTAAGTTAAGAGGCAAACTCATTAGCCTGCCTAGACTTTATCTGCGGATTCCTGTTCAGATTCCTTTGACACCTATCCATGTCCCAATGATGTCATTCCAACTGCTGCATGTCTTGTCATCAGACCATACTGCTGATCACTCTTGTGGTCCATCACTTCCCAAGACATAATTAAAGGCATAGTGATCCCAATGACATCACTAGAGCTGTTTATTGTAACTAGATCTAATCATGGAATGAGCCAGAGAAACATTTGACATTTTATAAATTCAAGTGGAACTTAATGGTGTTGCAAACACTCAAGGTTTTTTGCATTAGCTGAAAAACCTCCTGTGATGCAGCAGCCCCCCAGAGCCCACCTTTTAATTACCTGAACTCTGTCTTTCCAGTGACGGGGATAAGCACACCAGCTCCAGCCGGTGTCTCTGGTCCTGATTGTATAGATTGATAGCAGTGCAGCCAATGGCTGTCAATCAAATCCAATGATGTGACGGGCGGCGCTGTGTCAATAGACACAGCAGCAGGACACAGGAGCGCGCTTGCACGAGTATCCTGAGGGAAAGAGACTTTTTAACGGGGCACTCGTAAAGAGGAGGAGCCAGGAGCGCTGCTGATGGACCCCAGGAGAGAAGGATCGGGCCACTCTGTGTTTCTTTTGTTTTTTAAAAAGGATCCTTTACATTTCCTTAAATATATAGTGTGTGCTATATATTACCTTCAGCATTGCTCCTGTTTGCTTCCATTTTCCTGAAGCCCGGAGCCCCTGAACAGCAGTAAATCATAAAGCATAACTAAACCCATAGATTTAACAGTTTCAAAAAACAGTTCCATTCTTGTAATATTGGGATTGCTAACTGTCACATTTGCTTGTGTCTTCAACCAAACTGTCAAAGCATCAAATGGCTGGTATCATAACTGATCACATGTGCAGCACCATGGCAGTTGCATATAAAACAGCGATATTTATGCCTGTTTTTTTTATCAATAACATGTTGTTTTACTAACCTGCTCTGTGTAATGGTTTTGCACAGAGCAGCTTACATCCTCCCCTTCTTGGGTCCCATGCTGGCAGTCCTCCCTCCTGCCTGGTGCCCCCACAGCAAGCCGCTTGCTCTAGGGGCTCCCAAGCCACGGCTCTGTGTGTTCAGTCACACACAGAGCTGTGGTTCGCCCCCCCCTCCCTGCCCCCCTCCATCTTTTGATTGAGTCAATGGCTGTAATTGACAGCAGTGAGAGCCAGTGGCTCCTGCCGCTGCCTAACATTGCGGCATCAAGAGGGGGCTCAGATAAGCATTATAGAATGCATGAAGGTAAAAAAAAAAACTTGTGCCTTTTAAAACCACTTTAAGGTAGTCAGCAGATCAGCCTCGGCAGTGCCAAAATCTGGAGCGCATGTTTGGAGCAGGGCGATTTTTTATATACAGTAGATATAGCTGCAAAAGGGAACAGCCTGAAGTTATTTAGCAGGTCTTAATTTTCTGATTAAGTTTCACTTTAACCACTTCAGGCCCAGGCCAATTCTGACACTTTGTTTCTACATGTAAAAATCATATATTTTTTTTGCTATTTTTTGCTAGAAAATTACATAGAACCCCCAAACACTATATATGTTTTTTTTAGCAGAGACCCTAGACTAGAGAATACAATGGTGGTCATTGCAACTTCTTATCTCACACGATATTTGCGCAGCAATTTTTCAAACGCGTTTAAAAAATAAATGTCATGCTTTTAAAAAAAAAAAAAAAACATTAAAGTTAGCCCAATTTTTTTGCATAATTTGAAAGATGAAGTAACGCCGAGTAAATAGATACCTAACATGTCATGCGTCAAAATTGCACACGCTCGTGGAATGACGCCAAACTTTTGTATCTAAAAATCCCCATAGGCAACTCTTTAATTTTTTTTTACTGGTTACATGTTTTGAGTTACAGAGGAGGTCTAGGGCTAGAATTATTGCTCTCGCTCTAACGTTTCTGGCAACACCTCACATGTGTGGTTTGAAAACCATTTTCAATGTAAACATTCATTGTAATAGGAATATGACATGACAGGACCTCTTTAAAGTGAGATGTGGGGTCAAGAAGACCCCACATCTCACCTCTAGGCTGGAAAGGCTAAACAATAAAAAAAAATCACTGCTTCACAGCTGAAGCGTCGACAGTTTTTTTTAATGCAGAGGTCGGGCGTGACGTCATAACATGGCGCCCGGCCTCCGACGATCATAGAGACTTCAGCGACCATCTGGTCTGCTGGAAATCTCTATGTTCACCATCGGCAGATCCTGTCACCGACTCACCAATCGCATAGGTGAGTCGGTAGAAGCACTGGAGGGCGGCGAGAGGGGGGGACATCCTTTTTCTCCACCCGTAGGAACAATCAAGCGGTGGAACAGCCGTTATGATCATTCCTGTGGTGTAGGGAATTGCCGGCTGAAAATGATGATCTCTGAATGATGCCTGTAGCTGCAGGCATCTTTCAGATATAGCCCCACAAAGCTGAGGATGTCATATGAGTGGTTAAGAAAGTAACTTCATCTTTCTGAAAATTTGACATAATAGAACAAGACCGTAATATTGTGCTCTTCATAGACTGTCCTATTTACCTTCTGATTGCTTGTAACACAACTATTATAACACATGAGAAATTGGTTAAAATATATCTAAAGCCAAAACTTTTTTTTTTTTTTCTGTAGCTGATTGGGAAATTGATTTCACTTCCTCTAATGAGGACAACAACAAGATAGAGAGCAGCTCCTAAATTGCTGGTGAATCCCTTAGGTAGTTGTCACTACAGCTGGGGTCCCCGTTGATAATAATACCCTCACCTCATGTTTTTTGAAGACAACTGGAACATTTTGGATTTTATTTTGCTTTCTGTTCCTGTGACAATGATCACCAGAACAAATGGAGATGCTGAATTTCCACAGAAGGGACCAACATGGCTGGCTGTACACCACCCCAACAACTTCCCTGTCACAGTAATATTGTTGTGTGTTTCCTACCCTAGGCATTATTCATATCTAATTTCATATGTGTGCGCAAAGCCTTAGGCCTTGTTCACTTGGATGCAGAGAATCGGTTCAAGTGGCAAGCAGAAACCTGGTCGATTAACAGGCTGGGGTCACTTCAGGCAGAAGGCTATTACATGCAGGTAAAGGATCTGTCCAGGCAGCAGTGATCAATTACCAGACCACAGTCAGTTCAGGCAGCAGGCAGAGACATGGGCAGTATGCAGGCAAAATATAAGTCCAAGTGACAGACAGAAACATGGTTGAATAACAGGCCAAGGTTAGTTGAGGCAGCAGGCAAAGGGCTCTTCCAGCAGGCAAAAATGTGGTTAAGAAAACAGGCACATGGTTGGTACACAGGTCATAAGATATAGGCAACATGCAGGTAGTTAGACATAACAGAATGTACCTTCACCAATATTATAGTGAAGTATGGTAGCAACAGAAGCAATCTACTAGAGGCCAGGTTTTGAAGGACAATGGTAACAAATATCACACCTTCTACCATCTTTGGTTCATACACAACATTTTTTGGGGGATCTTTGACTTGTTTTGGGAGGAGGGATAATATCAGGAAAGTGTCTCGACTGCATCAGAACAAAGATTTTCACGCGCAGAACCGTGCTGGTAAATAAAGGCTGGTATAACCGCTTCTTGGTAGTTTAGGAAGGAGCTATGTCCTCCTGCAATTTTGCGGATGACATAAGAGTTGTAAATGGCCAATTACAATAGGTAGGTGGATTCTTTTTTATACCAGTGAATAGATCTAGGAAGTCATCATTTGGTTGTTTAAATCAACACCTCCCATGAATTGATTGTAGTTATGTATGCCGTTTTTGGACCAGACTGTATGTTCTGTGGTGACTTTGTGGATGGAAGCGAGGACATTTAAAGTTATTGTAAATGATCGCTTTATGAAACAACCCTTTCAGTTTAAAATGGAAATCAAAGGCAAAACATTTTTGTTAAGCTATAAAAAAACATTATAAATACCTGACAAGAGGCAGAACACTAAGCTTCCCAGTGAATGGCTGTGCAGCAGGGGCATGTAAGGACAAGTCTGATCATTGGAGGAGTGCAGGCTGAGTTCCCAGCACAGCTAGAGAACTGACCATGGTGTGCTCTCCTGCTTAGTGTGTTCAGTTTTTAATAGGAAAGCAGAGGGACTGGCAAGAACATTAGGGATTTCACACCAAGGATGCAATACAAAGAGAACAGAAGACTTCTTCATACAAGTACATGGTACAGCAGGCACATATCAGGAATATGAAGTGTTGGGGTAATGAACACTTCAAGAGTCAACATTTCTTTATTTCAAACTTTGCCATTTATCAGTACCCACCAGTGCAGCCTCATCAGTGCCTATTAGTGCCGCCTTACTAGTATCCATCAGTGCAGCCTGTCAGTGCCCATCAGTGCAGCCTCATCAGCGCACATTAATGAAGGAGAAAAGTTACCTGTTTACAAAATGTTATATAACAAACTATGAAAACTACAAACTACATTGTTTTGTTTGTTTAGCAAAAAATAAAAATCCCAGGGGTGATTAAATACCACCAAAAGAAATCCCTATTTGTGTGAAACAAATGATAAAAATGTCATGTGGGTGCAGTATAGCATGACTGTGCAATTGTCATTCAAAGTGCGATAGCGCTGAAAGCTGAAAATTGGCCTAGGCAAGAAGGAGGTTTAAGTGCCTAGTAAGCAAGTGGTTAAGAGTGCTTCTGGTACACTAGTTTGGACCCTAATCCTTCAGAACTTATGTATGCCTATATTCTGAAAGGTCTCCTCACTTTTGAGAGTTTTTTCTTTTCAACAAGGTGGTCAGGACACTGGCTGGCGATCAGGTTATTCTGGCTCTGGTGACAGTGATCAGATACAGATGTTGCTGGTTGCACTGGTGACACTGGTACAGATGTTTATGGCTGCACTGGTGACACTGTACAGGTGTGACAGTGATCAGGTACTGGTGTGATGGAAATGAGGACAGGTACAGAAGTTGCTTGATACCCTGTTCGCACTGGTACAGATGTTCCTGGCTGCATTGGTGACACTACTGGTATGATAGTGATCAGGTTCAGATGTTGCTAGCTTCACTGGTGACACTGGTACAGAAGTTGTTTGATACCCTGTTCGTACTGGTACAGATGTTGCTTGCTGCATTGGTGACACTACTGGTATGATAGTGATCAGGTACAGATGTTGCTAGCTTCACTGGTGACACTGGTACAGATGTTGCTGGCTGCATTGGTGACACTGTACTGGTTTGATAGTGATCAGGTACAAATGTTGTTGGCTGCACTACTGATAAAGGTACAGGTGTTGCTGGCTGCCCTGGTGACACTGGGACAGGTGTTGCTGGCTGCACTGGTGACACTGGGACAGGTGTTGCTGGCTGCACTGGTGACACTGGTACAGATGTTGCTGGCTGCATTGGTGACACTGTACTGGTTTGATAGTGATCAGGTACAAATGTTGTTGGCTGCACTACTGATAAAGGTACAGGTGTTGCTGGCTGCCCTGGTGACACTGGGACAGGTGTTGCTGGCTGCACTGGTGACACTGGGACAGGTGTTGCTGGCTGCACTGGTGACACTGGTACAGATGTTGCTGGCTGCATTGGTGACACTGTACTGGTTTGATAGTGATCAGGTACAAATGTTGTTGGCTGCACTACTGATAAAGGTACAGGTGTTGCTGGCTGC
The DNA here is from genome assembly GCA_029574335.1 of Rana kukunoris. Classification (NCBI taxonomy): domain Eukaryota; kingdom Metazoa; phylum Chordata; class Amphibia; order Anura; family Ranidae; genus Rana; species Rana kukunoris. The sequence continues at coordinate 530,743,735 of CM056049.1, forward strand.
CCTGGTGACACTGGGACAGGTGTTGCTGGCTGCACTGGTGACACTGGGACAGGTGTTGCTGGCTGCACTGGTGAAACTGTGAGATGTATGGTTAGCATACAAAAATAAAAGAACGGTGGACATGGGACTTTGAGGCATGCCACAAAGAATAGTACATAGAGTTTAAAGCGGATCTCCACCCTAAAGTGAAGATCCGCTGATCCGAACACTCCCCCCCTCCGGTGTCACAATTGACATCTTTCAGGGGGGAGGGGGGTGCAGATAGACAGGTATCTGCACCCACTTCCGGCCCAGCATTCACGGGCAAAAGACGGGCATTGCATCACATCCCGTCGCCCCCCGTTGTGTGCTGGGAACACTCGGCTCCCAGCACACAGCTGGAGCCAATCGGCGGGCGCAGCGCGACTCGCGCATGCGCCGTAGGGAACCGGGCAGTGAAGCCGCAGCGCTTCACTTCCTGGTTCCCTCACCGTGGATGCAGGGGGGAACAGCAGGGAGACGAGCGATCGCTCATCCTCTGCTGCGGACGCCGCTGGACTCCAGGACAGGTAAGTGTCCTAATATTAAAAGTCAGCAGCTGCAGTATTTGTTGCTGCTGGCTTTTAATATTTTTTTTTTTGTGAACCATCCGCTTTAAGCAGTAAAAATAATATTTATTAAACAATCAGAATTTAACATTCCATGATCATCAAGTACATAATAGGATTTTTCTAAAAAGATAAAGCTCTATTAAAAAGCTGATATCTAAAAAAAACACATTATTGGTAAAATAAATTCGTCTTGCAGCAGTACATAGTAGTATAATCATAAACAATTGTTTAGTTGACATAAAGTTTAAAGGCCGAAATGTCTTGACTTCCTAAAACTCTATGCGTTTCGTGGATCCTGTCCACTCGTTAGGAGTTTGATGCAAGAGGTAACTATAAATCTAAGTAAATGTAAAAAAAAAAAAAATATATGGTAATCAATGGTTTCCCAAAAGGAGGGGGGGAGATCTTGTAAATTCTTACAAGTCAGCTTAAAAATTGACCTAGCATCTAAGCGTTTTTTGTTTGTTTTTACCTTAGCAATCAAGGACACATTGGATGGCTGCACTGGTGTGTGACAGTTCACACTGCTGTGCCTAGCATTCAGGTCACTGTAAATGACGGCACTGGTGTTTGTTTTACAGTAAAATCACAGATCGGCTCCATCTCCTCTCACATCAATCTCTGTGTCAGAGGAAACAGAACTGATGTCTGTAAAATTGCTGTGATTGGTCACATGGCACAGGACCAGTTTAATTGTATATATTACAACACTGGCAATGAACAAGAATTATTACTTATTTATACATTTGCGCACCTTTACACATCTATACACCACCTTATTCAGGTCTTTACACACAGTTTTTTTGCTTAGGGACTTTCTGTCAACAAGTTCCTTAGTAAACCTCAGCAAATTGTGATGCCCCTGCTGTAGGGGCCTAACATTTTGGATTTTCCAGGGGGCAGGATGAGTAACAGCAAAAGTACACGTTGTCTTTGGATGATAACACTACTTCAAGAACTGAAAGCAGAATTAGGACATTTGCTGACTGTGGTCTGAATCAACATGCTGCTTCTTATATCTTGCATCAGTATGGTCACCCTAATGACATCTTATAAGAGCCAGAAGAATCCCCTTGTGTTAGCTACTTACAATAATGGTAGGTGGTATCCTGCAAAAAACATCACTCTCAATCATGAAAAGTGGCACCATTACAATTAGTTTTGGTTTAGAACAGAAAGTGTGTTGGGGAGAATACCAGTTGTATACAGACCCATTTAGAACTAACAAAAGTCCAAAATAATACAATTTTACTGGGTGCCTACACATCTTTGCTATTGATTATAATGCATTCCATTGTTTTTTGTTTACTGCAGAATTCAAGATGGATTTATTATATTTCGTTGGTGGAAAATGTATAACCCTAAGCAAAAACAACACGGTGAGTATTTGCTAATTATACTAATGTAAAATCGAGAATTACTGTTGTTTTGAAACCGTGTTGGTTCTATTAAAGACATAATTATGGCTTCTGGGTCCACCTTAACGATATACTGTATACAGTGAGTGTTTGTGTATGGGTGTATATGTATGTCTGTGTATATATATATATATATATATATATATATATATATATATATATATATATAAAATCTTTTTTTTGTACATTATGGGACACAGGTAGGGTTGCCACCTCATCTATTCAAAACAGAACACATATTAATTACACAGGTTCTGTGGCTGATTAAGGTGGTAATTAAACTCACATGGTGCCTTATCTGCATTAAATTAGCCATAGAACCTGTGTAATTCATATGTGTTCTGTTTTAAAGGGATGAGGTGGCAACTCTAGACACAGGAGAAGTATTCTGGAACCTTGAGACACTGGCGCCTTTTGCCAGTGTCCTGTCTCCTCAAGGCCAGTCCAGTATAACCCTTTATTGTGCCATTCAAATCTCATTTTTTTTTAATTGTGTCCATTGGAGAACAACTTCTCTTTGCTTTGAGAGAAGTAAACTATTTTCATACTTGCATAGTTGGTTGAATAAAGACACCAATCCCTTCAGTTTAACCTGTATGTGTGCAAATATTTTCCATATTCATGTACACATCTGAAAGTTTTTTGAATTTATCTACACGGCCCGCTGACACCAATAACTGTGGAAGGAATTTCCACAACCTTACCTCTTTAACAGTTTGAGATTGAACTGCTTCTCATCCAACTTCATTGTGGGATTGTGTGTCTTTTTTTAGGTTTAACTTTTCTTTTTGTTTTACTATTGGCACAATTCTTCACCAGCTGCAGAGCTACTGAGCTTCTTTTTTTGCTACACCTCTACTTTTTGGCTTTGCTACTCCTTTACTTTGCCCTGGGGGCTGTACCTTGAACCCACCAGCAAGAAGATGTGGTGCCAGCCTGTTATCTTGCCCTCTGGACAATGGTGTCCACATTAGGCACTCACCTAGGTATCTGATGGAACACGTTGAGCTGGCCATAGGGTGTTCTACAGGTCCAGGGCCATGATGCACCCGCTAATTGGATCCCTGCCCTTTCAGGAAGTATGCCTGCTGTGGACATGTTTTTTAGTGAAGGCCATGCTGCCCATTAACATCCTGGAGCTCCAACACTGGATGCACCATGGATACCAAATCTTAGTGCAATCAGACAATGCCACATCAACTCCTGAGGGGGCACTAGGAGCAAATGGCCAGATCTCAGTCTCTTTGGTCTACATTCCAGGAGTGGACAACTGGAAAGCAGATTACCTAAACTTCTTTTTTATCGTACCTAGAAATCTTTCTTTGCCCGATGTAAACACAGGCACGTCAATCCCAGAGATTACTCTGTGCTTCGCATTATGGCCTTCCTATAATCAGCGCTCTGAAAGGATAGGTTTCATCTCCCCCTTGACAAAACCTTAACTCAGGGCACATCTTGGATCAGGCCTTACAGCACCATGTACTTCTTTGGACCCTCGACTTGGTTCTTGCTATCTTACAAAAAAGGATTTCTACTTGGATGACTGCAAAGTGGCCTTTTTGGTTGCTATCACATCTGTCAGACATATCCATAAGTTGGTGGCTTTCTTTTGTAGGGGGCTGTTTCTCATTCTTCACAATGGCAAGGTTGTCCTACTTCTAAGACCCTTTTTCCTGAGATTTTATTAGTCTTTCACCTCAGCATAGACACAATGCTTCCATCCTTTGCCCTGCTCCAGCTGTCTTGTAGAAGGCCATGGCTTGGTATTCTGGTTCCGTATTAGCGGATCCTTCAGTCTTCCAGTAGCTGGAAATCCTGCCCAAGACCCTGGGTTATTATGTCCACAGACTAGCTGACACCATTTAATTAGTTTTAACTGTGTTCAACTAGGAACGAATCCCTCTATGCTCCGATTTGTCAGTGTAGTTGCTTGGCGTCTTTATTTATTTTTAATTATATAGTCATATTTTTTTTTATTCTGTAATGCCGAGTGGTTGGATTTGTTAAATATTGATTGCTGTAAAAAGACCAACAGTTTTGAGACTAAAGACAAGTAAATAAATACACTGCATATCCAGATAAAATTGAATCTTGATACAGGAATGAGGATTGTGTTAATATTGTTCCTCTCATTGATTCTGAATTACACAACAGCAACTGTAAATCCCCAGTGTGAAGTGTTTACTTAGTGTGATTGTCTGTGGTTTTGACCTCCGTCATGGTCATGAGCAAAATTTGTCAGGGAAAAGAACAAAATAGCTTGAGAATAATCCTGTTATTTAGAGTACAGGGTTTTGTTAAGGATTTACTCTAATGCAGATGACGATGCACGTCCTTCATATTGTACACAAATTTGTGTCTTCGTAGACATTTGCATCAGTAAAATTGTAATATGGGAGTTGGCTTCTAGAAACCTGTTTCTAACATTCCTTGGGATAAAAGTATATGCGATTTACCATTCTTATCGTGGGGAGTTTTACAGAGTTCTCTGTCTGAAATTGCTTTGTCTCAAACAAGCTTTATTGCTCAAACAATTAAACCCAATACTTTTGTATACATATTTGCAGTTACTAAATCAGGTGGGTTGCAAACTGCTTGAATGTATTAAAAAAAAAAAAAACTCAGCCAATTACTGATTTCATTTTAATGCTACCGAAAACCCTAGTGCAATCTTAGACAAACAATCTATGGGTGGCTGCTGAGACTCGAAAGGAGTCGGCCCAACGATTGACTTCTGTCCAATGGACTTTTTGAAAATAATCAGCAGTTGTCAGTGTATTCTCACAGTGCAGAGTTTCAGCTGTTACAATACAATATCTCAGCAGCGAGGATTCCCTTATCCACCCTGATTGTGTGGGTAGAGAAATCCTTTTTTAATTTTACATTTTTTTACTCAAAAAAAAAAACAAAAAAAAAAAAAACATACTTTGGCCAGCCTTAGCTGTCTATTAGAGCTTCAGTTGGGGAAAATTGAAAAGTTACATTGGACCCATAAGTTTTTTTTTTATTATTGATATTACTATCTTAACCACCTCAATACTACTATAAGTATACATACGGCATCATATTAAGGTAGATATACCAGAAACCATGATTTGAATACCGTTCTTTGTAGCCAGCGATTCCCTATCTGGTAAAGTGATCTAAGTGGCTTTACAGCTGCTTTATTACTTTTATGGCGGCCACTGCCTCCTTTACCCGGCTTTCCTGCTAAGGAAGTCCGATATTGATGCAACCCCAACTGTGCCCATCAGTGCTTAGCAGTGATGCCTGTCAGTGCCGCCTCATTAGCGCACATCAGTGGAGAAAAATTACTTGTATTCAAAATTTTACAACAGAAATTGTATTTTGTTTTCAAAATGTTCTGTCTTTTTTCGTTTATCAAAAAAAAAAATCAGTGTAGGTTAAATACCACCAGCTCTATCTGCCTCAAAATTATTTTACAATTTTTGTTTGGGTACAGTGTTGCATGACTGCGCAATTGTTATTCAAATTGCGACAGCACAGAAAGCTTAACATTGGCCTGGGCAGGAAGGGGGATGAACATGCTCAGAAGGCAAGTGGTTAATCAGTGCTTGATTGAACACAGTGTGAATGGACTGAGTTGCTGACAAGGTATGTGCTTGTTATCACACTGAAAGGAATAACATTATTAGTCCAGTTTTCTTCTAGGCACATAGTGTTCATTCCTTGAGGAATGGACAGTTTTTGGACCCCCAGAACACACGTGACTGCACTTTAAATTGTCTCACTGACCTTTATTGGAATAAAGTTGCATCTGGCCCTCTGTAGTATTTCATTTCCATTTCTGAAGACTACAGAATTTTTCCTTGTGAAGATAGTGAGGTCTGACATCCGAAACTATGTGAAGTCCAGAAGGCTTATACGACACAATAGACTTCCGAGGAGAAACGCACAATAGATGTACTGTACAGTATATCATATTTAGTATCTAACCAACCATTATGTTATTACTCTTAATAATATGATGGTTTGCAGATTTAGAAAATTTAATAAGGCAATCAAACTTTTAATTTTTTGTCAAATCCGCAAAATTTCATACAGAAGTATACAAAAGTATAGACGTGCCCAGGAGATTTGGTATTAGGATATTAATACTGATGAAGGGGAAGCCCCATTCTCCAAATTGTGTTCATATGGTCCTTTGTGATTTTCATTAAGTTACATAGAAAGAAAGAGTGGCTTGTGATTATCCTTCCCTATCTGTTTACCGGTATTTTAATGTGTCAGCCACACGCTCTGCCTCCCCGCACCCCTGCGATGGCTGCCCAGGCTGTACACCTGTAACGTCGCACAGCCACAAGGACATAACTTGCCTAAATGTGCGCTCTCCATCCCTACACTTGTGAGTGCATTACCTTTAGTGTGTGTTTATGTGCCATTTAATTAAAGATGTTACTGCACTTATTTGTGCCCAGTTCTTTTCTTTATTTGTTAGCTCTGTACCCCCTTCACCAGGTCTAGGAAAAACTGCGGCACCACTGCAACTTCCTTAAAAAATAATCATGCATTTTTCCTCTGTCTTCTATTGAGTCAATTGCAATTCCCTTCTCTTATGTCTATCAAAACTACCATTTTAGGATTTGGAGGACTTTGCAGTGTTGACAAGAAGTGGAATTCAAAGTTTCTTTATCAAACTACCACATGTACAGAAACCTTTATGCAAAGCATCCAGAGCACAAAATGCATGATTGTGCTGATTGCCCTTTGCACAGTTGCGGACACTCTTGAGTATTAGTCTTATGCCCTGTACACACGATCGGTTCGTATGATGAAAATGGACAGATGGACTATTTTCATCGGACAAACCGATCATGTGTGGGCCCCATCATTTTTTTTCCCATCGGTGAAAAAAAATAGAACTTGTTTTAAAATTTTCGTATGGTTAAAAAAAAACTATAGAAAAAACGATCGTCTGTGGGGAAATCCATTGGTCAAAAATCCGCGCATGCTCAGAATCAAGTCGACTCATGTTCGGAAGCATTGAACTTCATTTTTCTCTGCACGTCGTTGTGTTTTACGTCACCGCGTTGGACACAATCAGATTTTTAACCGATGGTGTGTAGGCAAGACTGATGAAAGTCGGCTTCATCAGATATCTGATGAAAAACGCTATCGGTTCGTTTTTATCAGACGAACTGATCGTGTGTACAGGGCATTAGAATTATTCTTCAGTATAAAGTGCAAAAGATTTTAATCTGTGGTCTGTATAAAGCAATGCCTAGACATGAAAGGGTATGCCACATAAGGATGATTACATTTTTGAGTGCATAATTTGTATATGCCAGCTCAGAACGTACTATTTGACTCAAAGCATTCTATTTTATGTTATTAAATTCTAAATATTGCAAGTTAAATGTAATCTGTCAGATTTGTCTTACATAATTTAAGATTACACTTTTAATGAGGCCTAATAGCTACCCAGGAGAATCAAATATAAGAAAAAAAAACTCAATCATCTTCTTGTTGATGATAGTTTGACAGGGTCCCAAATGAGCCCTGGTCTGCTTTAATTTTCTATGTATAATTGATCAGAGTCTCTTGGAACTGATACTCCTAATTAATAGCCTAACTTTCTGTTCTTCTCTATTAAGCCTTTTTTCTTTTCTTTGTGCTGTGTTTTGGCACGTGTATCATATAGTACAATTGTAAATAATGTTATGTATTTTCGGCTTCTCTTTCTAAATAATTATTTATCAGGTTTAGATATATAAATGTATCTATTTCTTATAAATAGTGTTGCTCATTTTTGTTAGTTTTGCAGGTAGTTTGACCAATTGGACTGAAATGCTGCAAAAATACCAAATATAAATCTGAACAATATTGAAGTGAATGAGCGCCAACAGATTACATACATAAGAATCTCCCGTTTACTCGGCGGCCTCTTTAATACAAAGTCCTGCCTCCTACGATAGGCAGATTAGTCATCCAATGCCAGCCCAGGAGACGGGACTTCCCATTACAGATGCCACCAAGTAAACAAGAGATTCTCCTGTATGTAACCTAACCACACTCGTCCTGCCCCCCTCCCTGTCCACTCCTAGGTTGCCAGAACAATAAATAGGGTATGTATCTTTTGTGGCCCCCCAACAAATCGCTTGGGGATTCATTAGGGGGCCACAAAAGAATTATATATCCAAATTACCAGTGGGGCTGCATTAAACCAGAACGCGGGCCGCAATTGGCCCATGGCCCAGACTTTGGACATGCCTTACCTAGCTGAATGCTGTGATTGATGTGGATTACCTAGCAGGTTTCTATGGCTGATGTGAATTTTCTTGCTGGACACTGATCAGCTCTTGATTTACTTCTGGTGATATTAATACATTTAATTTTCTTTACTATTCATTAGGGGACACAAGGTTAATTCCTATACTGTCAAGGAAATTTTAATTGCTGTCATATTTATCTGCAAGATCCTTGGTGTACAGTCCTAAGAGATGTATCTAGAGATCCGGTTAATCATTTGTTTTTTTAACAATTGGAATCGTGTGTCTGTTGCCCTCCACTACATGCCTGATGGGTCTCTTGTCTGGAGAACCCTGTGGCTCAAATGTTAGTATGTGGAACATCAGTGCAAAGAAATACCTATTGTGCGTGCCCTTTTATGGCGAGCACTTCTTTGCTGTCTTTCTGGACAACTTTAACAGGGGCGACAAGGCAGGAAAAATAAGCAAAAGAAAGCTAATGATCAGAGTCAAACTGAAACTAAGAAGAGTTTCTGTCCTTTCTCCCAGTACTCTAGGTTCAAAGCCAAGCCTGGAACTCTGTTCCCCTGCAAACTTTGGACTTCCTAAGCCTCCAAGCATGTGAGCAAGCCCTCTATACCATGAGTTGATACCCCCACTTCCCAAAATGGGGGAATGTCTTTTAGCCTTTTCTACTGTGGATGATAGAATAAACGTGGTATCCAGGGGCTAACTAGACTTTCAAACTCCTCCTTCTCACCACTTTATGCTGTCAGGCCTGCCAACATCCCAGCAGCGACAATCAGATGTCTATGCTGCTTTGTCACAAGTTCTTTTTTCAGGGGGTTCTAGCCATGGCGCAGGAAAAAGAAATGTTTCTCAAACCTATTTACTAATTCCCCAAAGCAAAAAGAAGGCTTCCATCCCAACACATCAGTGCTATCTCCATTTTGTGGTGGGTTTGCCACACTAAAATAAAATGTGGTCTCTTGCGCTTTCCAAGTGAATATAGTGAATAAACAATCAACTCTGAACAAAGGTCTAAAGATAAATGAAATCGCTGCTCAATCTACAAAGTGTACATGTGCACTACAGAATTGAATAAATATAAATAATGATGAGCGCAACCTCCCAAATGTCCATCAAATAAAATATATATAAGTGATAAACGTGATTAAAAGTGTCCAAATCCGAATCCAAAATTGAATATATCTGAATATATATGGTGAATTCTTGCAAAAAAGTGCCAAACTGTGCTTCTTTCAGTAATCCTCCTTACAGTGAATGCTCACAAAGCTCTTACCTCACCAATAGGTAAATTGAGCCTTTACAGATTTTCAGAAATCCAGAGAAACCGCAGATGACCGTCTCACTATCCTTGTGTGCTATCAATAGCGCAGGTAGTACTTAATCCATGATCTCTGTGATGCGTCAAATGTACCAGGTGTAGACAAGGCTCACACATGCAGATCAAAGAAGAAAAGAAAGGCCTCTCATAGTGTAGAATGTAAGTACAGTATATAAGGGATTTATTAAAAGCCAAATGGGCGATTACATGCAGCAAGAAAAAAAACAGGCAAATAGCAAAACCGTATGGTGTAGACGATTCCAGCGGCACTTTGTGCGTTCTTTGCTGCATGTAAGTGCCCATTTAGCTTTTAATAAATCCCTTATATATTCACATTCTACACTATGAGAGGCATGTATTTTCTTCTTTGATCTGCATGTGTGAGCCTTGTCTACACCTGGTTCGTTTGACGCCATCATGGAGATCATGGAGTACTACCTGCGCTATTGATGGCACACAAAGATAGTGAGACGGTCATCTGTGGTTTCTCTGGATGTCTGGAAATCTGTAAAGGCTCAATATACCTATGGTGAGGTAAGCACTCTGTGAGCATTCACTGTAAGGAGGATTATTGAAAGAAGCACTGTTTTGGCATATATTTCCGCATATATTCAGATATACTCAATTTTGGATTCGGATTTGATTGAACATTTTGGACACTTTTAATCACGTTTATCATTATATATATTTTATTTGATGGACATTTGGGAGGTTGCGCTCATTATTATTTATATTTATCCGGGTTTACCACACTACAAATTTTTTGCACTTCCCTTAGGTCTGTACACTGTACTTTGCATCTTGACCAAGGTGATCTTTCACTTGCTCTACTTCATTCATAAGGCATCAAGTGTGATATATCTATAATCTTCTCCTAAGAAAGACATAGGCCTTATATGACAATGCCCATCAAACTGTTCAGAGGCTACAATGGTTTGGATGGTTCCTGAACCTTCAGAAATTAGCACTGGATCTGACACACTGCTTAGAGTTTTTTTTCCACCATACAAAACTTCTAACTCTATGCTTCCAGGTTCCGATTAAGGTTCAAGAGCAATCAACTGTTTGCATACAAGTTCTGTAACTTGTGGTTCTTTCTTTTGAGGCCATTATGTATACTCAAATCACATTCAAAACATTGGAACTCAACATTCTGGTCGAGTAGGATATAAAAGAGGCACACAAATCCAGCCCTAGAGTCAGGGAAGTTTTCCCTTTCTTGCTCTGTAAGATTTTTTACAACAAATGCCATCCTGACAGGGGGCAGAGGAGCCTTGGAACCCTTTTGGTGCAGGGCATGTGATCACCAGAGAAAGCTTGTCTTCCAGTCAACATACTGGAGCTCAGAGTAATGTGGTAATCTATTTAGGGCTGGACCTCCAAATTTCAGAGAAGCCGAGGCTGAACTTCATGTTCTAGCCCTGTCAGTCATCCACATTTTAGGCGTGGAACGAAAACTTTTAGATGTTAACGTCTGCACTCTGAAGAGTGGTCTCTTCGATTGGAGGTTTTTTAAGACCTCTGTTACACGTGTGTACCTCCTGGGTTACACATTCAATTACAAACTGAGCAGAATTGTCTCCAGGTGCCGGGACCCTCTAGAATATAGCAAATGGATGCCCTAGTGACTCATTGGGATAAGCTCAACCTCATCTATGCCATTCCCCTTCTGAAACTCCTTCCTTGTCTGCTTTATAGAATCAACACAGCGGGCATCCTGATGCTATTCATTGCACCGAAATTGCCTAGGTAGATGTGGTACTCGAACCATGGGCACTCCCAGATCATTTGGGTCTTCGACTCAAAGGACATGTATACCACCCTGCTTCATGGTCACTGATTTAGAACTGCATGGCTGTTAAAGCCCAGGTCCTAAATCGTAGGGCACATATCATTCTGTTATTCCGACATTTCTAAAAGGTAGTAAATGCATCTCTCGCAAGGTCTATCATTGCACGTTGAAGATGTACTTTACACGGTACAAGGTAAGAAAATGCAATCCTAGGAGGTATCCTGGCCCTCCTCTAGCCTGGCCTGTTTCAGCATTTGGCTTTGAGTACCTCAAAAGCAAAATCTCTGCTCTTGTGATATTTTTGTTCCCCCCCAAGGATTGCTTTCCTCTTATTCCCTCGTGCGAACCCTTTGTACAAAGTGTAACTCACATACTGTAGTTCCACCCGTATGTCCACCTGTGACTCCATGGGACTTCAACCTAGTTTTGTCAGCCCTTCAAGAACACCTTTTCAACAAATTAGAGAGATTCATGTGTCTGCTCTCACTCACAGGGCATTACCTCTGCAAGGGGAGTTTCTGAGTAGGCTGCCTTGTCTCATAAGGAGTGTTTCTTTATCGTACATCACGGGACACAGAGCGCATAGCCATTACACTTGGGTTATATGGGTACCTTCAGGTGTGGACACTGGTGTAATCAATTTCACAGGAAGTTTCCTCCCTATATAACCCCCTCCCACTGGGAGTGCTTCAGTTTTTTCGCCAGTGTCTTAGGTGTTGGTCACGTCTAGCTGTCCCTCGGAGGTCTCGGGACCCAGGATAGCTAGCCGGATCCGTCCGAAGTGCTTCAAAGCCAAGGTGTACGGTACCCGGGCCCTGCTGGAGTGGGGTTTTGCCTATAATGCCTCTCCTTGGAGGGCTGGATTCTGGGCTCCAGTGCCTTAGTCTCTTCCAAGAACTAAACGCTACTGATGCCAGGATGCTATATAGGTCCAGGTGTGTGGGTTCCTTAACACAGGACCCCGGTCCCTGAAGGTCCAAGACAATACCCACGGAGATGGGGGAAGGTTGGGCCTCTTGCATTTTGCAATACCCTGCGGCGTGGAGCAGGTAAGAGGGAACCTGCGGGACTTGGTTCGACAGTAGGTATCCCCCTGGGGGTTCTGGGTCGGCTAATGGTATGCTTGTGCATCAGCCACTATCTCCACTATGTCTTTTGAGGCAGGATGGGATGTACTAATGTTTACCCAGATAACATGTAGGTATATGTATGCTTTTAAAGATATGTATTTGCTACTCCCCCCAGATCTGCCTGTTAGCATGATACTGCAGCCCCACGTGCTATAGGGAGGAAATGCTGACAAAACTCCTGTTTCTTAGGAAGCCTACGGGAACAGCTTCCTCTATGTGTGCACTACAATAAAGATTAGTGTCTTGCCTGGTGTCTGTTGGGTTGCTAAGCGCTGGTCCAGGCTTCTCCTCTGCTTTCTGCTTCCTCCATGTTGGTTTCAGCGTGGGGGGGGGGGCGGGGGCGCGCGTGCGCGCCGCCTTTTACAGCGTCAGCGTGCGTGGGGGGGCGGGCCAGCAGCGTCAGGTCTCAATTAAAGCAGCAAAGCATTTCCTGGCTGGTCATTCCCTCCTGAAAGCAGAGGAGGCTGAGGACACAGAGCGCGCAGCTGAGCTATTTCTGGCTAACAGTGACACCCAGTGGGGGTTTGTGGATCTTCAGTTTTTTTTCTTAAAGGGACTCAGCCTTAGATCTGGCAGTATCTGAGTCGGTGCAACCTTGGGCTCCAGCTAACGGGCATTGGTGTGGCAATACTCACAGGACCTTCCTCGGTATTGCCGCCTTCTCGGGCGTATGAAAATTTGGAAATTTTTTACCATAGCCTGTTCTTATTAATGGTTCACTTCTAGCTACAACAGTTGGGTGTTGGCTTTAGGGGTGTCTCAAGGTTGTGCAATGGCTCCCAAGGGATCAGGACCAGCTAAGGCTGCAAAAGGTACCAAAAAACTAAAGGGGTCTCCATCGGGGTCAGAGGATTTGGGCCAGGCTCTAGCGGTCCCACCCTCACCAGATAGACCACCGAACAGCATGTTGCAGGAGCCATTGAGGGTGCTAGGGGCAGAGGCGGCCCCCAATCAACCCATTCCCGTTTACGTTACGTAAGAAATGCTAGCGACCACCCTGGGTGGGCTAGAGGAAAGGTTAACTGCTTTAATTGCCCGCTCTTTGCCAGGTGGCAAACGGGCTAGATCCCCGTCACCTAGATTGGTGTTTTCAGATGCAGAGGTCCTCTCTTCGGAGGAATTGGACCCACAGGGGGATCAAGCGGACCCGAGTCCCGACGGTTCAGACATTGAAGGTTCCACTATAGATGAAATTTTTTCGGCTTCTCAAGCAGAGAGCCTGTGGATCCAGTCTCTGACAGATATGGTTCGCACTGCTTTTAAACTTCCAGTGTCAGAACAATTAGCCCCCGCGGTAGCCTCTTTAGGTTCCTTGAAGGCACCGTTGAGTGGTGCGTCTTTTCCGGTTCACCCCCTTCTGGAGAGCGTGATTTTTCAGGATTGGGCTCGACCTGATAGGATTTTTATCCCTCCTAAAAGGTTCACTATTCTCTATCCTATGGAAGAAGAATTTGCAAAGAAATGGGCACTCCCTACCGTGGACGCAGCCATTTCCTGCGTAAATAAATCCCTGACCTGTCCGGTTGAAAATGTCCAGATGTTTAAAGATCCAGTCAACAAAAAGTTGGAGACCCTACTGAAGGCTTCTTTTACCACAGTAGGTGCCGTGGTTCAGCCAGCGGTGGCAGCCATTGGCGTTTGTCAGGCTTTAAAGGATCAGACTAAACAGATATTAAGGGACATACCGGCTCAGCAAGCTCGTGAATTGGCTGACCTCCCAAGGGCTCTCTGCTTTGCAGTAGATGCTATTAAGGACTCCATTCAACAGGCGTCCCGTTTATCTCTGCTGTTGGTTCATATGCGTCGCCTTTTGTGGCTGAAAAACTGGTCAGCAGAGGCACCCTGCAAAAGGCTTTTAGCAGGATTTCCCTTTCATGGTGGGAGACTATTCGGTGAAGACCTAGATAAATATATCCAGACCATATCAAGTGGTAAAAGTTCTTTCTTGCCTGTCAAGAAAAGATCGCGTGGGCCCGCGTTTAAGCGACAGGCCTTCGCAGGCTCGGCCCCTTCAACTTCCCGTCAGTATCGACGGCCTCCCGGGCGTTCAGCATTTAATAGCCACCCACAAGGACAAGCCACGGCAGGCAAGAGGCCATGGTCTCGCAAGCCGGTTAAACCAGTCATCAAGTCAGATTCATGAAGGGGCGCCCCCACTCTCTTGGGTGGGGGGAAGGCTTCGGTTTTTCTCCGAAGTGTGGAAGGCCAGAATTCCCGACTCTTGGGTACTGTCCGTGGTAGCCACGGGCTACAAGCTAGAGTTTCGGGAATTCCCCCCTCCTCATTTTCAGGGGTCAAGTCTTCCAAGCGACCCATTAAAGAGGGCCTCTCTTGTAAAAGCATTGGATCGTCTCTTGCTCCAAGGAGTAATTGTAGAAGTACCAACCCAGGAATGGGGTCTGGGATTCTACTCCAACCTTTTCATAATACCAAAGCCCAATGGCGACGTCAGGCCTATCTTAGACCTCAAACGCCTAAATCGCTTTCTAAAGATTCAGACCTTTCGTATGGAGTCCATACGTTCGGTGGCTGCCAGCCTACATCAAGACGACTTTCTAGCATCTATAGACATAAAGGATGCGTATCTGCACGTGCCGATCTACCCGGCACATCACAAGTTTCTTCGTTTTATGATAGATCACCGTCATTACCAGTTCGTAGCCCTCCCTTTCGGGTTGGCAACAGCTCCGCGGGTATTCACAAAGGTGTTAGCCCCGGTGCTAGCCGTCCTAAGAACAGAAGGCATTTTGGTCCTGGCATACCTGGACGATCTTCTGGTTATCGACAGCTCAGCTTCCAGCCTCAATCATGCAGTAGTTCGCACAGTTCAGCATCTAGAGCAATTCCGGTGGATTGTGAACCAAGAAAAATCGATATTGAAACCCACAAAGCAGTTGGAATATCTAGGCCTTCGGCTAGATACAGACTGCCAGAGGATATTTTTACCTCAAGCAAAGGTCAGATCAATAACTCAAGCAGTTCAAGTGATCTTAGGCAAGAAGAGGCCGACTATTCGCCTTTGTATGCGACTGCTGGGGAAGATGGTGGCCGCCTTCGAGGCAGTGCCCTACGCCCAGATCCATACCAGATATCTTCAGGCAGCCATTCTCTCTGCTTGGAACAAGTCCATTCAGGCGTTAGATCGTCCGTTAGTGCTCTCCCCAGGAGTCCGGCGCAGCCTGTTTTGGTGGCTGGTCCCTCAAAATTTGTCAAAGGGGAAATCCTTTTGCCCCATCACGTGGAAGATAGTAACCACGGATGCCAGCCTGTCAGGTTGGGGGGCAGTTCTAGAAGGACAGACCCAGTAAGGGCAGTGGTCGGAGGCAGAAAAACTGCTTCCCATCAATATCCTAGAGATCAGAGCTGCTCGGCTGGCCCTGATCGCCTGGACTCTCCCCCTTCAGGGTCTGCCAGTAAGGATACAGTCCGACAATGCCACATACATAAACCACCAGGGGGGCACGAGGAGCCTAGCAGCCCAAAGGGAAGTAAACCTGATTTTCTCATGGGCCGAAGCCCATGTACCCTGCATCTCGGCGGTGTTCATCCCAGGGATAGACAATTCTCAAGCAGATTTTTTGAGTCGTCAACAGTTGCTCCCGGGGGAGTGGTCTCTTCACCCCCAGGTATTCCAAGAGATTTGCCAAAGATTCGGAGTCCCAGATGTGGACATTATGGCAACGAGATCCAACAAAAAGTTGGACAAATTCATATCCCGAGCCAGGGATCCCTCGGCCTACGGGACAGATGCGTTGGTTTGCCCTTGGCACCAGTTTTCTCTCCTGTATGCGTTCCCTCCCAGTTTTCTCTCCTGTATGCGTTCCCTCCACTGCAGATGATTCCCCGCCTTCTACGGAGGATCAGGGTGGAGCGCAGGCCTGTGATCCTGGTGGCCCCAGCCTGGCCCAGGAGGGCTTGGTACGCACTCATCGTGAAGATGTCAGTCGGGGCGCCGTGGCCGCTCCCCCTGCGCCCAGATCTGCTGTCTCAGGGCCCAATCTGCCACCCTGCTTCACAGCAGCTAAATTTGACGGTTTGGCTGCTGAATCCCTAATTCTTAAGGGCAGAGGCCTCTCAGCTCAGGTCATATCTACGTTGATTCAGGCTAGGAAACCGGTCTCCAGAAATATTTATTACAGAGTCTGGAGAACCTATGTGGAGTGGTGCGAGTCTCAAAACTGGCATCCTCGAAAGTTTTTTATTGACAGGATCTTGCGATTCCTCCAGGTTGGCGTTGACAAATGGTTGGCTCTTAGTACTCTAAAGGGGCAGGTGTCGGCTTTATCGATATGGTTTCAAAGACCCTTGGCCACCCATTCGCTTATGAAAACCTTCTTGCAGGGGGTCTTGCATGTGAATCCCCCTATTAGAGCTCCCCTCTGCCCCTGGAATTTAAATCTGGTCTTGTCAGCTTTACAAAGGCAGCCGTTTGAACCTCTGACAGAAATCCCTCTTGTGCTACTAACCCGAAAGTTGGTTTTCTTGGTGGCTATGGCTTCGGCCTGAAGGGTTTCCGAGCTGGCAGCCTTGTCATGCAGGGAGCCATACCTTATTCTGCATAAGGACAGAGTGGTTCTGCGGCCTCAACCTTCTTTCCTTCCTAAGGTCATATCCAGTTTTCACTTGAATCAGGACCTAGTCCTACCATCCTTCTTTCCTACTCCCCAGTCCAGAGAGGAAAGACTGCTTCATACTTTGGACGTGGTTCGAGCCATGAGGGTCTATCTCAAGGCTACAGAGAAGATTCGGAAAACAGATGTGCTTTTTGTTCTTCCGGATGGCCCCAAGAAGGGTCAGCCGGCTGCCAAGTCTTCCTTGGCTAGGTGGATTAAGCAGCTGATTTTTCAGGCCTATGGTCTGAAGCGCGTTCCACCTCCCTTATCAGTTAAAGCCCATTCTACGAGGGCCATGAGTGCCTCCTGGGCGGCACACCATCAGATCTCTATGGCACAGGTTTGCAAGGCGGCAACCTGGTCTTCCGTACATACGTTTACTAAATTTTATAAGTTGGACGTTGCAAAGGGTACGGACGCAGCATTTGGGCAGGCGGTCCTACGGGCAGCAGTATAGAATCCTCTGGTCCGGGTCACGCCCCCTTTTTTCTGTTGGTGGAGTTACTTTACTTCCTGATAATTTTTTGTTTGGCTATTCTTGGCCTTACGGTCTCCCTCCCTTCATAGAGCATTGCTTTAGGACATCCCAAGTGTAATGGCTATGCGCTCTGTGTCCCGTGATGTACGATAAAGAAAAAAGGATTTTTAATAAACAGCTTACCTGTAAAATCCTTTTCTTGAAGTACATCACGGGACACAGAGCTCCCACCCCTCTTTTGGGGAACATTGTGTAACCTCGGAGGAATTGCTTGCTACAAAACTGAAGCACTCCCAGTGGGAGGTGGTTATATAGGGAGGAAACTTCCTGTGAAATTGATTACACCAGTGTCCACACCTGAAGGTACCCATATAACCCAAGTGTAATGGCTATGCGCTCTGTGTCCCGTGATGTACTTCAAGAAAAGGATTTTACAGGTAAGCTGTTTATTAAAAATCCTTTTTTTCTGGTGTTACACAGGGACAAGGTTGTCTTGAGGGCTAGATCCTTTCCTCTTGGTTTCTCCTTTTCACCTTGGCCAGGGCATTATGCTTCTATATCTCTGTCCTGTGCCAGTACATCACATGGAGATATTCCTCTATTGTTTTAGGTGTGATGCAAGCTGTTCGAGTTCATCTCTCAGCTATGGCTTCCTCCTAATGGACTGACTCCTTTTTTGCCTTTCCCAAGTGTCCCTTTAACTGACATCATGCCTTTCTACTATTCCTAATTGTCTTAGGCAGATCATTATTCAAGCCTATAGGCTTAAGCACAATGTTCTTACTTTTCCTGTAAAGGCACACTACATTAGAACAGTAAGCCGCTCTTGGGCCTTTAGGCAGGCATCAAACACCTCAGGGGAGTATTGTGGGGGCTGTGGGGGGAGCTG
This sequence comes from Rana kukunoris, assembly GCA_029574335.1. NCBI lineage: Eukaryota > Metazoa > Chordata > Amphibia > Anura > Ranidae > Rana > Rana kukunoris. The sequence goes on from CM056049.1 coordinate 530,762,202, forward strand.
CACACACGGTTTTTTAACCCTTCATGCACAGAATGCATGAAGGTGAAAAACCTTTAGCCTTTACAATCACTTTTAGTACTTTGGGGCACATATTAACATTTAGTTCTTCAAGTAAATTGTATAAAATTGGATTTAGGTGGCTCAACATGAAGTGGAAATCGCCAATCTTACATATGGACTATATTGTTAGCTAATTTGCAGTGTTAATGTAATGTCATATGCATTTAGACATTATGCTGGCCACGCACAAATTTATATAGAAGTTTAAATCTTAGTTCAGTACTTGACCTAGAAGTTGAAAATGACGGTGTAAATATACCGTAGATATATTTTTTATTTATATAGAAATATATAAATATAGCTATATGTAAAATTAACTCTACATTAATTAGTAAGGCATAAATAAGCATTAATCTTTTAACAACAAATATGCCATATAATTGCCATGAATATAAACTTCTTCCTTATGTCACCTAAACATAAGCATCCTTGATAACATGGCCAATAGGGTTCCAATGAGCATTGTGGGTTATATATGAAGGGTTTATTGTTTTTAGCCATGCAAACCCTGTCTGGTAGGCTTGTAGTGCGTTACAGGAACAGTAAAGCCATATAAGTAAACAGAGACATATGTTTTGAACATACCTGTATGCCCCGTGTAAGGTGTACCCTTACGAACTATATACAACATTTTTTATGTTTTTACAATATATTCTTCTTGTTTTGTCTTTCTAGATCCCAAAGCAGAAACCAGGCTATACATAACAGTAAATGATTTTGAGTTCCATGTGTACAATCGCTCTGATCTTTATGGACACCTCCAGGAAGTTTTTGGTTTAGACCCAACAATATTCCCTCCCAGAAAAGAAGATGATAAGGTCCGAGAGAATGGAAAAGAAAAGGTGCATGCTGGACTTGCGAGGTAATAAGGTTTCTTCGAGTACTGGTTATTTACAGGAGTCGTTTGCATTTAAAATGGTACTAAAGGCTGGACATTTTTTACCTTAATGCATTCCCTGCATTAGGGTAAAACATTTCCCAGTATTTGTATCACCCCCTTACCCTCCTGTATAATTATCTGAGGCTGATCTCGATTCATCACTATGCCTATCTGCAGCAGCTCTCTCCTTTTTTTACTGCTCACAGAGGTAGCAGCAGGAGCCATTGGCTGCTGTCAACCAAATTCAGAGAGTGAGGGGCAGGGCTGAGCCGTGCTGTATGTGTCAATAGATGCACACTGCTTGGCCCGGGAGCAAGCCCTCAGGTGTGCTCCCGTAGGAAGTGCCTTTCTATGGTGGCGCACCAAGAACTGTTCTGGTTAGCACAGGACTCCTCTTTCATGTCAGGTCAATATGATTTGGGACTTGGCAAGCCAGAGTGGCAGTAGTGTTCCTGTTCTCATTTCTAACTCCCCCACTCCCAGCATTGCTTTAGTTTTTTCTAGGGCCCACAGGTGATGGACCTGTCTTTCCGCTGAGGGAATCTTTTCTGTTTTGATGCACAAATTTCTAGTTAAACAACATTTTCCTTCTGAGCCCTGGTGCTTTATAGCAGTGACAGTTTTACAGGTCTCCTGGCAGTGTAGGCGGCTCTGCCTCGCTCTCTCTTCCTTACAGAGAGATCATTGATCACCATCTGTGCACCTGTTCACAGATGGGGATCACAAGGTAGATTACCATGTGATGCCCTATTTTACACTGCAGCTACATTTCTCTTGTTCCCGCCATGGGTGCAAGGCAGGAAGGGATCTGTGAGAGCCGCTGAGAGGAAAGCTATCCTTGTAAACACAGAAGGCAGGTTAGCATTTTTTTGTGGGCAATTTGTCAGGACAATGGCTGGTGTTGGTGCTTTTAATTATCACGTCACCATGCTTGATATGGTGTCAGGATGATTGAAACGCATTATTTCTATTATTACATTGGAATATAAAATTAAATAGTTCAACTCACCATAATGCAGAATCCATGAGAGCCCTCAGTGTGTCACTTTCCACGTTGCCTGCCACCAGATGTGGCTTGTCACCTGCCACGTTGCCTGCCTTCAGATGCAGCGTGTTACTTTCCACCAGGTGCAGATTGTCACTTGCCAGGTCGCCTGCCACCAGATGCAGCTTGTCACTTTTTACGTCACCTGCCACCAGATGCGGATTATCACCTGCCACATCGCCTGCAACCAGATGCAGATTTTCACTTGCCACATCGCCTGCAACCAGATGCAGATTTTCACTTGCCACACTGCCTGCCACTAGATGCAGATTGTCACTTGCCACACTGCCTGCCACTAGATGCAGATTGTCACTAGCCACGCTGCCTGGCGCTAGATGCGGATTGTCACAAATACAGGGGCTCCTTACATAATTAAACACAGGATAGAAGGAGGCAGCAAAGTGGCTTAACAACCACTTTAACTTACTGTACTTTTAAAGGATAGCCGGTATATTTGACAATGCTTTGTCTCTAATTTTCCTTGTTCTTTCCAGTGCTAAAACGGAACCTCAAGATGCATCCTCATCGTGGAGATCTCTCATACCAGTGATTAAAGTGAATATCAGCACAGTAAGTAATACATAATTGTATGAAGATGGTTTGCCCTTTATGGATATAAAGCAATAGAGGCGGTTCACACATGTCTGGGTCAGTCGCGGTCCGGATTGAAAAAGGGTCCTGTGTTTGTTTTGGTCTTGTTCAGGTTCAGACAGAAATTTTGGACCTGAACCCGGTGAACAGCCACGCACCGGACCCCAGGCACGAACCCGTGGCTGCACATATGTGAACCAAGTTCACCTTTAGTAATGTAATATTGCACAAAAAAAATTGCACCTGCAATTTACTAATTGTAATTCTCTGCTGGCTTCTAAGGAAAATGTTTTAATAATCAATGTACATATTTTTTTTTTTTCACCTGCAATTTATTTTTTTTTTTTTCCATTATGTGAACTTATCCTTTAGGCTCTGTTAGCAGCATTTAGAGTCTTCAGAAGAGTAATTTGTATTATACAACCCCAATTCCCAAAAAGTGGGGACGCTGTGTAAAATCGACATTAAAAACAGAATGAAATGATTTGTAAATCTCACAAACCCTAATTTATTCAAAACAGAAAACATCAAATATTTAAACTGATTTTTTTTTTTTAACCCCTTCCATCTTTTTGTTTTTAACCACTTGCCTACTGTGCACCTACACCCCCTTCCTGCCCAGACAAAATATAAGCTTCCGGCACTGCGTCGCTTTAACTGACAATTGCGCGGTCGTGCGACGTGGCTCCCAAACAAAATTGGCGTCCTTTTTTCCCCACAAATAGAGCTTTCTTTTGGTGGTATTTGATCGCCTCTGCGGTTTTTATTTTTTGCGCTATAAACAAAAATAGAGCGTCAATTTTTAAAAAAATGCAATATTTTTTCCTTTTTGCTATAATAAATAACCCAAAAAATATATAAAAAAAATATTTTTTCCCTCAGTTTAGGCCGATACGTATTCTTCTACATATTTTTGGTAAAAAAAAAATGCAATAAGCGTTTATCGATTGGTTTGCGCAAAATTTATAGCGTTTACAAAATAGGGGATAGTTTATGGCATTTTTTTTTTATTTTTTTTTACTGTTAATGGCGGCGATCTGCAATTTTTTTATTGGGACTGCGACGTTATGGCGGACATTTCGGACACTTTTCTGACATTTTTGGGACCATTTACATTTATACAGTGAACAATGCTATAAATATGCATTGATTACTGTATAAATGTGACTGGCAGTGAAGGGGTTAACCACTAGGGGGCGGGGAAGGGGTTAAATGTGTGTCCTATGAGTGTTCTAACTGTGGGGGGAGGGGGGGTGACTGGGGGAGGTGACCGATTGTGTCCCTATGTACAAGGGACACAATCGATCTCCTCTCTCCCTGACAGGGACGTGCAGCTCTGTGTTTACATACAGAGCTCCACGTCCCCGCTCAGTTACTGAGCAATCGCGTGTGCCCGGCGGCGATCGTTGCCGCCGGGCACTCGCACGGGATCCCCGCAGAGCGGCAGGTGCGCGCGCCGCCGGCGACGCGCGCCCGCCCGCGGCTCTAAAGGGACATCACGTCATATGACGTGATGTCAGGATAATGGAGTCATCTGCCCGCCGTCATTTGAGTGGTTAAATATAAATGTTTAATGTATTTTTACACTATTTGTTTCCAGAAATGTACTGAAACAAATTAAACAAGCAATAACAATGAAACCGTGGTAAATAGTATAATGAACAAGACGAATAGGAACATAAAAACTTCCCATCGTGGATAGTTTTGATTAATATCTTGCCATACGCACAAGCAAAATCCAATTGGCACAGGCTTTTTGCAAAGTAGTGGGGAGGTAATATATATATATATATATATATATATATATATATATTTATAATATAAAAAAACTGAAATTAACTAAAAATTAGATGGAAGTGATATAGAAATGCAAAATCAGTGTGGGTTCCCGCATTGCATACAACTTGCAGACAGTACACACTGCCCTATACGAACCGCTGGGAGTGTCAATACAAAGTTAATAACACTCAGATTGGTTCACATATTGCAGTGCAAACTGCCAATTGGGGGAGAAATTGGATTGCATGGCTGTGAACACCTATGCGATACGATTCTGGTGCAGACCAAAAAAAGGGGTCCTGTACGAGTTTGGTCCAAATGCGATGCAAATTCAGCCATACAAGCTTGTATGGCTTGCATCTCAGACATGGCATGTGATCAGCACAGCAGTGCGGAGTGAATCACATGCAATGTCTGACATCGCAGCAGTGGAAACCGGCTACTAAAGGTCCATTTCTGGAAAATGTTAAATGTAATGGTAAATAATGTTGTTAATGTGAACAAAGGTAAAATGTTGATGACTGATCTGACTGCATATTAAATTGTAGGGACGCTTGGCTTTTGGAAATCATTACCAACCACAAACCTTATGTGTAAATTTTGATGATGCATTCCTCACATACACCACTAAGCCCCCATCAAGCCACCTGGACCAGTTCATGCACATACTCAAAGGCAAACTGGAGAATGTCAGGGTGATGCTAGTGCCCAGTCCAAGATATGTCGGCCTTCAAAATGACGAGTAAGCTTTTAATTAACTATTTTACTATAACTCTGTTTTCACATTGGTCATGTGTTCTAACTGCATAGTTTTTTTTTTTGCATGACTGCGTTAATTAGCTTTAATGTGTTAAAGTAAATTGTTTGTATGCTTGCACTCGCCATACTAATTGTGTGTAGACTTCTACAGCTCCCAAATAATCACATAACATTTTTCAGAATCTAGACTACAGCTCCCAAATAATCACATAACATTTTTCAGAATCTAGACTACATGATACCAGTTATAAACAAATTCATAGCGCCAAAACAACAACCAAATCCAGTGGTACAACTGTGTCCATACTATACTGTGCCACTGGCATAACCGAAGCAGTGATGATGGATGAAACAACAGAACAAGTCAAGCAGACACACTGTGTAGTATTCCATAAAGGATCTTCCAATCATTTCAGGCAGTTCATAGGATGTCCTGAACCACACGCAAGATTACAGAATTGTGTCGATAATGGTGTAAGCAACTGGCACCAGCAAAAATTCCGTAGTTTGGACAATCTTGATGATAATAGGCATATGATGACAAAGGTTGACCCTGTGTGTGGGGTTTACACTGGGATCCACAACAAACTGATGTGTCCAGCTAGTAGGTCCAAATGCCACATGAAACCAGTCAGTAGAATCCAATGAATCCTCAAAACCTTCTTCATTAAACAACAGTGGTTTGTGGTGTTTGGGTTTATCTCTCAGCCACTGCTTTCATTAGAAAGTCTAATTCTCTTTTTTCATTTATGATGGTCCCTGACAAAGCATATCTACTAGGTCTGTGAGTGTATCTTGACTTTTTGGCATCAAGCAGCTGTTTCCCAGATTTAAAAGCCTTTTGTCCACATGTTCTCTATTTAAACTGCAGTATGCCCCCAGTGTTCCTGTTTTGTTATATAAGCCTGGTAATTTTTTTTTTTTTTACCGTTATCCATCTACTTCTTAACATCCCAATCATCTATAAATACAGAATCCTGTCCTGTAATAAAGGAGAAATAAAACAGTATATTTGTACTTTCTCGGAGTTGATTAACCACTTGTATACCAGTCTCTTTTGCCCTTTTAATTACCAAGCCATTTTTCAGTTTTTAGACTTGTGATACTTTGACAGTTAGGCTGCTTTCACATTGTAGCCGCCCAAGTGTTATCGGTAAAGCGCCGCTCATTTTAGCTGCTTTGGCGCCGTTATTCGGGCGGTAGCAGGGTGCTTTTAACCCCCAAGAAAGGGTTAAAAATGGGGTTAAAAACTTGTGTGGCGTCGCTACTGAATCGGTTTTTAGCTGCTTTGGAAGCGCTGCCCATTCATTCCAATGAGCAGGGGCGGCCTGGGAGAGCACTGTATACAGCACTCCTAAACCGCCCCATAAGATGCTGCTTGAAGGACTTTTTCTAACATCCTGTAAGTGCTCCGCCCCAGTGTAAAAGCTCTCTGGCTCCCACATTGAGGTGGCAGGGGAGGCAGTATTCAGGAGGCTTAACAAGGTGCTATTTATAGCGCTAAAACACCTAAAAACTGCCCCAGTGTTCAAAGGGGGGTCTAACTTTGTCATGTTTTCGGGGAGAGTTTTTTTCCCCGGAATTACCCCTTTTTGGAAAGTAATTTACACTGATCAGCCATAACATTATGACTACTGACAGGAAAAAATAATAACATTGATTAACTTGTTACAATGGTATCTGAAAGCGGGTGGGATTTATTAGACAGCAAGTTGTCTCTGAAGTTGATGTGTTAAAAGCAGGAACAATGGGTAAGAGTAAGGATCGGTGTGACTTTGACAAAGGCCAAATTGTAATGGCTAGATGACTGGATCAGAGCATCTACAAAGCTGCAGCTCTATTGGAATGTTCCAGGTCTGCAGTGGTCAGGACCTACCAAAAGTGGTCCAAGGAAGGAAAACCACTGACAAGGTCATAGGTGGACAAGTGTCATTGATGCACATGGGGGGCGAAGGCTGGATCATGCAGATTCAATAGAAGAATAACTGAAATTGCTAAAAAAAAAGTTAATACTGGTTCCAATATAAAGGTGTCGGTGTCGGAGCAGTTTGTTTACAGATGAGGCTGTCTAGCCGCCAACTGGCCAGGGTGCCCTTGCTGACCCGTGCCCACAGCCAAAAGCACTTTCAATGGGCATGTGAGCATCAAAATATAAATGTAGTGACCAGGGCCGGCCTTTGCGGTGTGCGGGATGTGCGGTCGCACAGGGCGCCATGGCAACATGGGCGCCTGGCGATCGGCACAAATTCTCTAAAATCGCCCGTGTACTAAGTAGTATTGTAGGGGCGTGGGGCGTGCCGGCGCCCCGAATCCCCCTCCCCCGCGCGCGAACGAAGAGGACTTTGGGCGGCATGGCATGGTGACAGGCGCCTGGCTTTGCGGGGGTGCAAGCAGGAACCCGACCGAGCCGTTGGCACACTCGGGACACGGCCGCAATCATCACCCTTCCCTGTGAAGCGCCGCAGGTCTGAGTCTCGGCTGCCTGTCTCACAGGCAGCCGAGCAGTGAAGCCGCCTCCCCCTTGTCTGTACTGTGCTGTGCTGTGTGTGTGCAGCACGCGGCAAGCACATTAGCTGAGCCTGCTATACAGGTCTGAAGGGGGGGGTCGGCTCTGTAGAGTGGGTTCGGTATTGTAGGAGGGGGTTCTGTGTTGTGGGGGGGTTCTGTATTGTAGGAGGGGGGTTCTGTATTGTAGGGGGGGCAGCAAGGTGGGGGGGTTTGGTATTGTAGGAGGGGGGGTTCGGTATTGTAGGAGGGGGTTCGGTATTGTAGGAGGGGGTTCGGTACTGTAGGGGGGGTTCTGTATTGTAGGGGGGTTCTGTATTGTAGGAGGGGGGGTTTTGTATTGTAGGGGGGGTCTGTATTGTAAGAGGGGGGATTGTGTATTGTAAGAGGGGGGTTCTGTATTGTAGAGAGGGGGGGTTCTGTATTGTAGGAGGGGGGTTCTGTATTGTAGGAGGGGGGGTGGCACTGTAGGGGGGTTGGGTATTGTAGGGGGAGTTCTGTATTGTAGGGGGGTTCTGTATTGTAGGAGGGGGGACTGTGTTGAAGGAGGGGGGATTGTGTATTGTAGGGGGTCTATATTGTAGGGAGGGGGTTCTGTATTGTAGGGGGTCTGTATTGTAGGGGGGGGGTCTGTATTGTAGGGAGAGGGGGGTTCAGTATTGTAGGGAGAGGGGTCTGTATTGTAGGGGGGGTTCAGTATTGTAGGGAGAGGGGTCTGTATTGTAGGGGGGTTCTGTATTGTAGGGGGGTGGGGTTATGTATTGTAGGTGAGTTTGTATTGTAGGGGGGTCTGCTCTTTAGGAGTGAATCTGTATTGTAGAGGGGGTTCTGTATTATAAGAAGGGGTCTGTGTTGTAAGGGGGGTCTGCACTGTAGGGGGGTGTCTGTGTAACATACAGGTGTCTAGAGCTGTAGGGTGCTGTGTAATGTAAAGGGGTGCTGTGTAATGTAAAGGGGCCCAGAGGTGCAGGGTGCTGTGTAATGTAAAGGGGCCCAGAGGTGCAGGGTGCTGTGTAATGTAAAGGCGTGCTGTGTAATGTAAAGGGGCCCAGAGGTGCAGGACGCTGTGTAATGTAAAGGGGCCCAGAGGTGCTGGGTGCTGTGTAATGTAAAGAGGTCCAGAGGTGCAGGGTGCTGTGTAATGTAAAGGGGTCCAGAGGTGCAGGGTGCTGTGTAATGTAAAGGGGTCCAGAGGTGCAGGGTGATGTGTAATGTAAAGGGGTCCAGAGGTGCAGAGTGCTGTGTAATGTAAAGGGGTCCAGAGGTGCAGGGTGTTGTGTAATGTAAAGGGGTCCAGGGTTGCAGGGTGCTGTGTAATGTAAAGGGGTCCAGAGGTGCAGGGTGTTGTGTAATGTAAAGGGGTCCAGGGTTGCAGGGTGCTGTGTAATGTAAAGAGGTCCAGAGGTGCAGGGTGCTGTGTAATGTAAAGGGGTCCAGAGGTGCAGGGTGATGTGTAATGTAAAGGGGTCCAGAGGTGCAGAGTGCTGTGTAATGTAAAGGGGTCCAGAGGTGTAGGGTGTTGTGTAATGTAAAGGGGTCCAGGGTTGCAGGGTGCTGTGTAATGTAAAGGGGTCCAGAGGTGCAGGGTGCTGTGTAATGTAAAGGGGTCCAGAGTTGCAGGGTGCTGTGTAATGTAAAGGGGTCCAGGGTTGCAGGGTGCTGTGTAATGTAAAGGGGTCCAGAGGTGCAGGGTGCTGTGTAATGTAAAGGGGTCCAGAGGTGCAGGGTGTTGTGTAATGTAAAGGGGTCCAGGGTTGCAGGGTGCTGTGTAATGTAAAGGGGTCCAGAGGTGCAGGGTGCTGTGTAATGTAAAGGGGTCCAGAGATGCAGGGTGCTGTGTAATGTAAAGGGGTCCAGAGGTGCAGGGTGCTGTGTAATGTAAAGGGGTCCAGAGCTGTGAGGTGCTGTGTAATGTAAAGGGGTCCAGAGGTGCAGTTGTGGAGAGGGGTACACAGTAGTGACAGAGATATTGAAGGATGCAGGGGGCACAGTGGGGTGTTTTTACATTTTACTGTGGGGGGGCAGATATAGGATCCGCCCCGGGTGCCAAATGCTCTAGGTACGCCTGGCAGGCCACAGGTGGATTCTGCCGGAAAGACGGCGGGGGCGGCTGTCCTTGCTTTGCTATGAGGAGCTCATATGCCATGCGCACTGAGAAGACAAAGGAGGGCAAGAATCTACAGACGCAGGCAGCAGATGTAAAAACTTTTTTCTGTAAGTACATTTTTTTTTTTATAAGTGCAGTGTACTGCTTAATGTTAGTTTTTGTATTTTTTATTATTTAAATAGGGTGTTTCTTAAAGGAACAGTAAATACAAAAGTTAAAAAATACTTTATTGTAATTATGTTTGATATTTGATTGTAAATTTACAGGTAGTGGTATTATAGCGTGTGATTTGCAGTATAGGTGGTGTTATTATAGCGTGTGAATGTATTTTTATCATAGCTTGTAATCAGTTTTTTGGGAACTTAACAGAATGTAAGGCTTTAAATGGAGCCAGTATTGGAGAAATGGGTGTGGACACTGAAAGGGTGTGGTTACTGAGGGGCATGGTTACCGAGGGGCGTGGCCACTAGGGGGCGCTGTAAAGCTTTCTCGCACAGGGCGCCTAAAGGCCTAAGGCCGGCCCTGGTAGTGACTCCACGCCAAAGGTGTAATAAAATATTTCTACAGCTGTATTCACTATTCTCTCTGTGGAGTGTGCACGTGAGCATCAGAACTGGCCCACAGAGCAATAGAAGAAGGCGGCCTAGCCTGATGAATCGTTTTCTTTTACATCATGAAGATGACCGTGTGTGTGTGTTGCTTTACGTGGGGAAGAGATGGCCAAGATGCACTATGGGAAAAGGGCAAGCTGACGAGGCAGTGGTCTGCTGCTGATGGCTTGGTGCCAGATACTACAATACGCCTTCAGAGGTCTGATTGAATTCATGCCTAGAGGGGTTAGGGCTGTTTTGACAGCAAAAGTGGGACTTGCTCAATATTCGGTCATAGTGCTGTGACTGATTGGTGTATACTGGTGACATAACACAACTTATGTTTTTAGGTAAAACATGCCTCACTAGGTTTATAATAAGTAGGCAGTAAATTATTATAGAATAATTTGACTGCAAACTTGGTGCACCTGACTATGCCCTCTACGCCTATTGTTGCTGTGTTTGCATTTTGTGTTTCTTGTGCAAATATTAGCTTTCCTGGTTGCCTTTCCTGTTTAAACCGTACTACACTATTCAAAACAAATTCAAAATAATTGTTCATAATTATCATGTAAATATGTATTTTTATAGTTGCAAAAATTGAGGAACGAATCTCTGATCTTTGTGCATAGTACATTGAATAAATCCCTTCTAGTTCTTGCACTCTTGAGACAGACGTACCTTTACATAATTTTGGTTTCATACCCTGCTTCTGTTTTTAGCAATACTTATAGAGAGAAGCAACTGCACGTTCACTGAGAAATATAATAATGTAAGTGGTATCAATAGCAGTGGTGTGTCTGTGTTTAAAAGTTAAGTGGATGTAATCCCAATTTTTTTTTTTATGTCACAATGTATACGATTTCCTATCGTCTGTGCCCAGTCTTGCCACAGTCTTGAGTTAATCCAGCTCTGAGCAATCCTCTTTTATTGTTCAGTGAAATAAAATGGACTTGCAGAGAAAAATCTTAGTCTGTTCCTCCCTCTTGCTGTGAGTGACAGGTTATTTACATATCTCATGCACTAGCCTGGAGACAGGCATTAATTTTCTGAAGTCATGTGGTTACTTTTCTGGATTTTGACTGGATGTTAGTGATCATAGCAGAATTTAGTGTAAGGGGAGTGTAGAGGAGGGCGGGGAGTCTACTGACATCACGACTCCACCCACCGAGCTCCAGACAACAGACCCACCCACAGAATCTGCAGTTTTTCAGTTCTTATCACAGACAGAGGAGAGACATTTCACAGGTAAGAATACATGCAGGAGGCGTGTATATCCTTATAGATTAGCACTATGGCAGTAGTTTAGAAACGATGAGAGTGGGTTTACATGCACTTTAATGGCAATGTGATATCACATATGTAGCTTCTTTAGTCGTGCACACACAATTATGAAATATATAGGTTATAAACTATTTTCTTTATCGTACATCACGGGACACAGAGCGCATAGCCATTACACTTGGGTTATATGGGTACCTTCAGGTGTGGACACTGGTGTAATCAATTTCACAGGAAGTTTCCTCCCTATATAACCCCCTCCCACTGGGAGTGCTTCAGTTTTTTCGCCAGTGTCTTAGGTGTTGGTCACGTCTAGCTGTCCCTCGGAGGTCTCGGGACCCAGGATAGCTAGCCAGATCTGTCCGAAGTGCTTCAAAGCCAAGGTGTACGGTACCCGGGCCCTGCTGGAGTGGGGTTTTGCCTATAATGCCTCTCCTTGGAGGGCTGGATTCTGGGCTCCAGTGCCTTAGTCTCTTCCAAGAACTAAACGCTACTGATGCCAGGATGCTATATAGGTCCAGGGGTGTGGGTTCCTTAACACAGGGCCCCGGTCCCTGAAGGTCCAAGACAATACCCACGGAGATGGGTATCTTGCATTTTGCAATACCCTGCGGCGTGGAGCAGGTAAGAGGGAACCTGCGGGACTTGGTTCGACAGTAGGTATCCCCCTGGGGGTTCTGGGTTGGCTAATGGTATGCTTGTGCATCAGCCACTATCTCCACTATGTCTTTTGAGGCAGGATGGGATGTACTAATGTTTACCCAGATAACATGTAGATATATATATGCTTTTAAAGATATGTATTTTGCTACTCCCCCCAGATTTGCCTGTTAGCATGATACTGCAGCCCCACGTGTATAGAGAGGAATTGCTGAAAAAACTCCTGTTTCCTAGGAAGCCTAGGGGGACAGCTTCCTCTATGTGTGCACTACAAAGATTAGTGGCTTACCGGGTGTCTGTGTTACTAGCGCTGGTCCAGGCTTCTCCAGGCTTCTCCTCTGCTCTCTGCTTCCTCCATGTTGGTTTCAGCGTGGGGGGGCGGGGGCGCGCCGCCTTTTACAGCGTCAGCGTGCGTGGGGGGGGCGGGCCAGCAGCGTCAGGTCTCAGATAAAGCAAAAAAGCATTTCCTGGCTGGTCATTCCCTCCTGAGAGCAGTGGAGAGTGAGGACATAGAGCGCGCAGCTGAGCCAGTTCTGGCTAACAGTGACACCCAGTGGTGGTTTGTGGATCTTCAGGTCTGGACTTAAGTCCACACTGACCAGAAAAAAAAAAAAAAAAAGATTTTTTTCTTAAAGGGACTCAGCCTTAGATCTGGCAGTATCTGAGTCGGTGCAACCTTGGACTCCAGCTTTCCTCGGTATTGCCGCCTTCTCAGGCGTATGAAAATTTAGATTTTTTTTTACCATAGCCTGTCCTTATTAATGTTTCACTTCTAGCTACAACAGTTGGGTGTTGGCTGTAGGGGTGTCTCAAGGTTGTGCAATGGCTCCCAAGGGATCAGGACCAGCTAAGGCTGCAAAAGGTGCCAAAAAAGTAAAGGGGTCTCCAACGGGGTCAGAGGATTTGGGCCAGGCTCCAGTGGGCCCACCCTCACCAGATAGACCACCGAACAGCATCGTGCAGGAGCCATTGAGGGTGCTAGGGGCAGAGGCGGCCCCCAATCAACCCATTCCCATTTATGTTACGGAAGAAATGCTAGAATCCACCCTGGGTGGGCTAGAGAAAAGGTTAACTGCTTTAATTGCCCGCTCTTTGCCGGGTGGCAAACGGGCTAGATCCCCGTCACCTAGAATGGTGTGTTCGGATGCAGAGGTCCTCTCTTCGGAGGAATTGGACCCACAGGGGGATCAAGCGGACCTGAGTCCTGACGGGTCAGACATTGAAGATTCCACTATAGATGAAATTTTTTCGGCTTCTCAAGCAGAGAGTCTGTGGATCCAGTCTCTGACGGATATGGTTCGCACTGCTTTTAAACTTCCAGTGTCAGAACAATTAGCCCCCGCGGTATCCTCTTTAGGTTCCTTGAAGGCACCATTGAGTGGTGCGTCTTTCCCGGTTCACCCCCTTCTGGAGAGCGTGATTTTTCAGGATTGGGCTCGACCTGATAGGATTTTTATCCCTCCTAAAAGGTTCACCATTCTCTATCCTATGGAAGAAGAATTTGCAAAGAAATGGGCACTCCCTACCGTGGACGCAGTGACCTGTCCGGTGGAAAATGTCCAGGTGTTTAAAGATCCAGTCGACAAAAAATTGGAGACTCTACTGAAGGCTTCTTTTACCACAGTAGGTGCCGTGGTTCAGCCAGCAGTGGCAGCCATTGGCGTTTGTCAGGCTTTAAAGGATCAGACTAAACAGATATTAAGGGACATACCGGCTCAGCAAGCTCGTGAATTGGCTGACCTCCCAAGAGCTCTCTGCTTTGCAGTAGATGCTATTAAGGACTCCGTTCAACAGGCGTCCCGTTTATCTCTGCTGTTGGTTCATATGCGTCGCCTTTTGTGGCTAAAAAACTGGTCAGCAGAGGCACCCTGCAAAAAGCTTTTAGCAGGATTTCCCTTTCATGGTGGGAGACTATTCGGTGAAGACCTAGATAAATATATCCAGACCATATCAAGTGGTAAAAGTTCTTTCTTGCCTGTCAAGAAAAGATCGCGTGGGCCCGCATTTAAGCGACAGGCCTTCGCAGGCTCAGCCCCTTCAACTTCCCGTCAGTATCGACGGCCTCCCGGGCGTTCAGCATTTAATAGCCGCCCACAAGGACAAGCCACGACAGGCAAGAGGCCATGGTCTCGCAAGCCGGTTAAACCAGTCCTCAAGTCAGATTCATGAAGGGGCGCCCCCACTCTCTTGGGTGGGGGGAAGGCTTCGGTTTTTCTCCGAAGTGTGGAGAATTCCCGACTCTTGGGTAAGATCCGTGGTAACCACGGGCTACAAGCTAGAGTTTCGGGAAGTCCCCCCTCCTCATTTTCAGGGGTCAAGTCTTCCAAGCGACCCATTAAAGAGGGCCTCTCTTGTAAAAGCATTGGATTGTCTCTTGCTCCAAGGGGTAATTGTAGAAGTACCAACCCAGGAATGGGGTCTGGGATTCTACTCCAACCTTTTCATAATACCAAAGCCCAATGGCGACGTCAGGCCTATCTTGGACCTCAAACGCCTAAATCGCTTTCTAAACATTCAGACCTTTCGTATGGAGTCCATACGTTCGGTGGCAGCCAGCCTACATCAAGACGACTTGCTAGCATCTGTAGACATAAAAGATGCGTATTTGCACGTGCCGATCTATCCGGCACATCACAGGTTTCTTTGTTTTATGATAGATCACCGCCATTACCAGTTCGTAGCCCTCCCTTTCGGGTTGGCAACAGCTCCGCGGGTATTCACAAAGGTGTTAGCCCCGGTGCTAGCCGTCCTAAGGACAGAAGGCATTTTAGTCTTGGCATACTTGGACGATCTTCTGGTTATCGACAGCTCAGCTTCCAACCTCAATCAGGCAGTAGGTCGCACAGTTCATCATCTAGGGGAATTCGGGTGGATTGTAAACCTAGAAAAATCGGTATTGAAACCCACAAAGCAGTTGGAATATCTAGGCCTTCGGCTAGATACAGACTGCCAGAGGATAATTTTACCTCAAGCAAAGATCAGATCAATAGCTCAAGCAGTTCAAGTGATCTTAGGCAAGAAGAGGCCGACTATTCGCCTATGTATGCGACTGCTGGGGAAGATGGTGGCCGCCTTCGAGGCTGTGCCCTACGCCCAGATCCATACCAGATATCTTCAGGCAGCCATTCTCTCTGCTTGGAACAAGTCCATTCAGGCGTTAGATCGTCCGTTAGTGCTCTCCCCGAAGGTCCGGCGCAGCCTGTCCTGGTGGCTGGTCTCTCAAAATTTGTCAAAAGGGAAATCCTTTTGCCCCATCACGTGGAAGATAGTATCCACGGATGCCAGCCTGTCAGGTTGGGGGGCAGTTCTAGAAGAACAGACCCAGCAAGGGCAGTGGTCGGAGGCAGAAAAACTGCTTCCCATCAATATCTTGGAGATCAGAGCTGCTCGGCTGGCCCTGATCGCCTGGACTCTCCCCCTTCAGGGTCTGCCAGTAAGGATACAGTCCGACAACGCCACTGCGGTGGCATACATAAACCACCAGGGGGGCACGAAGAGCCCAGCAGCCCAAAGAGAAGTAAACCTGATTTTCTCATGGGCCGAAGCCCATGTACCCTGCATCTCGGCGGTGTTCATCCCAGGGATAGACAATTCTCAAGCAGATTTTTGGAGTCGTCAACAGTTGCTCCCGGGGGAGTGGTCTCTTCACCCCCAGGTATTCCAAGAGTTTTTCCAAAGATTCGGAGTCCCAGATGTGGACATTATGGCAACGAGATCCAACAAAAAGTTGGACAAATTCATATCCCGAGCCAGGGATCCCTCGGCCTACGGGACCGATGCCTTGGTTTGGCCTTGGCACCAGTTTTCTCTTCTGTATGCGTTCCCTCCACTGCAGATGATTCCCCGCCTTCTACAGAGGATCCGGGTGGAGCACAGGCCTGTGATCCTGGTGGCCCCAGCCTGGCCCAGGAGGGCTTGGTACGCACTCGTGAAGATGTCAGTCGGGGCGCCGTGGCCGCTCCCCCTGCGCCCAGATCTGCTGTCTCAGGGCCCAATCTGCCATCCTGCTTCACAGCAGCTAAATTTGACGGCTTGGCGGCTGAATCCCTAATTCTTAAGGGCAGAGGCCTCTCAGATCAGGTCATATCTACGTTGATTCAGGCTAGGAAACCGGTCTCCAGAAATATTTATTACAGAGTCTGGAGAACCTATGTGGAGTGGTGCGAGTCTCAAAAATGGCATCCTCGAAAGTTTTTTATTGACAGGATCTTGCGATTCCTCCAGGTTGGCGTTGACAAAGGGTTGGCTCTTAGTACTCTAAAGGGGCAGGTGTCGGCTTTATCAATATGGTTTCAAAGACCCTTGGCCACCAATTCGCTTATGAAAACCTTCTTGCAGGGGGTCTTGCATGTGAATCCCCCTATTAGAGCTCCCCTCTGCCCCTGGAATTTAAATCTGGTCTTGTTAGCTTTACAAAGGCAGCCGTTTGAACCTCTGACAGAAATCCCTCTTGTGCTACTAACCCGAAAGTTGGTTTTCTTGGTGGCTATGGCTTCGGCCAGAAGGGTTTCCGAGCTGGCAGCCTTGTCATGCAGGGAGCCATACCTTATTCTGCATAAGGACAGAGTGGTTCTGCGGCCTCAACCTTCTTTCCTTCCTAAGGTCATATCCAGTTTTCACTTGAATCAGGACCTAGTCCTACCATCCTTCTTTCCTACTCCCCAGTCCAGAGAGGAAAGACGGCTTCATACTTTGGACGTGGTTCGAGCCATGAGGGTCTATCTCAAGGCTACAGAGAAGATTCGGAAAACAGATGTGCTTTTTGTTCTTCCGGATGGCCCCAAGAAGGGTCAGCCGGCTGCCAAGTCTTCCTTGGCTAGGTGGATTAAGCAGCTGATTTTTCAGGCATATGGTCTGAAGCGCGTTCCACCTCCCTTATCAGTTAAAGCCCATTCTACGAGGGCCATGAGTGCCTCCTGGGCGGCACACCATCAGATCTCTATGGCACAGGTTTGCAAGGCGGCAACCTGGTCTTCCGTACATACGTTTACTAAATTTTATAAGTTGGACGTTGCAAAGGGTACGGACGCAGCTTTTGGGCAGGCGGTCCTACGGGCAGCAGTATAGAATCCTCTGGCCCGGTTCACGCCCCCTTGTTTTCTGTTGGTGGAGCCATGTTTTCTCCTGACAATGTTTTTATTTGGCTATTCTTGGCCTTACGGTCTCCCTCCCTTCATAGAGCATTGCTTTAGGACATCCCAAGTGTAATGGCTATGCGCTCTGTGTCCCGTGATGTACAATAAAGAAAAAAGGATTTTTAATAAACAGCTTACCTGTAAAATCCTTTTCTTGAAGTACATCACGGGACACAGAGCTCCCACCCCTCTTTTGGGGAACATTGTGTAACCTCGGGAGAATTGCTTGCTACAAAACTGAAGCACTCCCAGTGGGAGGGGGTTATATAGGGAGGAAACTTCCTGTGAAATTGATTACACCAGTGTCCACACCTGAAGGTACCCATATAACCCAAGTGTAATGGCTATGCGCTCTGTGTCCTGTGATGTAATTCAAGAAAAGGATTTTACAGGTAAGCTGTTTATTAAAAATCCTTTTTTTGTCTGGAATTTAGGCTATTTTCATTTGGGTCTATTTAATTTTGTAAAAGGCTGTTCTCCCTAAGCACTTAAGTACTCAGGAAAAGACCAAACAAGCATGATAAATAAAGCAAAAAAAATAAAGGCATTTGAAAGTAGAGGAAATGTTTTCAAATTAGGTCTTTTCAGGACCCAGGAGGTGAGATAGCTTGGAAAATTCCTTTCAATGTGAATTTAATCACAGCCGTGTGATAGTGAAAACAATCACGAACATTTTTCTTGTAAGATTACATCAACCTTTTTTCCTCTCACGTCTCAATATCCTATTACCAGTGGCTTATCTGGCAATTTATATAAGAGAGCAGTTGCAATTGTGGGCATCATCAAGCTTCTACAAGATTTTTTCTTTAAAGCCCATCTGTAGATTCCACAAAAAACATTGTTTGATTCAAAGTGCTGAAAATACTTGTTTTCCAAGTTTTGGGGGGCTTGCAAACCATTTCCAGCTGCAGTGCTGAACTCCATTGCCAGGCAAGAGGCTGCAGAACAGACAACTGCTCTCTTCCTGGAATCAGCAGTCTCCCTGCAGCCGCCCAGCATGCCTCCAACTCAGAGCTACGGTGCTCCAGTCAGCCTAGTTCAGTCCGTCTAGTATGGCACAACTGCAAATCTACCAAGACATGGCCATCCACCTAAACCAGTGGCAGGCAACCTGGGGCCCTCCAGCTGTTGCAGAAGTACAAGTCCCATCATGTCAGCCTTGCAATGCCTCATCGGAAATGTAGTTCCACAACACCTGGACGGCCCCAGGTTGCCTACCCCTGACCTAAACTCCAAGCTGGGCAAGGAGAACATTAATCAGAGAAGCAGCCAAGAGGCCCATAGTAACAGCGATTAGTCGTGCACTCCACAAATCTGACCTTTAGTCTAGGTTCACACTGGGTACGATTTGAGATGCGATTTCACATGTCAAATCGCATCTCAAATCAGCGGCAATTGTCGGCAATGGCACCGTCCTAATCGGTGAGACGCCACATCTGCAGCACTGCACCAATTTAGAAAAGTAGTTCCTGTACTACAGAAACCTGCACAGATGTCTCTGAAATCGCAGTCGAAATCAATACTGCCAGCGGGAACTCATCTGAACTTGCACGGCTTCACTACCGCAGCCCAGTGTGAACCTGGGCTTATGGAAGAGTGGCAATAAAAAAGCCATTGTTTTAAGAAACCCATAAGAAGTCCTGTGTGCAGTTTGCGAGAAGCCATGTGGGGCACACAGCAAACATGGAAGAAGGTATTCAGGTCATATGAGACCAAAATCAAACTTCTTGGCCTGAGAGCAAAACGCTATGTGTGGTGAAAAACTAACACTGCACATCACCCTGGACACACCATCTCCACTGTGAAACATGGTGGTGGTAGCATCATGTTGTAGGGATGCTTTTCAGCAGGAACAGGAACAGGGATTAGAGTTGATAGGAAGATGGATGGATTTGAAAAGAAATCCTGTTATTCTGCAAAAGACTTGAGAATGGGGCAGAGGTTCACCTTCCAGCAGGACAATGACCCTAAACATACAGCCAGAGCTACAATGGAATGGTTTAGATAAAAGCATATTCATGTGTTAGAATGGCCCAGTCAAAGTCCAGACCTAAATCCAATTGAGAATCTGTGGCAAGTAGGGATGCACCGATATCGGTGCCAATACCAGGCATTTGAGCAAGTATCTGTATTCGCCCAAATGCCCCCGATACTGAAACTTATACTTTACGGTGCGATTTGTGGCAATACAAAATAAATGGGTGCAAATTGCACTGCAAGCAATCACATGCAATTTGAATAGGAATGTGGTGCGATTCCTGTCCGTATTTCATGCGATTTCCCCCACTGCTCCTGCGTGTGTGAGTGTATAGAAGCGCCATCTAGTGGGCAGTTTAGAACTCACAAAGTTCAGCAGAGGGAGCGCTATTCCAGTAAGTAGGTAAATACAGAATAGAGGTTTAAATTGGCAATAATTTATTGGAAAACTGGAGCTCTTGGGGGTGGGTGGTGAGCCCAGTGGATGCCAGATTGATGGACGTCCTTGTTGGTTGCCTGCACAGTACTGTCTCCATAGTAGAGCACTTCCGCCCACTCCTAGCGTTTCCCCCAGCCGACAGTAACGAGCCCTGATTGCAGCTATCATTTCCAGGTGCACCGGCCATTGCTGGCTCAGTCCATCGATCCGGTATCGATTGATCTCACCACCTGCCCCCAGGAGCTCCAGGGTTAGAGGCAGCCGTTCATTCCACCAGGCTCAGCAGAGTAAAATACAGGTTGCGTGAGTCACAGTACCTCACTGGCACACTACCATCTCCCTACATGGGCTTGTGATCTATTTACCTAATGTCATCAGTCTGTTCAGTTTTACAATAAATGATTGCTGCTTTGAACTTCTAATCTATCTCTATCCACTTACTGGAACAGCAGTCCCTCTGCTGAATTTTGTGAGTTTTAGCCCTGGTTCACACTGGGCTGTGGGAGTGAAATCGTGCGAGTTCAGCTGAACTCGCACGATTTCACACCCGCTGGCAGTCCCGATTTCGGACGCGATTTAGGAGACATCTGTGCAGGTTTCTGTACAGATGTCAATGTAAATCGCAAAAAGTAGTACAGGAACTACTTTTTGAAATCGGTGCAGCGCCACAGATGCGGCGTCGCACCGATTAGGACGGGGTCATTGCCGGCAAATGCCGCGTGTAACCCTAGTGGCAAGACTTGGACATTGCTGTTCACAGACGCTCTCCATCCAATCTGATAGAGCTTGAGTTTTTTTCAAAGAAGAATAGGCAAAAAATTAGGCAACAATTTCACTCTAGATGTGGAAAGCTGGTAGAGACATGCCCAAAAAGACTTGCAGCTGTCATTGCAGTGAAAGGTGGTTCTACAAAGTATTGACCCAGGGGGCTAAATACAAATGCACGCCACACTTTTCACATATTTATTTGTAAAAAAAATAATAAAAAAATTAAAACCATTTATAATTTTCTTTCCACTTCACAATTATGTGCTACTTTGTGTTGGTATATCACATAACATCCCAATAAAATACATTGATTTTTTTGGTTGTAACCTGACAAAATGTGGACAATTTCAAGGGGTGTGAATACTTTTTCAAGGCACTGTAACACAAGCTCTTGTATCCTCTCAGTGGACCTGTTTTTGCAAATGCAGGAGGGAGGGTCAGCAAGCAGATACTATGTCAACATCTGGAATAGTTTCAATCTCTGGAAATATCCTTCATAGACGATTCCTGTTTTTTGCTAAATCAGCTGGCTGGTGTTGTCTGCAGTAGTCAGATATGACAACCAACTTGGCCAAAATCAACCAGGTCAGACTACAACCAGCTTTTGTGAATATAGGTTATACAATGAAGGGAAATTGTTATTTTCAGGGCTATATAATGGGACACATATATCTCATTTGGGTTGTTGACTACCGAATTTGAATCTTCTTTTCCATCCCTATGCATTTAGTAAATGATCACCGCAGAGCCTAGACTCCAAGATGAAGCATTAGAGAAGATAGCAGACACATTACTTTTTTTATTGGAAGGGCCCTCTATAGTTTTTTTCCACATTAAAGCTGAATCGGTGCTGTTTTTTTTAAATTATGGACAACACAGGAAGACTAAAATGGAAGGATCCCCATTTGTTATATTTATTTTTAGTCTTAATGTGAATGCTACTAAATAGAGATGTTATTCACCTTGGCTTAAACCTGCTTCTGTTTGACAGTCTTATAGTTACTTTATAAAGTGCAAATATTCTTTTCAATATCCCTGGAAAAAATATGATGTTCATTTTGTTTTTTTCTATTCTAAGGCCTCCAAGACTCATGGGAGAAGGATTTGTGGTCATGCAGTCTAATGATGTTGACATCTACTACTACATGGATGAGCCAGGTAATCTGAAGCTAGAGGATAGAAATAGCTAGCTGATACAAGTAATTGGCTCCAGAGTTAATTCATTTCAAGGTTGGATGTAATGTTCCACTTTCTCTATCTTGCCTGATGTGTTCCACTGATGTCTGTGATGAGCATCATCTTGACAGTTGTGACCCTTGTGTTCTGTTTGGAGTTTGTTCCACTTAACCTATGACGGACTTGAGAAGTTTGCTGCTATCTTTTTCTGGTTCTGGATTGCTTTAATGTTGTGTTGCTCCTCTATTAGTTAAACATTTCCTGTGGAGTGATATTGTATTTTTACAGCAACTATATTATTGCTGATATTTTTGTTTACTCAAAAACGTAAACCTGGTCTTTTTTATTCTGCAAGGACTAGCACTGCCTCTGATTTGCACAAAGATATTAGTCTGAATAGCCTGCTTAAAAAATAAAATAAAAAAACACATACAAAATGCAGGCTGTGTCTCAGGCGCCCCCTGAACTTCCAGAGCAACCCAGTCTCCCTTTAAACTTCACTCTTCTTGAGGAGTTGTGCCCTTGACCTACCCACTAAGTCCCCTTTCACACTTATACGACTTGTAGCACGATTTTGGACAGCAAAATAATATGACAAGTCATTCTTCATGATTTTCAATGACTACCATTCATACTGGCACGACTTTTGGTCTGGTACTGTATATGGATTTTAAGAGGAACCCCCACGCCGAAAAAACGTCTTGGGTTCGTCCCCCCCAAAATCTGTACCAGACCCTTATCCGAGCACCAGCCTGGCCGATCAGGAAAGGGGGTGGGGACGAGCGAGCACCCCCCCCCCTCCTGAGCCATACCAGGCCGCATGCCCTCTACATGGGGTGGTGGGTGCTTTGGGGCAGGGGGTGGTTTTACAAAGTATTGACTCGGGGGCTGAATACGAAAACAGGCCACACTTTTCACATATTTATGTGTGAAAAAATGAAAAACATTTTTAATTTTCCTTTCACTTCAGAATTATGTTCACAATTATGTGCCATTTTGGTTGTAACATGACATAATGTGGAAAATTTCAAGGGGTATGAATACTTATTTTTTAAGGTTTTAAGGCACACACTATCTATCTATCTGTCTGTCTGTCTGTCTGTCTGTCTGTCTGTCTGTCTGTCTGTCTGTCTGTCTGTCTGTCTATCTATCTATCTATCTATCTATCTATCTGCATATATACAGTACATACAGGGGTTGGACACAATTATGGAACAATTATGATAAAATAACTAAATCGTTCCCTAATATGGTGTTGGGTGTTGGACCACCTTCAAGACGACCTGAGTTCTCCTGGGATTTGACATTCTTGGTACACTCAACCTGGGGTGTCAGAGGGGCTAAAGAACAGAGGACCCATCTTAACCATTGTGCCACAAATAGATGTACAAAACATTTTGTTTTCTTGCTTCAAGTACTTGCTTTATTATTAAAAATGTATAGGATATTTAATATAGTAATAGATTCATAAGGTACAATCTAATCATGTATAATTTTGTTTGGTGTAAAGGACTTGTCCCAGAAGACACTGTGGAAAATGTTGAAGAGGAAAGCAATTCGGAAGATGCAAAGCTGCAAGATTTGCCACCTTGCTGGGGTTTAGATATTGTCTGTGGAAAAGGAACAGATTTTAACTATGGCCCATGGGCAGATAGGCAAAGGTATGCATGAATTCTGTTTTTTCTCAACCAAAAAAATTCCCGAAAGACCTGAATATTCCTGAAAGAGTATTAACATTTTAAAAAGAGCACTTCAAAACACGGTCCCCGTTTGAGAATTGTCTGAGTAACTGTAAACCCTGCTTCTCGGAATACAGTCATTTTCCATAAAATGTGATCTGATCTTCATCAGGTCATAACTGACAAACAATTGACATTTTTTGTGTCTTTATTGAACACACCCCTTAAACATTCAAAGTGCTGGAGGAAAAAGTAAGTGAACTCTCTGCATTAAAGTGAATGTAAAGGTAAAGGCTTTTCACTTCAATGCATTCTCAGCACAAGTAAAAAAGAAAAAGCCTTTCCATGTCAGCCTCCCCCTCAGCTGCCAACCCGCCATGAATACTTACCTGAGCCAGATCTTCATGCAGCGATGTGCTGCTCTTCTCTCTCCTCTCTCACAGGAGGCTCGGCAGCAGTGGCAGCTATTGGCTCCTTCTGCTGTAAATCCGCTCCTGAGAGCAGGGGGTGGGGCTGAGCTACACAATGTGTTTCAATAGACACACACAGTGTGACACAGGATCAAGCTCTAATTAGTGCCCCCCATAGCAAGCAGCCTGCCATGTGGGCACTTGTGCAAGAGGAGGAGCCAAGTCCACCAAGGGGGACCCCAGAAGAGGAGGATCAAGGCTGTTCTGTGCATCTGCACACAGCAGGTAAGCGTAACATGTTTGTTATTTTAGAAAAAAATCTTTATAATCACTTTAATAGCTGGTCAAAACTTCCTTTGGCAGCAAATGCTTTTGTGAGCTCTGGATCAGACCTGCCTAATGTTCATGAGGAATTTTTGACCATTCCTCCTTACAAAACTGCTTCAGCTCAGACACATATGCAGGCTGTCTGGTGTAAACGGCCCTCTTAAGGTCATTCCAGAGCATCTCTGAGGTTAAGGTCTGGGCTGTGACTGGGCCACTCCAAAAGGTAAATGATCTTTTTTTCTGAAGCCAGTCTGTGGCGGATGTGTACAGAATGCAGCACCAAAAAACAGTTAACCTAAATATCTGGTGATGACAAATCAATAACATTACAAATCATCAAATACTGTACAAATAATAATACACAACCATTCATTACTTCATATCTGTATGTGCAAAGACGCAAATAAATGAAAAAACAAAAACGGATTTAACCATTTCAGCCCTGGAAAGTTTTACCCCTATAACGACCAGGCCATTTTTTGTGATACAGCACTGCGTTATTTTAACGGACAATTGAGCACTCATGTGCGACGTTGTACCCAATTTAAATTTATGTCCATATTTCCCCACAAATAGAGCTTTCCTTTGGTGGCATTTGATCACCTGCTGTGGTTTTTATTTTTTGCCCTATTAACAAAAATAGGGAGACATTTTGAAAAAAATCCTAATTTCATCAATTAATGTGCAAAATGAACCGAAATACATAGAAATAAAAAATGTTACCACTTCATCAATATATGTGCAAAAATAAAACAAATGTGACTGAAGAAGGAAAAAGTGTAATTTCCTCTGTGTGCTTTCCCCACCCGGGGCGGAGCTAGCTTGCTGACCTCACACCGCCACATCGAGGTCATGCGACGACCATTTATGTGAGTTCTGCTGCACTGTACGTTTGTATTGTGGATTTTTACATTGTATTTTATGTTGATTGGATTGTTTTATTGAGAACTAATAAAGTACCACACTATGATCCCTCTGGCTCACATCCATATCCTCAATGAGATTCCCCTCAGTGGTGAAGTATTTTACAGCCCACTGCTGTTTAAGACCCCTTCACACTGGCATGCTTTTCAGGTATTTTAGCGCTAAAAATAGCAACTGTAAAGTGCCTGAAAAGCACCTCTCCAGCCACCCTAGTGTGAAAGCCCGAGTGCACTCACACTGGGGCAGTGCTCCTGCAGGACAGGGAAAAAAGTCCTGCAAGCATCATCTTTGGGGCGATGCGGGAGCTTCCAAAATGCCCTGCCCATTGAAATGAATGGGCAGACATGACGAAAACGATATTAACCCTTACTTTGGCCACAAGCTGGGGTTAAACATGCCCCGCTAGCGGCCGAAAAGCACAACTATTACAGCAGTAAAGCGATGCTAAAACTTGTATAGAGATGATGGTCTGGTGACACTCACCTGCTGAGAACATGGGAGAACATATAGAGGAGTTGACACATAGTTCTATGAATTGGTGGAAGTTCCTCCTTCTTCGTTCTCATTCATTTTATTTTTGCACATATTTTGATCAACTGGTGAAATTTTTTTCAAATTTTTTTTGGTTCATCTTGCACATTAATTGATAGATGATTATTGACACACACAGAAGGATACTTATGAATTTAAATACATTTTTAATATAATTTTTGTAGTTATGACGTGATGATAGGTTGTCTGTATTTATTTGTACATTGATGAATTGTATTTGTAATTTTATTGATTTTTCATCACTAGACTGACTGTTTCGTTTTTTGGTTCCTTCATTCCATACACATTAGAGTGGTATTTGTATATTAACCTCTATTGCATGCT
Organism: Rana kukunoris; assembly: GCA_029574335.1. Classification (NCBI taxonomy): domain Eukaryota; kingdom Metazoa; phylum Chordata; class Amphibia; order Anura; family Ranidae; genus Rana; species Rana kukunoris. Next base: position 530,788,170 of record CM056049.1, read on the forward strand.
GCCAATTCCCTCCTTGTTTGCAGTTTTACTTCCATTCTTATAGTAATTTTCCTGCTACATCACCAAACTTATGCTAAGCTTCAGCTGGCGGTCAGCTACCCTGACATTTTATTGTAGAATATTTTGGTAAACTTGGGAAATTATTTTTACCCTCGATAATGGAAGGTGCTTCAGGCCCTAAAGCAGGGAGACAAGCCCAAATCACAATGTTCCCTCCACCATACTTCACTTTTGGGAAGATGTTTTGATGATGATAAACTGTGGCCTTTTTGCTCAAAACATAGTGCTGAGTATTCTTACCAAACAATTCAATTTTTGTTTAGTTAGTCTACAAAACATTTTCCCAATAGCATTGCGGTTTGCCAGGGTGCTTTTTGGTTAACTTTGGGCACTCAACAATGGTTTGTTTGGAGAATTGGAACCTCCTCCAAGTTATAAACAGTTGGTCAACTGATGGATGCCTAAACACTGAAATTGCTCTGTCTACTTTTCCAGCCTTATGCAGATTGGTCAGATTTTGCTTAGCTTTTTGTTCTTCCATTGATTTATTACTGCTGTATACCTTACTATTTTCTTCTCCTGGCAGGGAGTGCTTGTGGAAATTTTTCTTCCCACCAGATTATCAGATTTTGAAGGTTTCTGAGATTGCACAGCCTGGCAAACCTCGACAGATTCAGGCGTTTGAGCTAAGAATGAACATCATTGCAAATGCTACAATAGATCTTCTTTTTACCAAAAACAAAGTAAGTATGCCTCATAAATCCCAGTAAATTGTGTACTAGAAAAACACATTCTTATCTTGAAATATACTGTGTGTGGGAGGTTGTATGGCGAAAGCACTGGAATGTAATATTGAGATGTCACTAGAAAGATATTGTAGCTAAATGTGACGCTAGCCCCTTACTGTAACTGGCTGTATTTCCCAAAGAGCTTTAGGTCAGTGAATCCAACTGTCATATCGTAATTAGGTAACACAATGGTCTTTCTGTGCTTCAGGTCCCAGTAGTAGGCTAGCTGTGCGAAATTACTGAACCATACAGGAAGCTCTCTGTATGTCTTCACATTCTGTTGCCGTAGTGGATGGAAATTTTACATTTATGTCCACACAGTATTCAAAATGTATTATTCAAGTTTAAATACATGCATTAAATTCAGATTTAAAAAACGCAAATCGCGGTAAAAACATGGTAAAAACACACTACATGCTTTTTTGCAGCTTCTTCATTGAAGTCTATTGAACCAAAAAGGCAAAAAAACAAAAAAAAAAAAACACCCATTTGCGGTTAAAATAGTTTAACCCCTTCAGAAAAATGCAGAGGCACAAAAATGCACTGATGTGAACGTGTTCCATATGAACCCATGTTAAAAAATAATGTCCTGTGTTTATGTAGCCTTACTGTAACCAAGAAAAGCTTTATTTTTTGGGTTTTCACCTATTGAGCGTAGTTTTGTTTTCTGCTTTTGTTTTCTAATGCTTTTGTTTGTAAAATCGAAAATGTTTTCTCAATAACAACTATATACAGTGTGGGCCATTTATATGGATACACCTTAAAGAGGAGTTCCACCCAAATTTGGAACTTCCTCTTGTTCCACTCCACACCCCCATACATGCCACATTTGGCATGTAATTTTTTTGGGGGGGGAGTGGGGGGCTTCAGTAGGAGTGGGACTTCCTGTCCCACTTCCTGCTTCCGCCGAGGGGCTGGTTAGGCGATTAAGCCTTAATCGCCTACACCAGCCCCTCCCTGTAGGCGATCACATGGGACACTGACAGGTCCCATGCGATCGCCTCTCCAATCAGCGGCGAGCCGCGCGCGCATGCGCAGTGCGGCTCGCGCATGCGCAGTGGGTGCCCGGCCGTGAAGCCTAAGGCTGTCACGGCTGGGTGCCCACAGTCGAGATGGAGACGCCGGCTGGGGAGGGGGGGAGAGGAGCGGAGCCCCGGTCGGCGCGTCGCTGGAACGCAGGAGCAGGTAAGTGAGTGTTAATTAAAAGCCAGCAGCTACACTTTTTGTAGCGGCTGACTTTTAATAAACACAATTTTGGCTGGAACACCCCTTTAAAGAGGTGGTCCGGTAAAAAAAAAAAGTCAGCAGCTGCTAACACTGTAGCTGCTGACTTTTAATAAAGGCACTTACCTGTCCTAGTCGCCAGCGATGTCGGCCCCCGCCGAGGCCGATCCTCGATCCTGGCAGCTCCAGGCGCCGCCATCCACAGTACGGGAAACAGGCAGTAAAGCCCTGCGGCTTCACTACCCATTTCCAACTGCGCATGTGCGAGCAGCACGGTGCTTTGTGAATGGTCCGGCTGCTATCTGGTAAACACACTGTTCCCAGAATCCAGCGCGCCCCATTCACAAGAATACACCGAGTGTAGGAGGAGGAAAAGAATCGACCGCGGAAGATGAAGAGGCAGATTCTGGACTTCTGCATAGCAACAGCTATTTAGGGTACGTAAAAAAAAAATATTTTTTCATTTAATTTTTTTTTTTTTAAATTTCCAGGGTGGAACTCCGCTTTAATAAAATGGCAATGGTAAAATATTGAAAAAGCAAACGTTGGATTCAAAATGGCCGACTTCAAAATGGCTGCCATGCTCACCACAAATCTAGAAAAGTTTCCCCCCTCACATATACTAATGTGCCACAAACAGGAAGTTAATATCACCAACTATTCCCATTTTATTAAGGTGTATCCATATAAATGGCCCACCCTGTATGTGTGTGTGTGTGTGTATATATATATATATATTATGATATATTAAAAAAGTTTGCCAATGCAGCACTTTTACTTACACAAAAAAAAATTAGAATGAAAATCTAACATATACTCAATTGTTTCCACACCATACATTTTCCCTATAACTTGGAAATAAATTACAACTTTGGTATTGTTTGATTCAAGACAAATTAAAGGATAGGGTCACCTTTTGGAGCATTTTACATGCAGCACTTCCTGCTCCTTGACAGTCAATGGGGAATCTTCTCCCCACACCCACTGTCACTTTTTGAAAACGGAGTGGCTATGTGGGGTTCTGCCCACACAACAGTATCATTCATCCACAGAGATCTGTGGATGAAAAAAAATACAAGTACCATCTTCCACCTCGGGAAGCATACTTGCGGTTTGAATGGGTTGGAAGCATGCTCATTGTTCATTCATTCTTCCTCTAGCTTTGTAACAGCCTGTAAAAGGATACAGGCACAAAGCTGGAGGAAGACTGTGCAGGAGCCTGATACTGCATTCACCATCTGCTGAAACAAAAAGAGCATTTTTACCGACACAAATATATATTTGTGACCGGTTTTGGACTCGAGGAGGATGATGGGGCGAGCGCGGGACTTTCGAAGGATCAGGTAAGTAAAACGGGGGGCTGAGAGGGGGGGGGGGGGGGGGCTTTATCATCCGATGTTTTTTCTAGGGTTGTCCCGATACCACTTTTTTAGGACTGAGTACAAGTACCGATTTTTTCATGTACTCGCCGATACCGAATACCAATACTTTTTTTTAATCTCATGTGACAGTTTTTAAACCACAATACAGACTAATGATATGAAGAATGCTCCTTACATTGGTGGTCAGTGTATTGATCTATTGTGGAAATAGTACATGACAGTTCCCATCTGCCTGGCGGACTGAACAGCTTCATATGACATGTTTTGTATTTTAATAAAATAAATACAAATCTTTACAATCATAAGATGCTGTATATTAGGATATGTGATTATTATCTAGAGAGAGAGAGAGCACTGTGTAAAATTAATATGGTGCAGATGTATACATTCAAAGCCACAAGCACTGCTTTGATGGAAGTGGAGTGACCCTTTAACCACACTAGTCATAGAGCAATGATTGCTAATAAGCCATACCCGTCCCAGCATTCCAGAGAGGAAGAAGCACAAGGAGCAAGCTGCTGATCGGCTCTCCCACAATGCTTTGCGGCAGGTAACGGCTCTGTGAAGAGCTCAGCTTCCCCGGCTGAGATGGAGGACAGTGCGGCAGATCGGGTTATATGGACTCAATCCGTTACCTCCCAGAAGGTGAGCGAACGCCGCATGTTAAGCACCTAGACAGCTCAGTGGCAGCTATCCTCCTCCGCCTATCACAGTCCGGAATCAGTACCCGCCCTTTCCTCGTCCACCTATCACAGTACCTGGCTGTCCTCCTCCACCTTTCATAGTCTGGAATCAGTACCCGCCCATCCTCGTCCGCCTATCACAGTACCCGGCCATCCTCCTCCACCTATCACAGTCCGGAATCAGTACGCGCCCATCCTCGTCCACCTATCACAGTACCTGGCTGTCCTCCTCCACCTTTCATAGTCTGGAATCAGTACCCGCCCATCCTCGTCCGCCTATCACAGTACCCGGCCATCCTCCTCCACCTATTACAGTCCGAAATCAGTACCCGTCCATCCTCGTCCGCCTATCACAGTACCCGGCTGTCCTCCTCCGCCTATTCGACTTACCCGCCTCTCTTGCTCTTCTCTCTGCCTGCTCTCCACCCCACCCCTCTCTCCGCTGGGTCACCACCCCGCTCTGCCCCCAGCTCTCATAAAAAGTATCGGGTCTGGCATCGGGAGCATTTGCACGAGTACAAGTACTCGCGCAAATGCTCTGTATCAGTTCCGATACTAGTATCGGTATCGGGACAACCCTAATTTTTTCACCTTAATGCATTGACAGCATTAAGAGGAAAACATGTTTGCCTTTACAACCCCTTTAAAAAAAAAAAAGCATTTCTGGAAAAAAATAAAAACACAAAGGGGTTCATATACTAAAACTGCAGAGTGCAATGTCTGGTGCAGATATGCATAGAAACCAATCAACTTCCAGGCTTTTTTTGTCAAGCTTAATTTAACAAACTCAAGTCAGAAGCTGATTGGCTACCATGCAGAACTGTGCCATATTTTGCACTCTCTGGTTTTGGTAAATCAACCCCATTTAAGGTATCAAAAGAAAGTATTATCTGTCCCAAAAAATAACATCAATATTGTTTAACTTGAATGCAAAACAATATAGGAAATGTAGCATATTTGAAAAGCCTGAAAAAAGACCTGGGACTTAAAGTAGATGTAAACACGATTTCATGAATTTTGGGCTGGGCACATATATCTGCAGTATTTTGTTATCGATTTTCAATGAGCCAAGTCTTATAGCTCTCTTCTGAACGATTCCTTTGTCATCAGCCTGAGAACTCCTGACATAAGTTTTGACTTTTTAGACAAAAGCAGCCTGAATCAAAGGAGGTTGCTGAAATAGATCCAGGGAGCAGGTCCTATTACAAAACATCTCTTAGGATTTGAACAAATCTGTCTGCTGGGGACATATTGGTTTGATCGTGTACACACGGTCAAACCAAAATCCCCCCTGCCAGACGGTGCGGTGACGTGGCGATGATGTTGACGCCGCCACGTCACCGCACCAGGAAGTAAAACACTTCCACGCATGCGTCGAAACCATTCGGCGCGTGTGCGAGAAGACATGTCTGCTGGTTAGCGTACTAACCAGCAGACATGTCGGGCGGACGGGTTCCCAGCCGACAGATTTCAAAGCATGCTTTGAAATCTGTCGGGTGGCCAAATCCGTCGGCTCGCCCGTACACACGGTCGAATCTGTCTGCTGTCTCTGCCTATGATGAGAGGGGGTGTGTGCCTTTCCTCCAATCAGTAAGGTTAGCTATCTTGGCTGTATGCCCAGACATCACACTCTGTGTTAATCAGGAAGAGAAAATCTCCTAACAAAATCTGCACTTTCTAAACAGTATATAATGTAGGGAGATTTGGTTAATCGCTGTATATCATCTGAGGCTGTTCACTTCACTGGGTGTATGGAGGGTTTACATCCACGTTAAAGGGGTTTTGCATAGGTTAAAGGTGATGGGATTCAAGTGGTTAAGAAAAAGCCAGGGCCGAAGTAACATCCACATATAGATGCACATTGTACCGCCATGTGGGAACATTGTTCTTCCAAGGTTGCAATAGTTAACATGCACTTTCTTCTACAGGAAACAAATGCTGTGCATGTGAATGTGTGGGCAGGATCTTATTTGGAAGTGAACATTCCCATGACTGTCACAGAAAATGGTAAGATATTTTCTGAGCATATTGCTGAGAAACAACAGTAATCTTCATAACACACAGGCTGTTAGATGTAAACTAATCCTCCCTACAGCAAACTGGACAACACATCATTTTCAGATCGGCTCTAATGCTTAGTCATGTAATATTTGCTGAGAAATGTTTGTCTTTGTGACGCCCATTTCTCTGCAGAATAAGTTGTGCCTTTTACACTTTGCAATTTCTCCCCAGTCAGGGAAAAAATTGTCTATGCAATATACAAGTTGACAAGCTGTTTTTTAATTTTGAATTTACGTGCCTTTATTTGGACGGCATGCAAATTGTAATAGCCATTACAAACAAGGAATCGGGCAAGCTTCCTGATACTGTAGCATTTAATTTTTTAAATTTGTCTGCCTAGTATTTTCCAGCTAAGCTCTGATAAAGAAAACATTGTAGCATATTTTGTTTACAGTCATAGGCCCAGATTCACGTACATCGGCGCATTATTGGACCGGCGTAGCGCACCACTTTTCCGTTAGACTTGCGCAATCTAGCCGCGTAATCCCGCGATTCACGAAGCTTTTGCGCAAGAGATTGCGCAAGCGTAAGGTTTTTTCCTGAGGCGTAAGGAGGAGTAATACAAATTGGGAGGGACGTGGGCGTGTTACATTGAAATGAGCCGTGACCCCATGCAAATGAAGGGCCGGCCGACTCGCGCATGCGCGCGTGAAGGAAACCATGTCAGCTCCGTTGTGCGCATGCTCACAACTCGGGAGCGGCGCAATCAGTGAAATTGGAAATGGACTAGGGCAACTTTATGAACTACGCAGACAGCATAAATAGACAGACACAAATGCACTTCCTTTGCAAAAATACATCCCTTTGTATCCCTCCCTCTACAGCAAGGTGCTTTTGTTTGTTTGTGACGTGTCTTTGAGATATTTGAGGACTGTTTTGCAGAGTGATTTTTGTCTTTTATGTGTTTTCTTTGTTGTTATTTTGTTTAAATTATATTTTTGCTGGGCATTTTTTATTTTTGCTCGTCATTTATTTAATTTTTTTGGTTCTGTTTGTGTATGATTTTGGAATGTGGGGGTGATATTCCTGCGGGAAAAGGGGTGTCACCCTCATTTGTGGTGGAGAAGTGATCCCCAGGTCTGTGTGAATGGTGTATGAATGTACAGTGACATAATTGGAGCCGTGGCATGGCGTTGCAGCTCACAAGTCCTGCATGGTGGACTGGTGCCAATCCAATGTGATGAGGATGTGGGGTGTGTGTGCTAGGGACCACAGTGGTGTGCATGCATGCATTCTCATTGTGCCATGATTAATGTGTGTGTTTAACGTGCAAAGATGCATAATGTGAGCTGCCATGAGATGGGGTCATGAGATGGGGTACCAGTGCATATGCAGAGTCACCTTGAAGGGAAAAGACAGGAGGATGTTAGTCATGCATGTGCCACTTGTGAGGTGTGCATCACGGGAGGGGATAGTCATGCCTGCCACCCATGTCACTCACCAACCAGCCAGCTGTCCCCATACATGTTCTGTTCGAAATCTGTGGGGATGGGGCTCTGATTGTATATGTAGCTGTCATGGGTGTCATGGGTAGTGTCATGTGTTGGGCTGCTGATGTCCTCCTGCAGGGTTGTGGTAATTCCAGGATGGCATGAGGGGTGAATCTGAAGATGCGAGACACCTCAGAATCACTCATGCCAAAGATGTCTATGCGTGTGTGATATATCAAGTGAAGAGTGAGGGGCTTGTATCAGATAAGAATATTGTATTAGATTAATTTAAATTGTAAATTTTCTATAAGCAAATAAAAAAAATAAAAAAAACATCTCCCGTGCCCTCCTTAGTGCCATCCTCCGTGCCCTCCTCCTTCTTTGTTCATCTAAAGTCAGTAGTATAGCTATGCGCGACGATGCCCCTGGCATGTTGGCATACAGATTGTTGGGCAACACGTGTGACTGCTGAACTCCTCACTAACAGTGTTGCTTTATCTGACAATTAGACTTTTTTTCAAAATTTAGACCAGCTTTTAGGTCCTCTAACTTTAGACAGAACATTTTGCTGTTGCGCACATCGCGTAGCCTGCGCAGCAACTGCATTTTTTTGTGAATCCCCGTAACTCCCTCATTAGCATATTTGACTAGCAAATCAATGGTGTGTCTAGCGCAGTTTTGCGCGAAGGGAAGCGAAGGTCTAACTCAATTACGCCGGACCAAAAAACGTAGATTTCTGGCGTATATTGTTTTGTGAATCGCGTGCAACTATACGCACGCGCACATTTAGACTTACGCACGCGCAACAGATCTGTGAATCTGGCCCATAGTGTGCAAAATAGGTTTGTGAATGCATTGCAGTTCCTCAGTACATGACTGTTAAAATTAAGGTCTATTTTCATCTTTATAAAGTCCCTTCTTTAAATAAAATGTTTTATCTGTGACATTTAGCGAGGGATATGTTGTATGTGTGAATACAGAACAGACTGTTTTTTTTTGATGAACTAAATTTTGGACTTTTTTTGTAAAAAATACACAGTAAAATGGACATACATTATACGCAGTGCCTCATATTAACCACATGGCCACTGGGAGGCTTTACCCCCTTATGACCAGACCATATTTTGCTATTTAGCACTGTGCTACTTTACCACTTAGTCTCTGGAAGATTTACCCCCATTCTTTACCAGGCCATTTTTTACAATACGGCCCACGTTAATTTATCTGGCAATTGCACGGGTGTGTAATGCTGCACTCAAACAAAAATGTATGTCTTTTTCTCCCACAAAAAGACATTTCATTTGGTGGTATTTGATCACCTCTGCTGTTTTTTTTTTTTTTTTTGCGTTATAAACAAAAAAATAGCGACAATTTTGAAAAAAAAAAACAATGTTTTTTTACGTTCTGCGGTAAAACCTATTATATAAAATGTTTTAGAAAATCTAATTTCTTTATCAATTTAGGCCAATATGTATTCTGCTACATATTTTTGGTAAAAAAATGTAATCCCAATAAGCGTTTATAGATTCTTTACCCATTTGAGATGGTCTCCCCTCACTGGCTGATCCGCTCCGGGTGAGCCATCCATGGTCAGAGTGGCTGCTGGTGGGTCGGTTTGTATTCTCCTCCAGCCATGCTCTTCCGCCAATTGGCAAACAGGTTTCATGACCTGCTTCCTGATTGGCGGGGAGGAGACTCGGTGAATATTCTCTATTGTCACACAACTGGGTGGTAACTGTCAATTTCTCGGTCATGCAACACTATGCAAATTGCATTTTTATCATATTTTTCACACAAATAGAGATTTCTTTCTGTGGTATTTAAATGAAAAAAGTACAGAAAAAAAAAGACATACATTTTTTTTTTGCAAATAATAATAATCTACATTTACATATAACACAAATAAATGTATAATATTTAGTCTGGGTGAAAGTTACAAACTGTGGTATATAAATTTGGAAAACTGATCAATCCTTGAGGCCTAATAAAGGCCAGGACAGTACACTTACTCCCCAAATTTCCCCTTTTTTGCAAAGTAGAAAGTTCAAAGTATTTTGTAAGAGGCACATTTTTTGAAGTTGTAATTTTCTGTCACAATTTCTGTCACAATTTCTGTCACAATTTTTTGGAAAATGAAGACATGAAAATAATTTTTTTTTTTTTTAAATGTACATACTGTCTCCAGTGCAGCACAGCGTCATCATATGACTGGTGTGGCAGTGATCAGGGATACTGACTTGTAACTGTATGTAAAAAAAAATTAAAACATTTTAAACATTTTTTTTTTTTGCTATTGTATTTTTTTCATATTGTCATCAGAGTAGCTCAGAGCCACCATAGTCATACTGTGCTACTTTGGGGAGTGATCCGGGAATTTTTCTACCCTATTATTGCTTATAACAGTGGTAATCACTATTAAAAGCAGTAGTTTTAATTGTCATAAATGGCTTTCATTCATGACAGCTTGCTTACAATTGTGATCTGTGATTGGCCAAGGTACCCTGTGGAAGCTATTGGTGACTATTTGGCTTATATGTATTTGCTATGATTGGTCATAGCTATCACCTGATACCCTGGCCGCTCACAGTGACTGGGTATTGAACACCAGGGGGCGCATCAGTGTGCATGTGCTAAGCAACGTACAGTTACATGATTGGCCTTCAGCCACCACCCATCCGCAATAAACTCTGATCTCTAGATCTGAGAGACTACAGTCTTTTCTTTATACCATAATACTTGGTTTGTGTGTGTGTTTTTTTTGTTTGTTTTTTTGTGGTGTGGATTTTCTATTTAGATTGCAAGAGTTTAAAATATTGAGGGTTATATAGACTTAAAGTGTAAGTTTACCTTTACATAAAAATCTGTAAGGTGAACTTACACAGGATGCCCTCCTCACCCCCTCCCTGGTCATGCTTACCTGGAGCACAGCGATCACCCGCACTGACAAATCGGGTCACCGCCTCACCCTCTGGGGCTTAGAAATCCCCCGCAGCTTAACCGCCAAAGCTTGCCTCGTCAGGAGGTAAGTTAGGGAGCATTCTAATTGGTTGGCACCATCGCAAGGGCGTTGCCGACCAATCAGAACCTGCATAGTCCATCCTGTAATTGCAGGCAAAGAGGAGAGAAAGACGCAAGGATTTAAAATCCACTGACCGGTACAGTGGTGATGCGAGCTGTCTGTGCGGGGTATCGTCGGACTCCAGGTTAGCAGGACCGGGGGAGATTTTCTATTAAAGTTGAACCTGCACTTTATAGATAATGCTAGTTGATGTGGCACTCTTTAGAGGTATTTTAGGATGTAGAAAACTTGAGGATATCTATGAAAGTTAATTGGAAATATTGTAGGATTGGATGATAAGGATTTTGCTTCAAATATGGTATTTAAATGAGAGTTAAAATTGAATAAAAATATATAAAATAAAAAAGCCTGACAAAGTCCAACTCTGGATTTTGGTTGTTACTGTAATGTTTTTTTTCTTGTTATGTAACATTTTTTTTTTTTTTTTTTTAAGGTTTCTCTCCAACAATTAAAGGACAGTTGTTACATGTTGATACCACAACTAGTATGCAGTTCCGGTCTCTTCTTGAAGCTGAAATGCTTGCAGTAAGTTTGCGTTAGAATTATTTATTATGTTTGTTATATTGTTAATGTATATATTGATCTCTGCCCCATCTAGTATCATAAATGATATGGGAAAGAACAAGGTTGCTTAGGTAACTTCCCATTATAAATAAATTAAAGAGGAACTACAGCCATTTTGTTAAAAAACAGTCAGCAGACACAAATACTGTAGCTGCTGACTTTTAGAGCCCTTTCACACTGACAGCGCCCAGGCATCAGTGGTAAATCGCCGCTAGTTTTACCCAGGCCGGTTCCTTGCTGGTGTTCGGATCCCCATCACCACTATCTTGACTGTCTGAGACATCCTACTGTTTCACAGCTGGCTCCCCACTGTGCATACGTGATAGTGCTGGGCTCTCAAACTGGTTCTGCAGCCTCATGTGACACGTCGCATGTCCCAATTCTAGGTGGGAACGGGTACCTGAAAATAAAAAGCACCCACTCCATGAAAATAAATGAATAAACTATTAATAATAGTAGAGGAGTCGTGTGTGTGTGCCTCCATATTTTCTTCACAGCTGATGATCAGGCGAGACAAGCCCTTGGGGGTTTCACCCAGCTGGGGTGAAGCTTTGGGTCAATCCAGTGGAGTTTTAAGCGGCTCCCTACTTTTAAGTGAAGTTCCGCCATTAGAAGCATCTTTGTTCCTTAAAATCAGTAGAGACCAGTTAAAATAGTTAGGGAATTGTAGTTTTAATGCAGAGAATGCAAAAAAAGCCTTATACCTTTAGAACCACTTTGTTCATTTTATATGCACAAGCAGGCTTGTTCATTTTATATGCAGAAACCTGTGTTTTCCACACTATAGAAGAATACAGGTCCATGCAAAAACACACATCAGCACATGTCAATGTGTGTAAATACACACTTATACATGTATAAAACGCATATAAACACCTATTTCAGCATATCAGTTCTGTGCCTTTTTTTTCATGAGTTTTTATGCATATGTAGTGTGAATGTGCCCTAAAGAATCGGTATACACACATGATTAAGATTGTATACTTTATTTGGTAAATAATGTAAGATTTCTTTTGTTAATGCCAATGATTAATTTGCAAGGCTTGCGCGCCAAGAATGCAAAAATTAGTCCTATCAATGTATGATAGTTTATTTATTTTTCTTTACACCTGTTTAATATAGTGTGCGTCTTTTTTTTTTATCTCCCCTTAGTTTCATATAAATGCTAGTTACCCTCGGGTGTGGAATATGCCCCAATCATGGCAATGTGAACTTGAAGTGTACAAGGCAACATACCACTTTATATTTGCTCAAAAAGGCTTTTTCACAGGTAACATGATTTGGTATAGCATTAACAAGATCACTGACAATTTTTTTTTATTTTGTTTATTTTTATAGCCTGTAATTTGCACTAATGTAAAGTTACTGCTTCTTTTTATGGTAATAACGTGGGTTAGTGCTAGTTCCTACAACTGTTTTTAAGCTGCTTGATGGCAACCAGAATATTTAAGAAGTTGTACATGCCACAAATTTTCAAAAGTATCCAGCTTAAAGTGCTAGCTATGTTTCCAGCACATCCTCCTCCTCCTCTGTATTTTACAAATTAATACGCTTACTTTAAGGAGTTGTAAAGGCAGAAGATTTTTTTTATCTTAATGCATTTTATACATTAAGATAAAAAAAGACTTCTGTGTGTAGCAGCCACCCCAGGGCTCTGTGTCTGAATGGATACACGGAGCTCTGACTTGGCTTGGGTGACCCCTGTAGCAAGCTGCTGGCTGAGGAGCACTCAAAGGAGGAGGGGGTAGGACCAGCAGAGAGGGACTCGAGAAGAGGAGGATCCAGACTGCTCTGGGCAAAACCAACTACGCAGAGGAGGTAAGTATAACATGTTTGTTATTTTTAAAATAAAAAAACAAGACTTTACAATCAGTGTCGGCCAGATAAAAATATGTAGCTCACTAAAAGCTTTTTAATCTTCTTGAGTTCTACACTGCAATGTGATAGATCATACTCGGCCTGTTTAAGCTTCATACTGCCTTTTGGCTGATCAGAATTCTTCACCACTGTCCTTACAATTGTTGCCGTACCTATAAGAAGTGTGCAAAAATCAAGGAAGGGTGCATCCAAAGACTGTTTTAGTTTAAAAGAATTCTAGTTTTGAAAGCCCCTGACAGATAACATCTATACAATCCACCACATAACTAATGTAGTCTGTGAAACTTCTAGAGGCATACTGGTTCCTTTTTCATATTAACCCTTGCAATGCCTTATGTAGGCCTTAAAGGTCTTGTAAAGGTACATTTTGTTTCCCTAAATAGCTTCCTTTACCTTAGTGCAGTCCTCCTTCTTTTACCTCATCCTTCGATTTTGCTTTTAAATGTCCTTATTTCTTCTAAAAAAATCCTCACTTCCTGTTCTTCTGTCTGTAACTCCACACAGTAATGCAAGGCTTTCTCCCTGGTGTGGAGTGTCGTGCTCGCTCCCTCCCTTGGACTACAGGACGCCCACTATCACACAGCTCCTTTCTCTATCTGCAACGTAGAAAGCGTCCTGACTCTCCTGTAGTGCAAGGGCGGGGGCGAGCATGACATTCCACACCAGGGAGAAAGACTCGCATTACTGTGTGGAGTTACAGACAGAAGAAGAGAGAGGTTTTGGGGGTTCGATGCCAACCTTTTTATGGTCCCAAAGACAGAAGGGGTGTATCCAGTCTTCGATCTCAAGGCTCTGAACTAAAAGCTCCAGTCAGTTGTTCAGCTGCCCTGTGGTTATTGAAAGACAGGTTCTGAGAGACCTTCTGTTGGTTTTCATTTGTCTTGTTATGCTGTTATAGGCCCTCTATTTCCTAACATTGAGAATAGCAGAAGATGTTAGTTCTGTCAAAATCAATAAAAACAATTATTACAGTTACTGATTGGTCAAGTATACAAGTTGAAAGGGTTGGGTGGGGCCATATCTTTTACCATTACATCATTACAGTGAGGGGTTTGGGGGAAATGTGTGAGTAATTGTTCTGTCTGTCCTAATTGTGCAGTAAAGGACGCACACAAAGTATTTAGACCCTGGGTTATTGGTTCTACTTTTTCTTGTCAGACTGAATAGCAACACATGTGACAAATGATTTCATTAAACACTGTCATGCTTATTTTTTTTTTTTTTGATTTAACATTTACCAAATGGGTAGTCTTTCAGCAGCTGCATATTTAAAAGTTACATCAGTGTTTTTTGCATTCTGAACACAAGACTGTGGCTTTCATTGGCATACAATTGCATTTGGTTATAAATGATGTTTCTGGTTCTACTTTAGATCTAATACAAGACTGGTCTAGTGACAATGCACCAGATTTATTTTCCTTTGTCCCATATACTTGGAACCTAAAGATAATGTTTCATCAGTTTGAGATGATCTGGGCAGCAAATCAGCACAACTGGATTGATTGCTCAACTAAGCAGCAAGAAAATGGTAACATATCTGTTTATTTTTTTTTCTCCATTTCTCATAATAGCCTTACATTCAGGGCGCATTCACAGATAATGCTGTGACCTGTGTTTTTCACCGATAGGCCACATAGAAAATAATTCACACTGCAATGCAGACATGTAGCATTAAATGAAGCAGTAAATAAACAGTCGCTATAAAATACCACAAAGAATCAAAAATCGAGAAACGCTCTTCAAACAATAATCAGATGACTGGTGACTTTTCCTCTCTGTGCCTTGAGAAAATAATAACTTATTTCTGCAGGTAAAAAAAAAAAAAATGTTCACATTTTTGTGCCTTTAAAGTCCAGTCAGGGGACCTATTTTTTATTTATTTTTTATTCATTTTTGGATGTGGCACTCTATAGAGACACAGACCGATAAATTGTTTTTGCTCTATTTCTGCAGGTGCTCCACTCCATGCTCTTCTTATGTATTTGCACTTACCAGAGGACTCTCCCCTATACAGTGTGTTGCACTTTCACAGCCACAATGCTGTTTTCTGGAACAGACCCCTGTTGGTAATGCTTCGTATCAGCCCCTTCTCCTTGTTTATTGCACAGTATATGCACAGAGAAAATTATACTCTGTAGTGCAATAACGTTTAAATCGATTACATATTGACGACGAAACACGTAGGAGAAGCTACAGCGTCACTTCCTGTTTTCATTCGTGGATCGCAGGGAAAGCATAGTCTTCATTTTTCTCACTGCTCAATTGATTTTAAACAATGTAAATGCATACCCACACTAGTATGGTAAATACACTTGGTTTAAATGTTGTTGTATAATTTTCTCTTTGCATATACTGTGTAACAACGAGGAGAAGGGGCTGATAAGAGGCATTACCAATGGAGGTCTGTTCCAGCAAACAGTATTGTCACAGTGAAATTGCAACACCCCCTAGAGGGGAGAGTCCTCTGGTAAGTGCAAATACATAGGACGAGCACAGAGTGGAGCATGTGCACAAATAAGTTATTATTTACTGAAGGCATGGAGAGGAAAAGTCACCAGTCACCTGATTTTTGTTTTGAAGAACGTTTCTCAATTTTCGATTTTTTTTTTTGTGGTATTTTATATGAAATGTTTATTTACACTCTTTAGGACTTTAATACATTTTTATATTAACTTTTTAAATTTCAGTTTTATATTTAGCTAGCATAACTTGTATTCTTCACTGTACCATGTACAATTTTTACACTTTTTGTCACTTTACACTCATCAAGTCACTTCATATTGGTTCACTCAAGGTTTATATCATGACACTTTTTAAAGTTCATTGATTTGGGACGTATCACTTTATAATGGTTTATCTAAGGTTTATTGCACGGTTTCAGAGCAGCGCCATGACCCCCTCCAGTGCTCACTTTAAGGTCTGGGCTGGTGGGGGGGGGGGGGGGGGGTTTGCTCAGGCTTTCAGTGGATCGCTGGGGGGTTGAGCCAGGTGCCGGTTCATATGGTCAGGATCTTTCCCAAGCCTGGATTGGCTAAGTGACATCAGCCGACGTCATTCAGGGTCACAGGAGTACAGAACAAACTGGAATTATAGCCAAAACAACCGTTGGCTATACTTTTTCCTTTAATGGCCATTGCTTTGTTCTTCATAATCAACACACGTGTCAATGAACCCTGAGCTGTTAAACACTGACATATCTTTGGAGAGTGTTCTGTTTGTTTAAATATCAAAGTCAAAGCAGATCTTTACAAAGGGTTTTAAAAGAATTCCATTGAAAAATTAAAATTTGACTGCTTAGGAATACACAATGCACCTTAGAATTTATGCATGCGGATATTTGACCCATCAGAGTCAAAGCTTATCATTTTTTGTTTGCCCAGAAGGCATAGGTGCAGCATCCAGTCCCACATACAGCAGCCTATCAGACTCTGACATGCTGAAATACACTGCATTCAGGTACTTATGCCATAGAGGCATGAATTCTGCATGTGTAGGATATGTCTGTGAATTTATAGGACCCTAAACACAAATACTGCTCGGTACAGCATCCAGCCGCCGTGTACATCAGCCTGTCAAAGATTTTTTCAATCTGCTGTGATAGCAGGGCTGAGCACTTGCGCCTCCCAGGTGCCCAAAACACTGACAATTGACACTGATGGGCCATACTGCCCATGTGCATGTAGCCTAAATCAGCAGCAGTATAATCAAGTAATGACATAGGTAAAATGTAGATTACTTGCGATTGCAGCATAATTGCACATGTATCTAGAATATCCCTCCTTTGTTGAACAGAAATAGCATATCTTATGCACTGGAACCCTCCAAGCAACTCTGTGAAAGGTGATAGAAAGCA
The DNA here is from genome assembly GCA_029574335.1 of Rana kukunoris. Lineage (NCBI taxonomy): Eukaryota > Metazoa > Chordata > Amphibia > Anura > Ranidae > Rana > Rana kukunoris. The sequence goes on from CM056049.1 coordinate 530,805,112, forward strand.
AAAATCAGGGAATGAATACCATAAATCAGTGAATATCCCTTGAAGTACAGTTAAATAAGTAATTAAGAATTAGAAAAAGGGTGGCACAGCTGTACATTTGAGAAGAAAATGCCAAAGATGAATGATCTTTCAAGGAAGAGATTGATAAGAGAGGTCACCTAATAGGTGTATGACAACTGTATATGTCTCTAAGACTGGAGACATAGACAAGACTGTATACAGCCGTTTCTTGGGTGCTTCACCAGTCACAGCTTTATGGGATAGTGACAAAAGAAAAACTCTTCATGTCTGCCAGAAAGCACCTCTGAGGCTGCATTCACACCTGAGCGCTTTGTCGCCTGAAGCATGAAGCTCCAAAACGTTAGAGGGGAAAAAATACAATATTCTCAATGGAGATGGTTCACATCTCCACTTCAAAATGCCCGACGCCGAATGCCTGAAGCTCAAACAAGTTCTGGACCCTCGAATTGAGCATATTTGGGCGTTTTTCTGTTTTTAACATTGGTGACCCTAGACTTGTCCAAAATCGCGGTAAAAAACGCTGCGACAAATCGTGGTAAAAAATGCTGCAAAATCGTGGCAAAACGCTACGCTCAGGTGTGAATGCCGCCTCAGACTCTGAAGGTAGTTTGAAGAATGTTCTATGGTCTTATGAGTCCAAAATTGAGCTGTTTGGCCATTAAACACAAATATCCCACCATGACTAATGGTGGTGGCAGCATTATGGCATAGGGATGTTTCTCTGAAGAAGGTCATGAAATGGTAGAGTGAATTTGGGAAAATGCAGGAAATTTCTGGAGGAAAATCTAACACACTCTAAACATAGAAAGCAGTCTAAACCTTGTCCAGCAAGATAATGACCCCAAACATAAAGCCAAAACGAAATAACACTTTTACTGAACTTGAATGACTAAGTTAGAATCCATGCCTCAATCCAATAGGCAAGTTGTGTCTGTGGGCTGTCCACCTCCGATGCTCATGCCAGAGCTAGAGCAGTTTTGCAAATGGGAATTGGAAAAAATGCAGTTTCTAGATTTGCAAAGCTGGAAAAGACCTATCCACACAGACTGAAGGCAGTAATGATGTCACATGTGCATCTTTTAAATTCAAACTTAAAAAGGGTATATGTTTATGCAGTTAGTTATTTTTTTATCAAAATAATTGAAATCACTTTGAGATTAAAGAGTATAATTTGGTTAAAGGGGTTATAAAGGTTTGTTTTTTATTTTCTAAATGGGTTCCTTTAAGCTAGTAAATTGTTGGTTCACTTACCCTTTTCTTTTGATTTCCCTTCTAAATGTTTTTTTTTTTTCTTTGTGTGAATTTCTCACTTCCTGTTCCTTCTCAGTAAGCTTGCCCCCATCATCCGAACTGTTCTGGCAGGGGATTAGTCAGCGTGCTCGCCCTCACGTCTCAAGGGAGAGGGCGATGACGCTGACTAAACCCCAGCCAGAACGTCTCGGATGATGGGGGCAAGCTTACTGAGGAGAAACTAAAAAAAAAAAACTAGAAAACAAAAAAGGAACCTTTACAACCCCTTTAGAGTAACAAAAAGAAAATACTCTGCTATTCAGTGTTCTATAATAGTAGGGCAATAAAAGGGGGGAAATCATTTTTAAAGGCTCTGTATAGACAATATTCTTACAACAGTAAATGTATGTTGTTTGTATATGAAAAAAGTATTACATGTTCTTATTAAACAGTTATCGGTATGAGCTGTTAATTTACTGTAATTGTCTGCCAGGGAAATTGTACATATATTTGCAGATGTTTTTTTTCTTAAGATGTATTTTTGTTCGTGTTAAATCAATAACAAACAGTAGCCATTATAATACACATGGATTTTTTTTCCAACGCTTTTATTTTTTTTGTTTTTAAACACTAGAAACCTTTTGTATGGATTTTTTTTGTTTACCTTTCATTGTATGCTCTATTTTGTTCTTTTAGTATATGTAGCTGCCTGTGGAGAAACATTAAACATTGATTTTGCGCTGCCATTTACGGATTTTGTACCAAGTACATGTAATACCAGGTTTTCCCTAAAAGTAAGTGTCATTTTCTTTATTTTATTGTTCTTAGTAACTAAACATTCTTTGCTCTTGTCCTTTTTGCTGGGCTTCCAGCAAAGAAGAGGACAGTATAATTGCTATTATAATAGGACCATACATTTCTATGCCAATGAGTGCTTTGTCTTATTTGACACAATGGTTATGTTTCATTCATACCAATGAGATGATCATTTTCATTTTCCTAAGCCTGGTACACACTATGAGTTTTTTTTTTTCCCATTCAACCCAGTGGGTTGTATAAAAAAAAGACTGTCAACCCCCGGTCGGAGCCTTTTTACTAACGATCCAACGTTCGTACGTAGATCTCCCCTCGCTGAGCTGTTGTTTTCTGACAGGGGGACGGTCCCCCCACCAGAGCACTGCAGTCAGCACTCCCAGCCACTGGTTTAGAGCTCTGATCGGGCGACGGTTGGCTGCTAGTTTTGCAAAATGCTTGTCTGACAGAAGCCGGCCTTTTGGACCTGTCTGCCCGCCTTCCATACAGACTGGCTGATTATTGGTTGGTTTTTATTGAACTGGCCGATATCACTTGACATTTGGCCCCTGTGTACGAGGCTTTAGGCAAATAAACCTCATTGTTGTTTTGCCTTTGTATAAATTGATAAATTTACAATTCTTGTTTTATTTTAGGGAGGAGATGTGGACCTTCTCTTGTTTTTACCCGACTGCTATCCCAGTAAATATTCTTTGCTTACATTGGCAAAGGATTGCCATCTGAACAAGACAAGTCCTGACTCCTGCAGTTCTACAGAAAACCAGAGTGGCTTAAAACACTGCAAGCCAAAATGGAGAAATGTAGCACGAGTAGAGTAAGCATCCAACAAGTAACTCTGGAAAGGCCACAAAAACAACAGTCTCATTTACCCCCAGCTAGCGTCTGAGAAAGGGTTAAAACTGCCGGCAATGCGCATTGCAGGCGGTATAGCCGCACTGTCGCATGATTTCAATGGGCAGCAGCGGTAAACACACCGCTCCTTCTCCGCTCCAAAGATGTGGCTAGCAGGACTTTTTTTTACCGTCCTGCTAGCGCACTGCTTCAGTGTGAAAGCCCCTCGGGCTTTCACACTGTTGTGAATGGGAACAGATTTTTAAGGGTGTATTTAACGCTATAGCGCCTGCAATACGCTTCAGTGTGAAAGGGGTCTAATTGCTCTGGTGTTTTGTTCTATACAAGTGAGATGTCAACTTGTAGGCTGATTCTTGAATCTGAGTACTTACATAGCAGGTGTACTTCAAAATGCAGATTTTTTTCCCCCCGTTGTTTGTGAGGAAGTTGGCAGTTGAGATCTCTTTCCCAGGAGATCGTAAATGAGGTGCTGTACTGCAGGGACAAAATGAGCAAAGAGTTTACTTTGGAGACGACATGGATAGCTGGATATGGACTTTGGCACATATAGCTCTGAAGGGGATTAGGTAGTGCTAATGGCTTAGAAAAAAATATTGATTTAACCACCTGCTCCCTTAAGTGAGATGCCTTTAAGGCCACGTTACGTGGCTCCTTTATGTCCATTACTGGTGCTTTGAGACGAGTCTCTGAAATGTTGACTAAGGAGACAGAAACTGCCATGGTCCAGATGGAAGATAAACACATCCCTTTCTAGTATAATTTATCAAAACTGGATGGATAAACAAAGATCCTACAATCTACTGTTGGTCGTTCAAACTAAAAAAAAAAAAAACGGTACACCTCCCAAAGGATTTTTTGAGTTTGGGATTAAGGTTGGTAAACCTTAAGCTTATTTCCCCACACCAGATCATAACCAGACGGTTATCCCCAGAATAAGTTCCTTGGTGGATCAGGAGACTACAGTCTATAACCACCTACTAGATATGTTTGTATCCCTTTATACTAATTTATATTCATCTTCTGTTACCTACTCAGAAGCTGACCTTGGACTATATTTTGCCACTTTTGACTTTCCATAGCTAGCACTCAATGACCGGTACTGGAAGCCCCATTGGCTATAGGAGAAATCGAGGCTGCAATCTCTGCTTTCTCCTTTAATAAATCTCCCAGAATAGGTGGGTTCCCAGCCAATTGGTATTCCATTTTCCATTCCCAGCTTGCAGAGACTCTCCTTTCTACCTTAGAGGAAGCTTTCGATACTGGGATACTCCCAGATTCGATGAGAGAGGCTCTGATAATACTTACATTAAAATCAAGAAAAAAAACCATTATGTGTGAATCATCATATTCACCTATCTAATTAATACATATGCCAAAATCCTAGCCAAAGCCTTGGCCTTGAGACTATAAAGGGATATGTTTTGTTCATATTTAATGCCTGAGGTTTACAACCACTTTAAATTGTTCCCCAATGCCTCTGCACTCTATGACCAGTAGCGTTTTTGCTATGTTGTGGGTCAATTTAGGTTTCTGTAATGCCTTTGATTTTACTTCTCTTACTACCATGCTCATAGTATGAATTTGAGTGGAAAAAATGGTTTTATGATTAAGGAAAGTCAAGTGTTATTCTTGTGCTTGAACAGATCAATTGCATGTGTGGATGCTAAAGATTGTTTCTGATGCTGTTTCAGGATCCCAGTCTTGATTTATAAGATCATTGATTGTTTCAAGTGGAGCTTCTTTATGTAATCATTATTTTACAAATACTGAGAAAAATTATTGAATTTTTGAGGACAACTTTGTTGCTTAATAAGGCGATTCAAAGGTTACACTGATCAAACATCTCAAAATTTACAGAGCATATCAAAGTCCATATCCATAATACTGCAAATAACGTACAAAAAATATGAGGAGAAGAAGAAAGTAAAAAGAACACAAGCAAACTACAGAGATGTAGTCCAAACAATTTTGAGTCCCTTTGGGCTAGTAGAGTCACGTAACCTAAGTAGGCAGCATGAGTGGGTACCAAACAGCGGGTAAAAGGCCAATTGCTGCAAGTGCCATTTGGCACACAGCACAAGTGCTAGAAATGTGTGGTACTTCCTAAGGCCGTGAAGCCATCAGCAAGAGCCAACCGGACTCCAGTGGAGAACTACCCAGCAAATCACCTGGGTTAAAATGTCCACATAACAGAGCGTAAAATTGGACTCTAAAGTTGACGAAATAAGAAAAAGGATGCAAATCCAACCAATAAAAGTGGAGCTTCTTTTGCTTTAGTGCTTAAAGATTTGTATTCACCCCATAAAAAGTGCATTTATGAGCTTCCCAAGAAAAAGGGTGAATTTCCCTGTGTCTGCAAACTAGTCTTAGACAGTGTTTATTATCTTTGTTTTGCAGATCATTCGGTTGGGGTGGGTTTAAACAGCAGGTGAATTAGGGTCTGGTGCCCTGCCCAATGTTAGGCACAAGGTGACAGGAACATGATCTTAGTATGTTTGGTGCAAAGTGGAAGCGCTAGCAAAAATAAGTAAATCTTCCTGGGAAATGAAATCATCAATGTGAAAATATTTCTTGTTTTTTGTATTATTAACTGGTTATTTACTGTATTTTGTTCTTGTACATTAAGGGCTGGTTGGGTGGAGTGCTGGACTGTTCCATCTGTAATGCTTACCATCGACTATATGTGGCATCCAATTTATCCACAAAAGGCTGATGAACAGCTGAAGCAGTCATGTAAGCTTTATTTTTTTATTTTTTATAAACTGTGAAATTAAGTAATTTGATTTGTGTTTGCCATGACAGACCTTTTTTAGCCTTTCTAAAACCTAAAATGCAATCCTTACCCTCACATTACTAGTATCAGAAATAGAGGAATCGATGCTTTCGATGCTGAGGCCTAGCAAGAGAACATCAGAGAGAGTCACTTCTCCCACTGCTTCTAGCAGAGCAGCAGTAGATCCTTCAGAGCTTCCACCGGATAAGCTGCATGTGGAGCTGGAACTTTCCCCGGATTCACAAGTTATATTCTATGGACCCCTCCTGAGAGCCTTTCTGTCAATAAAGGTACAGCTTCATCTAGCTCTTTCTAGGTGTTATTATAAAGAAAGTCTCCCCTGGGAGAAACCTAGAGGCTGCCTTGCTGCTTCTTTTTTTATTTATTTTTTAAGAAAGAATGTCTTGCCTGGTTGACATGATCTAATGTCTTTTTACGGCATTCACCTAAAACAAGCATACATCATTTCATAACTTCAATTTGACTTAATTTGCTCTATAACTGTTTCAAGTTCAGAATATTTTAAAGTCAAAGGATCAGTATAACTGACAAATAACTTATTTCAGAACTAGGTCAGTGTTGGTAGCCCTCCAGGTTTTTCTCAGCGCATGTTTTCAACCTATATGTAGCACTGTATGCAGCATTTCCTCCAATGGCCTCTATCCTCATACTTTTCTCACTCCTACAGTGTATTTGTTTTCTATAAGTATAAAAGGATAAATAGATTAATTTATAGAAGTGCTTGTTTCTGCATGCACCCATGTCTTGACCTCCATTGTTCTTGCACTACCGGAAGCAGGCCTTTTATCTCCTCCACTTGCTTTGCTGTGTTGTCTTTTTAAGTTAGGATAATCTTCACAGTACAATCGTTTGGGGGCAAAACTTTTTTGACTGACAGTTTAAAAAACAATGTTTTTTCCAAGATTTCCTGACCAAGATGTATGGCAAATTTGAGATAGAGGGCAAAGAAAGGCACATACTTTTATACGTGTGTGCAATTAACTATGCATAGTACACACATAAAACTCTGTCTGGTATAGGGAACCTTTAAACACAGTGGGCTTTTGAGAAGTGTATGTCAGGGCAAAGTTAAATACAATTTCTAGTGTATCTTTGCCCATTTCCCAAAGCTTTGAGGACATGGGACAGCTCAAAAAGTCTTGCATGATCAGGAGGTACTTTTTTGCACTTCAAACACTTTCAGTGATATATTTTCTAAACCAAAAGGACACAAATAAGAGAAATTTATTGTTAAGCTGGCCATAGATCTTCTTTTTTTTTTTTTTTTTAGCCAACTTGTTACTCCTAAGTCATCTGTGGTCAGCTTTGTCTTGTTGTAATCAGAGCCGTTGCTGCTACTAGGCAAACTACGCTGCCGCCTAGGGCGCATTGCTGCCTAAGGCACCCAGCCACTGGTGTTCCTACTCTCTTCTCTCTGCAGCAAGCAAATAAGTCTCAGCATCAGCAAGCAGCCGGCGCTCCATTCCCACATATTTTTGAGAGAGGTGTGGCGGCAGAGGACTGTGTCTGTGTTCCGACTCCCGATTAAATGGAAGCAAGCAAAAATTAATTGATGAGCACTGAAAGGCTGCATTGATGGTCGCTGGTAGGCTGCATTTAATGGGTGCTGGTGAGGCTGCATTTAATGGGCGCTGGTGAGACTGCATTTGATAGGCGCTTCATTAAAACGGTGGGGTATACATGGGCAGGGCAAAGGGGGTGGAGCGAGGGGTGGAGCCGGGTGGTGGCAAAATTAGGTTTTGCCTAGGTTGTCAAAAATCCTTGCACCAGCCCTGTGATGTGTATGCAAAACTAGTAGTACAGAATTGTCCGATACATTTAACAATAAAAACAGAAGTATGGGTTTAGGAAAAAAATAAAAAATTAAATTGTACCTCGGTGGGTGCAGCATCAATCCCCTGTTGGTTCCAAGATCGAGAACTGCGCAATCAAATACCTCTGATTGCTCAGTTCTCGGTCCTTAGGTACAGAGAGCTGGTAATAGGCTCTGTGATGTCAGCCGACAGCAGGCTTTAGCCTGCTTTTGGCTAAAAATGCGGTACAGGAGTGCACAACGAACTGCACTCCTGTGATCCATAGGAGGAAAACAGATCTGGCTATACTTTAAGGCAGGGGTGGGGGACCTGTGGCCCGCAAAATCATTCCACCCGCCCCCCCCCCCAGTGCCGCTGAGTGTGTGTCCGCGGAGCTGTCAGAAGGGGCCAATGTTTACCTTGTAGTTCTGGCTCCTTCTGACAGTGTGAGTCACAGGCGGAGTGCATTCGATATCACTCCGCCTGTGAGAGAAGGCGCCGTACAGATGAAGCAGCGGCTTTCTACTACAGCCGCTGCTTTCTCTGTACGGCGCCTTCTCTCACAGGCAGAGTGCATTTGATATCACTCCGCCTGTGCGCGCTGGGATCAATAAATTTCCACAGTGACGCCGCAGGCCGCAGCCCGCCCACAGAGCCCAGCAGCCCCACAGAGCCCAGCAGCCCCACAGAGCCCAGCAGCCCCACAGAGCCCAGCAGCCCCACAGAGCCCAGCAGCACCACAGAGCCCAGCAGCACCACAGAGCCCAGCACCACTGGAACCAGGGATTGAAGCGAGGGATTGCATTGTGCTTTTTGGGGGGTGAGGGACTGCAGATTGTGTTTTGGGGATTGGGGGAATCGCATTGTGGGGATTGTGTTTTTGTATCTACCATGACACAAAAACATATATGTCTGGCATGCATTTTTTGACCAAATGTTTGTACGGCCCCCGAATGATATTATAAAAATCCAAATGGCCCTTGGCAGAAAAAAGGTTCCCCACCCCTGCTTTAAGGCATTGGATGGAATTTACTATTATGTGTATGCATCATACGCTCATTTACAGAGAGCCGAGGGAAGGTTGTATTTTCCTATAATGTGGATGGTACTTAGAGACGTTTATATAAAATAGGGAAAACCAGATTTATTGTAATTTAAAGCAGGATAATTAACTGTAAGTCTTTTAACTGTATTCAGCAACAGATTATACACTTGATAAGTGCATCCCTTGTCTTATCCACTTTGGTACTGGCAATGCTAAATATGGATCCATCACATTTGTAATTCATACTGTACATATCTGCCTGCTGTGATGCCAGGTGAATGATGCTTTCTTGTAGAAAGGATCTCAAAGATAAGCAATGCACTAGGTATTTTCAATGACATCCATCACTGAAGATTTATTGATGTCAAATCCTGTATTCATATTCTACTTCCATTTGTAAGTACTAAACTACATGTTTTAGAGACTTGTGAAAGTGTTCTTGTGTTGGATAAAATAGAGCATTTCTTTTTGATGCCTAATCAATATTCTGTTGTCGCTTTGTGAGTTCTATTTTCTGTGAGGTTTTTGGCTTCTCCCTTTCATCCAATCATGTTCTAATAATTAAAACATTGATCATGTGTGTCCTCCAATCTTTTTTGTAGAACGCTGCAGGGAACAATTGCTCCATTTTATGTGCTGCTGTATTTTTGAATAGCGTTTTTAAAGTAGAATTAGAACCAGTGAGCTTGAAGCTGAAAGCTTTATCAGCGTCTGGTCTGTTGCTTTTTACAGGGTTCAGCTGTGGGACCATTCTTTTGAAATGACTTTGTTTTCCCATTGACTTTCCGTTGTATTTCCAAACTACAGCTGTCCATAATATTTTGCAAAGCAGTTTCAGTCTAAAATAGCTCACCTTCACAGCTCAATATCAGATTGGTGTGTTGTAAACCTGTGGCGCTATTGTAGAATATGTTTCTAATTAATTCTTTGCGCAGGACAGGCTACAGCTGATAGATGTGAAATAATTCAATAGATCCTGTTGAGATGAGGGTTCAAGACCAATGTTTTTATAATAATCTTCGGGTAATAAAAAAGTATAGTTTTTTTTATTTGGTTACGTTATTCCATAGAAACTGACTGTAGGATTTGTCATAAAGTATAAGCATATTGGTGCCCTGTTTTTTTATTTTTTTCAAATCAAAATGATTTTCTTCAACAAAAATAAAAAATTATAAGGAAAACTGACTGACTACCAGCGTCAGCACGCTGTGTTCATACAAGCCTGATGGAGGATAATAAACTACATGAGTCAAATGGTTTAAAAGACAAAATGCATTTTTTTTTACAATGGTTAATCAGATTCTAGGTTATTTTATTTTTTTTAGTACAGATTGCAATTTTGCTGCAGCGGAATACAGACAGTTCCTGGATAACAAACAAGATAGGGTCTGTAGGTTTGTACTTAAGTTGAATTTGTATGCAAGTTACATTATCAGGTACATTATTTAAGTGTAACTTCAGCCAAAAATAATATTTTTACGTTTTTTGAATAGCACAGAGAAGGGTTAACACCCCTGTAATGTTTGTTGTGCTGTCTGTGCCCCTGTCCAGAAGATTTCATCTCACATTCTGTCCCTGTGACGATTGCATTTTGAAAATGTTGGGTTGTTGCAGAAATAAGCATCGGTGATAAAGCTTCAGTGGAGGCAGCTTTTTCCCATGGTAGCTTTTACAGGAGTGAATTTCCCTTCCATGGGGTAGATTTCCTCTCCCTTCCTGTTGTTTCCCTCCATTTGCAAGTATGAGTCGTTTGTAGGTTGTTTGTAACCCGGGGACTTCCTGTAATGCAGACCATCTTTAATAGTCATGTAGACTTGGGTATTAAAACCACTTTAAGTCCTTGTACGTAAGTCAGTCAGAAAGTAGTCCTAATATCATCCAATGAGGGCTCCCTGAAATATGAAACAGAAAAGCATTTTAAGGCACAAGAGCTTTTGCATTGTTGCACCACACTGTCTTCAATGTATCTCACAGCTTCTCTGTCCTGAAGAGCTCAGGAACATTCTGTAACCCCATTTACAGTGATTTTTTGAGTTATTATGTCTCTTCTGCACTTAGAAGCCTGCCTGTTTGCACATTTACACTTTAGGGATAATGCTTTCAGGGCTATTTCTTTTCAACCGGTAGTCCCTGTGCTAAAAGAAGTGATTCAGAGGTTCAAGCACCTATGTGCACCTTGGATCCTGCATGGCAGGCAAGCATCATTGCTTGAGGCTCTTGAAATTGCACTGAAAGTGCACTTGGAAGTGCAGTCGCTGTAGATCCGAGGGGGACATGCAAGGAGAATAAAAAAACAGCATTTTAGCTTGCACGTGATTGGATAATAAAATCTGCAGAGCTTCCCTTAACCACTTAAGACCCGGACCAAAATGCAGGTAAAGGACCTTGCCCCTTTTTGCGATTCGGCACTGCGTCGCTTTGACTGACAATTGCGCGGTCGTGCGACCTTGCTCCCAAACAAAATTGTCGTCCTTTTTTCCCCACAAATAGAGCTTTCTTTTGGTGGTATTTGATCACCTCTGCGGTTTTTATTTTTTGCGCTATAAACAAAAATAGAGCGACAATTTTTAATAAAATGCAATATTTTTAACTTTTTGCTATAATAAATATCCCCCAAAAATATATAAAAAAACATTTTTTTTCCTCAGTTTAGGCCGATACGTATTCTTCTACCTATTTTTGGTAAAAAAAAAATCGCAATAAGCGTTTATCGGTTGGTTTTCGCAAAATTTATAGCGTTTACAAAATAAGGGATAGTTTTATTGCATTTTTATAAATTTTTATTTTTTTACTACTAATAGCGGCGATCAGCGTTTTTTTTCGTGACTGCGACAATATGGCGGACACTTCGGACAATTTTGACACATTTTTGGGACAATTGTCATTTTCACAGCAAAAAATGCATTTAAATTTGCATTGTTTACTGTGGAAATGACAGTTGCAGTTTGGGAGTTAACCACAGGTGGCACTGTAGGGGGATGTGTGCCTATGTGTTGTGTTTACAACTGTAGGGGGGTGTGGCTGTAGGTGTGACGTCATCGATCGCGTCCCCCTATTACAGGGATGACGCGATCGGTGCTACAGCCATAGAGAAGCACGGGGAAGCCGTGTGTACACACGGCGCTCCCCGTTCTTCCGCTCCAGGGACGGCTCGCCGCACTGCAGCGGCGATCGGGTTCGCGAATCCCGTGGTCCCGGTCCTGGAGCTTCGACCCACGGCTGGGTACTAAAATCAACGTGTATATATACGTTGATGTGCCCAGCCGTGCCATTCTGCCGACGTAAATGTGCAGTAGACGGTCCTTAAGTGGTTAATTTCAGATCTACCCCTCAGATTTACAGCGACTGCACTTTCAAGTGCACTTGTAGTTTTTCCTTGTAGTGCAAAGTGTGTTTGCCTTTCGTAAATAACCCCCAGAGTATGTCTTGATGACTTTGTGAGACCTGCACACCTGAGGATAGGTACTCCTCCTTTTACTAATCCACAACCTCTTGAGAAAGGTCCTTCAGGTGCTTTACTTTACTTCTGTGCCTAATCAGGCAAATGCTCTTAAAGTAGTTCATCACCTCACAGGAAGGCCTTGTCTTGCATCCACAAAACCTCAGCTACATACAGTTTATACAGCACACTCAGCAGGCACACATATTAATAAGGGAAATTGTTAATTTGGGTCAGCTTCGCCTCAACAAACTATTTATAGCTGATCTCCAGCTTTAGTTTCAGTTTAAATAGTTCCTGTCCCAATAGTTCCCTTACTAATGTGCAGCCGCTGGATGTGCTGTATGAATTGTTTGTAGCTGAGGCTACATACAGTGTACAGCACTGTGTTCCAGGTGCCAGAGGAGACCCTGTCTCACACTGGAAACAAAATGGCATCGGTCTGAACGATTCTATCAATTAATTCCTCTAAATAGAAGATTGTGACACCATCAGCCTGCCTTTCTGACTCAGAGGAAGCTTTGTATCACATAATCACAATATTATCAAAGCTGTTCTAAATGAATTCATGCAGAACTGCTGTGTTGCGTATCACATGGTACCTGGGCCAATCTTTTCCCCCTCATTGAACACTTTAGTATATAGCGTGTCCTTAACAACCGATGAGTCATCAGCTGTCAGCAGGGTTCCCTGCTGACAGATGAATGTATAAAAAAAAAAAAATTGCAAAAAAAATGGCGTGTTACCCCCCTCTCAGCCCATGCCAGGCCCTTCGGGTCTAGTAAGGATTCGGAGGGCAAAAAAAAGGCATGCCTCCCAAATCTATCCTGCCGCTGACTTCTCCTGCCGCCGCCACTCCTGGTGCCTTCTCTCTCGCCGCCATCTTCCTCCTTGCCACCCAGTAGGGAACTGTAAAGTAAAGCCACATCGCTTCACTTCCCGATTCTCTCACTGAGGATGTCGGTGGAGGCACCCTGGACAGGTAAGTGTCCATTTATTAAAAGTCAGCAGCTGCAGTATTTGTAGCTGCTGGTTTTTAATATTTTTTATTTAGGCGGACATCTGCTTTAAATTGTCACCTTGTTACATTTCACTGCCTTTTTGGTGAATGGGTAGGGGTTGTATGTTCCCAGTATCTATTCACATGGGGGAGACAGGATTTGTGGTTAAAGCGGGCCTCCAGATTCCGATAAGACCCACCCCGCTCGCAGACCCCAATAATCACCGGCCAGGGTTGCCATGTTGAGGGCATGCGGCCTGGTATGGTTCAGGAGTGGGGGGGGGGGGCTCTTGCTCGTCCCCTCCCTTTCCTGGCCTGCATGCTCGGATAAGGGTCTGGTCCATACCCTCCAATGACTTAACAGTTGTTAAGGACGTGGCGGCTGGCTTCCAACCCCCTTCTTAGCAGACAGTTATATATCGTGTTTGAAGTTCAGTTCAGTCATTTTCTTATTTATTTTTTAAACGGATGTCAGCGTATATGAAAATGGATGTAAAAACAAATGGAAGTACAAAAAAAAAAAAACGTAACTGAACAAACAAATAGAACGTCCGTTTTGAAGCCAGCCTTACTATTGTGACAGTGAGTAGAAAGTTATTGGATTTTTCTTCCTAAAAAATACTGTTACGAGTCAATGTCCCTGATCACCGCCAAACCAATCAAATGATGACACTGTACTGGTGATGGTATGTAAAACAAATAAAGAAAAACAATAATTTTATTAGATTTCTGCATTTTCAAAAAAATTGGGACAAAAAATGACAACTTCAAAAAGCTCACCATGCTGCTTGGTAAATGCCTTAGACTGTCTACTTTCCACAACAGGTTTATTTGATGGTAATTTGTGCAATCCTGGCATTTTTGGCCTTAAAGAAATGAAATAGGCAATCAGTACATGAGAACTGATCAATTTTCAAATGTATATACCTCGAAGCTATAACTTTTACACAAACCAATTGATCTATACTTATTGGGAATTTTAGCCTAAATTCATGATAAAACTTTTTTTTAAATGTATTATAATTTTTATTATTTTTCAAAAAATTACAACGTAATAGAGGGGAACAGGAAATAAAACATAATCAAATTACAATGAAAAAGCTATAACAAACAATCTGATGGTACAAGTACCAATAAATAGTATGTTCCTTTAAACTTTTAAAAAGTTTTGAGTACCAAAATAATATCCGATTTTGGAGATGGAATGTTTCATAGTATTAAGATTGCATTAGTAAGGCATTTATAGCAGGATGCCCATAAGAGCCACATTAAAAATTACATCAAATAAGCGAGAAAAAAAACCAAAACAATCAAATTAAAGTTAAATTGAATTTAAGTATAGTTTAATTTTCCCAGGAGAAAAAAAAAAATACAAAATAGAGTCTCTTCAATTTCAAATTGTATCAGTTATTAACCACTTAAGACCCGGACACTTACGCTGCTAAATGACCCAAGGTGTTTTTACAATTCGGCGCTGCGTCGCTTTAACAGACAATTGCGCGGTCGTGCGACGTGGCTCCCAAACAAAATTTGCGTCCTTTTCTTCCCACAAATAGAGCTTTCTTTCGGTGGTATTTGATCGCCTCTGCGATTTTTATTTTTTGCGCTATAAACTAAAATAGAGCGACAATTTTGAAAAAAATCACTATTTTTTTACTATTTGTTATAAAAAAAATCAAATAAACTAAATTTTAGTAAAACATTTAGGCCAAAATTTATTTAGCCACATGTCTTTAGTAAAAAAAAAAATCGTAATAAAAAAAATAGCTACCTAGCGGGAACAGCGACACTAATACAGCGATCAGAAAAATGATCGCTTAGTGACGCTGGCAATAGGGAGTGAAAGGGTTAACTAGGGCGGTGATCAGGGGGTTAAAACTTTATTAGGGGGGGTGGGGGGGCTATCCTGAACCTAACACTAACTGTTTTTTACAGTGCCTGTCACACTGACACTAAATGCAGTGATTAAATCACTGCATTCAGTAACACTGTGACAGGGGGGTGGGGGGGGGCGATCACAAGGGGTTAATATGCCTATGTGAGTGTGTGTCAGTGTTGTGTTGGTGCACACTTACTTGGCATGTCTTCTCTCATTAGCAGCGCTGGGAAACAGCGCTGCGATGAGAGATTACATCATTTCCTCCTTCCTGTGTAAACACAGGAGGAGGAAGTGACAGGCTGGGAGCGCGCTCCCATTGGCTGGGAGCGATCGCGGGGGGGGCGGAAAACACGGACATCCGCCCGCTCGTCGGCGATCGCTCCCAGAGCCAGGGGGACCGCCGCACGCCGCGGAGGGGGTCCCGATGGGACCCCCGAACCGCACTAAGGCGAGGACGTAAATTTACGCCCTTGTGCCTGTACGAGCCATGTTGTGGACGTACATAGGCGTGCGGGGGTCCTTAACTGGTTAATTGTAATTGTTTCTGAATTAAGGGGGGGGGGGAATTGGTGGAGTTTTAATCTGCCCAAAGAGTTTGAGAGTGTTGCTTTGTGTGATTTTCGAAGTTGAGAGCGTTCACTCTATAAAAAGTTTCCATCTTGTAAAGGAACGACTGGTTGCGCCAAAGGATTGGATTATCCTGCCTAATCTTTTGTTATACAATAGAGCCTTTAGAACATTTTTGACTGTCGTTCATCGTTGGTTGAGTAGACAATGTCCAAGATTTTAATATAATTTTACGAGCAGCAGAAAGGCATAAAAAGCCCACTTGGCGATGTAAGAGTTGCAAGCTGTTTTTGGATATGTCAGATTTTTCGATGTCACCAAATAGGCAAGTTGTCATGTTTTTGGCAATTTGTATTGATTATAATTGCCAAAAATGTATCTCAGTATTTGGTATGAAAGTATTCAGAATTACTAAAATTCCCAAGACCAATGCAGTAAAGTTGGACAGAATGAACCACAACAGAAACAGGTGGAGATAGAGGTGTTTCTTTCATTAGTAATGGGATAAACGTCTTGTGCATAAGTTGATTGAAACTTGATTTTAATCAATATGTTTTATGACAGTAAGTAGAAAATTAATTTTTAGTCGGAAGTGGGGTAAAACTTTTAGACGCTGAAGTGGTTAACATAAAGACCATGTTTAATGTGGTCTCTACAAGCTATTACTGTGTCTTGTTTTTATGATTACTATATATATATATATATATATATATATATATATATATATATATATATATATATATATATATATATATATATATATATATATATATATATATATATATATATATAATTTGTTCTTTGAGTAAGCTATCTTTGTATCAGCAAGAGAGTTTATCGAGCAATTCCTGTGAAAAAAATCAATCATAAAACAATACATCTGAAGAGTGTTGTTTTCTTGGAACGTGTGTTAACAGAGCTTTGTTTATAAAAAAATTATTGGATCTGACATTTTCTAAAAGGGATATTTTCGGTGGTTTTAATCCTGATCTTAGCTACTTACGTAAATACAGCTGATTTTCTTTTTTGGCACAGCTGAAATGTTTGCTAGATAAAATGTAAAACTTGTTGATAGGTGTCACATTTGCTGAAACTACTCTTTCATTTTCTTTTTTTAATGATGAAATACAAGATTAATTTATGTTTAAAACTTACATTAGGCCGGCTTAGGTACATGTAATTATTGATAAATCACATCTGGAGGACTGCTGAGGTTAATTTTCACTGTAGTCTGTGCTACATACAGTCAGTACTGTTCTGAGTTCTGCTGGTTATGTGTGCAAATCTATGTGGGAGCTAGGCTGCCTCTTCAAGGTGCATTGTAAATTGTGGTCCATAATTCGAAACTAAGAGAGCTCTCATCTGGGGACATACTCGGCAATACACAGAGTAAACCTAGAGGTGACCAATTCCTCCTTCGAGAAGCCCAGAATAGCACCAGGGTAGTTGTAGACTTTCCAATACATCTCGGCAATCAAAAACTAGCTTTTTAAAGCAAGGTGCATATTGCCAACTCCACTGTGGAGTTGATTTACCCTAAATGGCGAGAGCAAAATATGGTGCAGCTCTGCATAGAAGCCAATCTGCTTCCATGTTTCATTGTCAAAGCTTAAAGTCTCCTTTTTTTCACTATAAAAATAACAAACATGTTATACTCACCTGCTCTGTTGCAGTGGATTTGCACAGAGCAGCCCAGATCCTAATTTTCTCGTTTCCCTCTTCTCTGCTCCTGGCCCATCCCTTCTGTTCAGCGCCCCCACTGCGAGCAGCTTGCTATGGGGGCACACAAGCGGTGTCACAGCTCTGTGTGTCCATTCAGACACGGAACCCCGCCCCCTCTCTCACTTGACTGGCTAGCTGACTTTGACAGCAGCAGGAGCCAATGGCGCTGCTGCCATGTCTCAGCCAATCAGGAAGGAGAATCTCAGATGGCTGAAACACTTGTGGACATCGCTGGGCAGAGAGGGACCTCAGGTAAGTGTTGGGGGCTGCTGCACACAGAATGCTTTTTATCCTAATGCATAGAATGTATTAAGATAAAAAAAAAAAACTTCTGCCTTTACAATCACTTTAATTGAACAAGCTGAAGTGAGGAGCTGATTGGCTGCCATGTAGATTTTGCACTCTCTAGTTTTAGTAAATCAACCCCTGTATGTGTATGACTGTCCTGGAAGTGAGTAGCATGAATATTTTGAAGGTGCTGGTGATAGTCACAGCTAAAGTAACTAACATTTAACATTGAAAACATATAAATAAGCAGTCACTGCAGCACTTATCTTAGTGTGAATATAATAATGAATGTGATAGTAAATACGATCCTTGAATGCCTCTAAGCTTAAGAAGTGCTTTCCACCACACTATGCATACTCAGAATACAACAAATATGTGGTGCAAACAAAAACAAAAAAAAAGTTATTGAAAATAACTACAGCATCATCCTTTAATTGTTTAGTCTATCCAAGCGAAAAAAAACTTCAGACCATGCATGTATCACTAGATGTCCTGCAGCAGTCCTGTAATGATTTGTCTTTACAAAGTGTGTTCACTTGTATATTGATTTTTGGTGTCAGAGCTAATGGCGCATCACTTAACAAAGCACACAATACAGCCTCGTACACACTGGACATTTTTTTCCTCCCCATGACACCTTTCTTCCTGGCAGGGATATAGCGGCTTAAATAACGCACCTAAAGCATTTTGCACACTTGTTTAGGCACATCCAGGAAGTTCATTGATTTAATTCGTCAGAATATTAATTTATTTTGACCATTGGAATGAATGAATGCTCAAGCACTTAACACGCGTAGCATTATGATGCATTTATATGCATTTAGGCACTTCTAATACACCTGTAAACGCCTATGTGTGCATGGCCTATAAATGCAGCGTTTTTTTTAAAGGTGTGCATGAGGCCTAAAACCTACATTTAACCACCAGATGCAACTTATGTATTATGACCTGACTTCTATGGGAATGCTTTGTGAAACATTCCATCCACAGTGATTACTTTTGGAGGCTCTGGAAAACCAAGGTGAGGTTAAGTGGTTTGTAAACATCCGCTTCTCTGTTAAATTTGAATTGTATTTGGCTTGTGTAGACAGTTGCACAGATACAGGCTCAGTTCTGCTTAGTAAATGAAAGAATCCCAAATTTCTATTGCCTTTTAACAGTGTGGACATGTTATTTAAACCTGGCCTACTAACTGTTTCATTTTCTGTAACCTTTGGGAAGCAGGTGTCCGTTTTGTGTTCATTTAGACTTCTAATCTAATAACATATAATATTAATTTATTAGAACTGATATACTATTTCCCCATATCTGATTATGTTTTTTTACTGTTAAATTGACATTTCGTTGGAGAAGGAAGACAATATATACCAGGGGCGTATCTAGGACCTTCAGGGTCCGGTGCAAGAAACCATGATGGGCCTCCCCCTTTTGGGAGGGTGTCCATGGATATCCTCCCAGAACTCTGCCTCCGTTATGCCCCCTGGGACATACATCCAGCACAATTATGGTGGCACTTTACCATGTGATTAACTGATCACATGTAAACAGACTTGGTGGATATCGGCAACATTTTCCTCACACACTGTGTTTGTGTAAGGAAAGAGAGAGGCGTTAACTGCCAATAATGTCAGTAAATTGTTTACACTGATAATCCGTGTTGCCTACCAGTGCCACCTATCAGAGCTCATTAATGCCACCTATAAGTGTCCATCAATGCTGCCGATCAGTGCTGCATTTTAGTGCCGTCTATCATTGTTTATCAATGCTGCCTTTCACTGCTCATCAATACTGCCTATCAGTGCCCATCAATGCTGCCTATCAGCGTCCACCAGTGTGGCCTATCACGGTACATCAGTGCCATCTATCAGTGCTCAATGCCCATCAGTGCCACCTATCAGTGCTTATCAATGATGCCTATCAGTGCCATCTATCAGAGCTTATCAGTGTTTTATCAATAGTGCCTATCACTGCCACCCATCAATGCTGCATATCAGTGCCCATTAGTGCAGCATGAGTGCCGCCTATCAGTGCTCAATAATGCCCATCAGTACCGCCTACCAGTGACACCTATCAGTGCTTATCAATGCTGCCTATCGGTGCCCATCAGTGCTGCCTATAAGTGCTCATTAATGCCCACCAGTGCTGCCTATCAGTGACACATATCATTACTCATTAATGCCGCCTATCTGTGCTCATCAATGCCCATCATGCTGTGCCGCCTATCCGTGCCACAGACCATTGCTCATCCATGCCACCTATCAGTGCTGTGTATCAGTGCCTATCGGTATCACCTATTGGTGCTCATTGATGCCCATCACTGCCACGCCGCCTATCCATGCCACAGATTGTTGCTCATCAATGCCACCTATCAGTGCAGCCGACCAGTGCTCATCAATGCTGCCTGTCTCCTTAGCATGGCTGAGTGGAAAGCATCTGTCATACAGCTCAGGGTTGTCGGTTCTCCCTGTTCCCCCTCCCTCCTCTCTCGCACGGGATGACACAGACGATCGGCTCCTTCTCCCCCCACTGCTTTCCCGTATGTGTATCGTGGGAGGTTTGAGCTCATTGGCTTCACACTTGACTTCCCATAGAGCACACACAGGAGAGGGGGGCGGGGGAGAAGGAGCAGATCGGCTGTCTCCCCTCTCATCCCATGCGAGAGGGGAGGGAGGAGCAGGGAGAACTGAGCTGTATGAGAGATACTCTCTCCGCTCAGAGCCTTGGGACTAGCATACCCGCTGGGGGTCCTGAAAGTGGCGGATTGCAATGCCCGGTCTAAAATGTGACTGCTGTGACCCTGGTAGTTCCGCTACTGATATACATACTTTTATTCTATTTTGGGAACATGGCATGCTCAACTGGTATTAGTAGCTGTAAATCAGTTTGGCACCGAGGAGACAAGTGAACGTCATTTCAATGTTCAATGCAGGAGGGCTTTGTACAGCAAGCCCAGCATATACAACAAAACATCTGCTCATCCGAGCCATTGGCTAACCTTGGGTCAGTTTCAGGCCAACTTCTTGTGGGTTTTCCAAAACAAACAGGCAGCACTTGTACCTTTTTACTGTTCTGTTAGTAGTCAGCCTTTTCACCCAGTAGTGAGCTTCCACAGCAAACAGAGCAAAAGACAAAGCCCTGAGCATTGGCCTGCTCACATATATAAAGAAAGACCTGTGAACAGCTGAGACTTTTAATGAAGACATGGGTCTAGGATTGAAGATTTTCTTCTGTACAAAGCCTCTGGGTGCCACAACCCAAGACAGGACTTATTAAAGAAGTACAGCCAAAGCTCATTTGCTTGCACTTTTGAGGATCACAGGAGGGCTAAAGCTTGTCCAGGCTGGGGAAAAATCGTGACCATATGGACTGGGAATTCTGCTAAGCCTCTCAGCTGCTCCACTGGGAGACTGAGCCAGCTACTCCCTCCCCTCTCCAGCCTGGCACTCCAGTGTGCGTTAGAGGGGCAGAACAGACAGTGATGATTGACAGTTACCGCTCTCTGCTCAGAACGATGGGTAGAACTGAGCGGTGTTTGATCACTCAGTTCTCAGCCTTAGAGCCGATGGGAAAAATATGCAGCATCGGATCGATGCTGCATCAACCTAGGTGAGTATGATTTAAAAAAGGAAAAACAATTCCCAAACTTCTCTTTTAACAGTTTACGATATGCAGAGATCATCTGATTGTTTTCTTTGTTTTGGTTTGTGCACGGCTGCTTTACAATTTCAAAGCAAATTGTTGCACAGCATATTTGATGTTTCAAGTTCTGGTAATGATTGTTTTCTTTCTAACTGTATTTAGTTTATTTCCAACTTCCACTCTTCCCTGCTTCAGGAAAACTATTTTGGAGAGGATGACATGTACACAGACTTTGAAGACAGCACCTCCAGCCCTGTATTATCAATGGCCACATCTTCTAGCTCTGGCTGGACTGCAGTAGCAATGGAGAATGACAAGAGGGATCATGACCTAGCCTCCAAATTAATTCATCCTCTCACCCTGAGGCCATGGGACATCACCGTACTGCTTAATGTGTATAAAGTGCATGCCAAGCTGCCAGTGGTGAGTAGAATACCATACACTTTTTTCATTATGTCTAACTCTTCCGTTGCCAAGGCTGTCCGAACAGGAATGTCCAGACAGGAGCTCCGGCTGAGTAAGCATACTTGGATTTCCCTTCTGTTCATAAGCTCATAGTTGCTTCAGTGACCAAGAACCTTTACCGAGAGGGAGGGTCCCCCTCCTGATAAAATGAATAGCTGGGATCAGTGGCTGACAAGAATCATATTCTGCAGTAAGCATTCCTGTGGTCATTAGTAGGGGATCATTAGCAGGGCTGCAAAAGAGAAGGAAATTTGGGTCTCTGTGTCCTCAATATTTTTCTTCATCGCAAATGTGAAACATCAGGATTCTACTTATACTTCTGAAATTTCGCTAAAAGCCCTGATCACACTTTTAACAAAAATCTATGAAAAAAAATTAAAGGTAAGAAATAATAACAAATAAGACTACACAAGTAAAACACTGCTCAAGGACAATCAATCACCTTTCTTGATACTCGGTCTCTGCATCAGGAGCATTAAGGCTGCATTCACACCTGAGCGTAGCATTTTGCGGCGTTTTTTACTGCGTTTTGTCGCAATATTTGTGGTGTTATTTACTGCGACTTTTGCAGCGTTTTTTATCGCGATTTTGGACAGGTCTAGGGTCACCAATGTTAAAAGCAGAAAAACGCCCAAAAAAAGCCCCAGAACTTGTTTGAGCTTTAGGCGTTTTTGAACTTCTGGCTTCAGGCGTTTTGTAGTAGAGATGTGAACCATCTCCATAGAGAATAATTGATTTTTTCCCCTCCAGCGTTTTGTAGCTTTAAGCTACAAAACACTCAGGTGTGATTGGGGTCTTAGAAAAAAATTCTGGGCGGCCATACTCCAATGCAATCACCTTTATTCTGTGTAGTAAAAACAATACGTCATGCAGCACATGATGGCAGGCTAACAAATGACAGTTTTACACCTAGACTGGTGATTAATTATAACTGAATATAAATAAGACCACACACATACACTACCCTCTATTTACATCTGTGCATTGGGGAAATGTGTAAAATCACATGTGTTCCTGCACCGCATGGAATTGTGTCCTCTCTTTAGATGAGCTGTGGTGTCATTCATTGATGACAGCCCAATGCACTTTGCTAACGTGCATGCATTGTATCACATTAAAACGCATGGTTTCAAAGAAAAAAATATATACACACTTAATGGGTGTGATTGTCACACATTGGGTAGCCCATTGAAATTAATAGTGTCCAAATGCAACACACCCTAACTTCCATTATAAGCGCATACAAAATATTTGACTCCTTCTTGATCACCAACTGATACTCTCCTTGTTTCCATCTGTTGCCTAGGCTCTTTAAAGGAGCCTTTATCACTCAGTTATCATTTGTATAGATATCCTATATATAGCTTGGCAAATTCTAATATTACCAGGCACCAAGACGTTGATTTCATATTTGTATTTTGTATACATTCAGGACCTATTTCTGTACCTTTTATTGTCTTGTTTATTTTTTCATTTGTTGTTTTTGTTTCCTGATGTTACAGTCTTTACTTAGACACCTTTCACACTTGTACGGCTTCAAAGTCGCGCGATTTTACCGTTATTTTGCGGCTGCGATTTCAATGAATGCCTGTGTAATTGGCAAAGTAGTGCAAGGACATTGAAAATAATTGAAAATAATGGAGAATGACTTGTCATACGATTTTGCAGTCCAAAATCGTGGGACAAGTCGTATAAGTGTGAAAGGGGACTTAATAACGATATATTGGAAAATAAAAGTGCATACACTTGCGCTGTCACACATTCACAAATCTGAACTCATCCTGGCTGCCACACATACATACGGTAGCATACACATGTGCACTTCACACATTGTGGTAATGCAGATTATGTGTATTGATGCACCAACATGCTAAGGGCCTATATACAACATGCACATACTGAATTATAGGGTGCGTAACATGCAATAAAGTGCATTGTTGCAATACATTGTAGTGTTTGATTTTTTTTTTTTTTTTATCATATTTTTTAAATTTAATTTATAAATCAATGTAACTCTATGTGAATCGGTACGATGCAACAGTTTATTTTACATTGTAATGTGCTTAGTTATGATAAAATGTATACCTGCATCATTGCGCACACATTGCACTGTGCATCAGGCATTACCACAATACAGAGCCATGAGGCCAACCTCCAGATTTTTAGTATATGTTTTTATTATTTGCAGCTCTGCATGCCTTCAATTTTCACCATTTTGCAAAAAGGCACAATTTAAGATGTACAAATATTTGTTATTTAATAGCGCAATACAGACGTATGTTTTAGATTTAGTAGGATTTTTTGTTTTATATGTTGTGTTTATGGCGGTAAAAATTATTGTGGTGTGGTTTTAGTGAAAATATTACATTGAAAAAACTTTTGATCAACTATCAGGGGAGCTGGAAGCCATCAGGAGTCCCATGTTTTTATGCTGTAAAAGTCCTGTACTTTTGTGACAAAGGGCTGTATACTCATTTTCAGCCCATTCCGCTCCAGTAGGTGATCCCACCCTCCTATGTCAGCCAGCGCAGCTGTAGGGGAGTGGAAGGAGTGCTGACGACAGATAGGCCATTGAAGGCTATGGGTCACTTTACGACTTCAAGCTTTACTAGCTGTTGTTTGAGCATTTTCCCCTGCAGTGCCACTGACAGACACCAGGGAGCTCACATGACTGGACCAGAACAGGCTGAAAATAAGTAAGTATACAGATCTTTCTCACACATGCTAGTAAGCATAGGTGTTAGGAGAGGGTACGGTACCGATTTAAGTGGAGTTGGCACCGATACCGGGGTACTCATGCCTAAAACCGATACTTTTGTGGTGAGATTTGAGCCCATACAAAATGAATGGGCTCAAATCACACTGCAAAGAATCACTTTCAAATTGAACAAGAATGCGGTGCGATTCCTGTGTCTGAATTACATGCGGTTTCCCCCACCGCTCATGTATGAACCCAGGCTTGTCATAGTGACTTCAGCCTGGGTTCACACTGGAGCGGTGTGTGAAACTTCATGCAATTTGTCAGGAATCGCACCGTATTCCTGTTCAAATCGCATACAATTCTTTGGAGTGTAATTTGAGCCTATTCATTTTGTGTGGGCTCAAATCGCACCACAAAGATATCAATACTCGGTATTGCATTGCAAAATAAGCTTGCAAAAATCTAAAACTATATATTCATTTGTACTTTTATATTTTAAATATTTCCAGCCAACTCCTATTTATCTAAACAATCTTGAAGCTTCTAAACTTACTTTGTGAACAATCCCACACATTTACTTGTCTGAATTCTGTGACACGTATTCACAATGTTGTGTGGGTAGGCACGGCTGTGTCATGGTATTCACAAAGTCTGCCTTCTGAAAATACAGAGGTGCCGAGAGGAGTTTTGAGAGGCACGCCGCTGTTTGCAGGCAGCAAGAAACCATTTGATATGTATCGGAGGAGAAGCTGCAAAGCATGCAGGGAAATCCTGGAAGTTGTGGAAAGAGATGGCCAGCAGACAGGCAGCACACACAACATGAAAAGAGGCTTTTCAAGTAAACTTTTATTGCATTGACAAAAGTACCTCTGCTTTATATTGCTATTACAATGCTTCTGTTACCAATTGAAAGTGTAAGCGCAAGTCTTTAAAGCTTAGCCTAATAAAAATTGGAATATCTATTCCAAGAGAATCCAAGTAGTTTAAACGCATTGGTCTCTTTATCTCCATGTGTAAAAAGAGATGAGATGTGTTTCATTCTGTTTTCAATGGTCTGCTGTAATGTTTTAAAATGTTTTGCTATATACCTTATCTAAAATTCTTATGCCATTTCACTTTCCTTTCCCTCTCTTGGCCATTAACTATCTAAAAATTTCTTAAAGTGAAAATGGTCCTTTTAGACTAGACATTTTTTACCTTAAAGCGGAGCTCCACCCTAAAGTGGAGCTTCCGCTCATTGGAACCCTACCCCCCTCCGGTGTCACATTTGACACCTTTCAGGGGGGAGGGGGGTGCAGATACCTGAAGACAGGTATTCGCACCCCCTTCCGGCCACACAGTCTGCGGATAGACTGCGGGCAGGGTGTCAGATACCATCCCCCCTCCCCCGGTGTGTTTTGGGAAACATACAGCTCCCAGAACACAGGGGAAACCAGTCAGCACGGTGCAGCATGATTCGCGCAATGCGCCGTAGGGAACTGGGCAGTGAAGCCAGAGCGCTTCACTTCCTGGTTCCCTCACCGAGGATGGCGGTGGGGGTAGCAGAGTGACGAGCGATCGCACGTCCAACGCCGCCGACGACGCTGGACTCCAGGACAGGTAAGTGTGCTAATATTAAAAGTCAGCAGCTGCAGTATTTGTAGCTGCTGGCTTTTAATATTTTTTTTTTTAATGGGCCATCGGCTTTAAGTATGGTTTTATACCAAGAGGTTGTCAATACTAAAACTCTCTTGGAGGCTACCACAACCAAGAACACCAATTCCCTTGTTAAAGGATGAAGGTATATAGCAGGGATCCTCAAACTACGGCCCTCCAGCTGTGGTGGAACTACACTTCCCATGAGGCATTGTAAAACTCTGACATTCACAGACATGACTAGGCATGATGGGAATTGTAGTTCCTGAACAGCTGGAGGGCCGTAGTTTGAAGACCCATGGTATATAGGGTGCATCGGCCCAAGGAGCTGACCCTGTAAGCCGACAAAACTAGAGCCAATCCTCCGAGCACAAGGGCGACCAAACTGGTGGACTTATGCATGTCACCCCTTGTATAACAGCCCGGACCAAAGAGAGTGAAGCAAGCGACCTTTGGATTCGGCGGACATCCGCTTTAATGCATGTCCCCCAACCTTTATTTTTACCGGAGGCCTATCTTGATCCAGCACTGTGCCCCTCTGCAGCAGCGCTGGTCTCTCTCTTTCTCCTCGCAGGCTCAAAGACAACAGCTGTCAAATAAATCCTGTGGGGGGGGGGGGGCGGAAAGGAGCTGCACTGTGTGTGTTTGTGTGTGTGTGTCAATGGATGCACAGAGCGTGGCTCAGGAGTGAACCTGGAGGTGTGTCTCCATAGGAAGTGGCTTTCTATGGTGGCACAAAAGTATAGGAGCCAAGATCGCTAGAAGGGGGCCCCAGAAGAGGAGGTCCTGCGCTGCTCTGTGCAATACATTGCACAGAGCAGGTATATACCTTGTTTATTATTTAAAATGTGTATCTTAGTTTACTTTGTGTTGTACTCCAATAGAATCAACAAATCACACTCTCTCATTGTTTTAACCTCAACTGAAAATAAAGTTACACAAAATGCTTATGGTTTTGTTGAATGGTTGGTAACTGAACTGTGGGCTTATGCGGTTTTATACTACTGTATAATGTTCAAATTGCCCTGCAATCTGTATACTTATAATACATATCTCTCTTACCTTAGCATTGCAGTAATGATGCACCAGAATGTCCAACTGCTTTTCTGGAGAGACTCTGCTTTGAGATGAAGAAAACTTACCGTGAGACATTTCTCCAGCTTGTACTGTCTCCTGTATACATATTTGTGAATGACAACTACCAGGTATTGTTATAGAAATGTTTGCTAATTGTTTTCTAAAGGGTTGCACTTTTTTTGTAATTGGAAATAATAGAAATTAACAATTTACTGAGTACTGAACTTGTAATGCCCCGTACACACGATCAGGTTTTTGCATACACACGGTCACACCAAATTCCGACCGTCAAAAATGCAGTGACGTACAACACTATGACAAGCCTAGAAAAATGAAGTTCAATGCTTCCGAGCATGCGTCAAATTGTTTCCGAGCTTGCGTGCTTTTTTCTCGGTTGGAATTCCATACAAACTGAATTTCCTATAGAAAGAGAACATGTTTTCTTTTTTTCCAACGGAAAAAAAATTCTAAGTCTCTCGGAAGTTCCGACGGAAAAAGTCCGATGGGGCATACACACGGTCGGAAAAATCCGATGAAAAATTTCCGTCTGACTTTTTTGATCGGAAATTCCAATCATGTGTACAAGGCATAAGGGATTGATTTGTTTTTGCATTCCACAGTAAGATATAATTGCAGTAAGTTTCAGAATTAGGAGATTTTTGCAACAGATTTAGTAGCAAATAAGGAAGCATGCTTCTGTGATTTATTTATTTTTTGAATCGGGAAACAAATTGTGACAGTATCAGGATATACCGTATAAGTGCTTTAAGGGATTACAGAAAATAGTTTTAGGGAAAAACGGAAAAAAAAAAAAAAACTTTTTTTTTTTTTTTACAACTGAAAGAGGGCATACAAAATCTGTTTTTGTATGCCTCCTTTCAGTTCTGTGTGCATAGATTACTTGGTGCAGTTATGAGCTTGTTCAGTATAGGGTGTATATGTTAAATGTGGTCATTTGTAATTCAACAGCTACCCTTGTGTTGTGTCATTTTAAGCCTATTTCTGTTATCCTGAAATCACTTGTGAGATGCAATTTACTTTGATGTTGCTTATATGCAATTTAATAGGCAGATTCTCGTTACTTGATCACATGCTGTCATTTTCTTTGCATTTGAAGCCAAGTAGACTATGCACCGTTTAGACAAAAGTTTTCAAATTACAATTAGAAAGTGTCTATACTTGTTGTGGCTTGTTGCTACTTATTTATTCATTACCACTTGCATACTCTAATACAACATAGATCACCAGCTGACAGAGAATGGGTCATTTGCTTACTGATACCTGATGGGTAGAATGGACTGTTGAAGTGGTTGTAAAGCCTAATTTTTTTTTTACCTTAAATTTATTGCATTATGAAGGGGTTGTAAAGGTAAAAAAAAAATTCCCTTTACCTTAGTGCAGTCCTCCTTCACTTACCTCATCCTTCCATTTTGCTTTTAAATGTCCTTATTTCTTCTGAGAAATCCTAATTTCCTGTTCTTCTGTCTGTAACTCCACACAGTAATGCGAGGCTTTCTCCCTGGTGGGGAGTGTCGTGCTCGCTCCCTTCCTTGGACTACAGGAGAGTCAGGATGCCCACTAAGGCCCCATGCACACGAGACGCAAATGCAAACACATCTAAACACATGTTTTCAAAGGCAAAAACCGGCGTTTAAAACGCCCGTTTTTGCCATGAATTTCGCTGCGTTTTACCACGTTTGCGTTTATAAGCGTTTACTTAAGAAACATCATAAGACCCTCCCTAAGCTCAAAAACAATATTATTTTAACCATTTCAGCCATTTTGTGATACCAAAGTGAGTAGCAGCTGAAAGAGCAGCAGTATACTTGTATTTAGCGTGTCACTTGCCACATCACCTGCCACAAGTTGTGGATTGTCCACTTGCCATGTCACCTGGCCACGTCAACTGGCCACGTCACCTGCCACAAGTTGTGGATTTTCTACTTGCCCTGTCACCTGGCCACATCACCTGCCACATCACCTGGCCACCTCACCTGCCACAAGTTGTGGATTGTCCACTGGCCACGTCACCTGCCAAGTCAACTGGCCACGTCGCCTGCCACAAGTTGTGGATTGTCCACTGGCCACGTCACCTGGCCACATCATCTGCCACAAGTTGTGGATTGTCCACTGGCCATGTCACCTGTCACGTCAACTGGCCACTTCACCTGTCACAAGTTGTGGATTGTCCACTTGCCACGTCACCTGACCACGTCACCGGCCACAAGTTGTGGATTGTCTACTGGCCACGTCACCTGCCACGTCAACTGGTCACGTCATCTGCAACAAGTTGTGGATTTTCTACTTGCCATGTCACCTGGCCACGTCAACTGGCCACTTCACCTGCCACAAGTTGTGGATTGTCCACTGGCCACGTCGCCTGCCACGTCAACTGGCCACGTCACCTGCCACGAATTGTGGATTTTCTATTTACCACATCACCTGGCCACCTCACCTGCCACAAGTTGTGGATTGTCCACTGGCCACGTCACCTGCCACGTCAACTGGCCACGTCACCTGCCACAAGTTGTGAATTGTCCACTTGCCACGTCACCTGCCACAAGTTGCGGATTGTCCACTTGCCATGTCACCTGGCCACGTCACCTGCCACGTCACCTATTCACATCACCTGACACGTCACCTGGCCACAAGTTGTGGATTGTCAACTGGCTACGTCACCTGCCACGTCCCTAAGCTCAAAAAACAGTATTATTTAACCATTTCAGCCATTTTGTGAGACCAGGGTGAGTAGCAGCTGAAAGAGCAGCAGTATACTTGTATTTAGCGTGTCACTTGCCACATCACCTGCCACAAGCTTCGGATTGTCCACTTGCCATGTCACCTGCCACAAGTGGTGAATTATCCACTTGCCACGTCATCTGCCACGTCACCTGCCACAAGTTGTGGATTGTCCACTTGCCACGTCACCTGCCACAAGTTGTGGATTGTCCACTTGCCATGTCACCTGCCACAAGTTGTGGATTGTCCACTTGCCATGTCACCTGCCACAAGTTGTGGATTGTCCACTGGCCACGTCACCTGCCACAAGTTGTGGATTGTCCACTTACCACGTCACCTGGCCACTTCACCTGCCACAAGATGTGGATTGTCCACTGGTCACGTCACCTGCCACAAGTTGTGGATTGTCCACCGGCCATGTCAACTGGCCACGTCACCTGCCACAAGTTGTGGATTGTCCACTGGCCATGTCACCTGGCCATGTCACCTGTTCACATCACCTGCCACAAGTTGTGGATTGTACACTGGCCACGTCACCTGTCACATCAACTGGCCACTTCACCTGCCACAAGTTGTGGATTGTCCACTTGCCATGTCACCTGGCCACGTCACCTGGCCACGTCACCTGCCACGTCGCCTGCCACATCACCTGGCCACGTCACCTGCCACAAGTTGTGGATTGTCCATTTGCCACATCACCTGGCCATGTCACCTGCCACATCACCTGGCCACGTCCCCTGCCACAAGTTGTGGATTGTCCACTGGCCACTTCACCTGACCACGTCACCTGCCACAAGTTGTAGATTGTCCACTTGCCACGTCACCTGGACACGTCACCTGCCACAAGTTGTGGATTGTCCACTGGCCACGTCACCTGACCACTTCACCTGCCACAAGTTGTGGATTGTCTACTTGCCATATCACCTGGCCACATCACCTGCCACGTCACCTGGCCACGTCACGATGGCAAATGATGAAAAACCATTAAAAAACTTAGACAACTGTAATTGCTTGCATTGCATTGTGGACAATCCACAACTTGTGGCAGGTGACGTGGCCAGGTGACATGGCAGCTGACGTGGCCAGGTGATGTGGCCAGTGGACAATCCACAACTTGTGGCAGGTGAAGTGGTCAGGTGACGTGGCCAGTGGACAATCCACAACTTGTGGCAGGTGACGTGTTTTAGATTTCTAATGTAAAAAAATAGGTCACCTTTAAAAACGCCTATAAACGAAATTGCAGCAACACGCGGGTACGTCACCTGCCACAAATTGTGGATTGTCCACTTGCCATGTCACCTGGCCACGTCACCTGCCACAAGTTGTGGATTTTCCACTGGCCACATCACCTGACCACGTCACGTGCCACAAGTTGTGGATTGTCTACTTGCTATGTCACCTGACCATGTCACCTGCCACGTCACCTGGCCACGTCACCTGGCCACGTCACCTGCCACAAGTTGTGGATTGTACACTGGCCATGTCACCTGTCACATCACCTGGCCACTTCACAAGTTGTGAATTGTCCACAATGCAAGCAATGTTTAAGTTTTTTTAATGTTTTTTCATCATTTGCCATAATTTTTGAGATTTCTAATGTAAAAAAATAGGTCACCTTTAAAAACGCCTATAAATGAAATCACGGCAAAACGCGGGTACCGCGTTTTGCCGCGATTGGCGGCGCTTTGCTGCGATTTGCGTCTGAAACACGAAAACGTTTGCGTCTGAACCCATTTTTTTGCTTCTGAAAAAACGAGCCTAAACCCAACTGCTTTAAAACGCAAAAAAAGTGACTGTGTGCATGGACACATAGGATAACATTAAATGTGTTCAGGGGCAATTGAAAAAAATGCCCAAATGCCTCTGAACTCGAGTTTACCAGCATCTCGTGTGCATGGGGCCTAACACACAGCTCCTTTTCTCTATCTGCAATGTAAAGCACGTGCTGACTCTCCTGTAGTCCAAGGGAGGGGTCGAGTACGACACTCTACACCAGGGAGAAAGCCTTGCATTACTGTGTGGAGTTACAGACAGAAGAACAGGAAGTGAGGATTTCTCAGAAGAAATAAGGACATTTAAAAGCAAAATGGAAGGATGAGGTAAGTGAAGGACTGCACTGAGGTAAAGGAAGCTATTTAGGAAAAAAAATTGTACCTTTACAACCCCTTTAAGGTAAAAAACAATTCAAGTGTCTGCATCACCCCCTCAACCCGCCCCCCTTTACTTACCTGAGCCTTCATTCGGTCCAGCACTGTGCACGTCTGCAGCTTTTCTCTCCCCTCACTTCCAGGTCTCGCTGGCTTCGCTGGGGCACCGGGAGCCATTGGCTTCCAGTGCTGTCAATCAAAGCCAATGACAGGGGGGTTTGCCGAGTCCCAGTCATATAACACAGCAACGGAGCTCAAGTGCGAGCATGCATGAGTGCCCCTATGGGAAGCAGCTTTCCGGCTGACAGGACATAGCTCTTTATTATTAGACAAAGCTCTGTTCTGTCTTACACCTTGGCAATCAGCGGGTGTCAGTGGTCAACCATTTGACAGGACCCACTGGGCCGCTCCCCTAGCTGGAGGAGCAGAATCGTGTAGAAGTAAAGCTACAAGTCGATAAAGAATGATTGCTTTATTTATTCCATTTTGATGCCTATAAAAATTCAATGTTTTCCTTTTCCATCAAAAAACTTTGAAGCAGTAAATATATTTCTATGTAAGATAAAAAAAAAGATGCGCAAACACATATATTGCTATACCCATAATTACAAAAGATGACACCTCATCGCTTATTTATATATGTAAAAACATATTGTGTGACAAGAAACTAATGTGAAATTCCACCCTGAAAATGTAAGAAACTTCACAGTGTGACCAGAAATTCAGAAACAATATTGCATAAAAAGTGAAAGGTAAAAAATTTTATAGTCATAAAAAGTCTGCTCCCAGTGTCTAAATGCGGTCCAAAAGGGATGATCCATTTAATAATGAATGCTGTGTGCTAGGGTTGCACAAGTACGGATCCTTATTTTTCCCCCCCAAGTACTCGCTGATACCGATTACGGATACTTTGTTTTAATGTCATGTGACAGTAGCACTGATGGGCACTG
This sequence comes from Rana kukunoris, assembly GCA_029574335.1. Taxonomy (NCBI): domain Eukaryota; kingdom Metazoa; phylum Chordata; class Amphibia; order Anura; family Ranidae; genus Rana; species Rana kukunoris. The sequence continues at coordinate 530,837,908 of CM056049.1, forward strand.
ATAGGTGGCCCTGATGAGATGTGGATTATGTCAGTAGTTTATTTTTTATTCTTTATTTATTTATTTTATATATTTTATTTTTACAATTTATATATTTGTTTGTTGTTATTTTTACAATGCTTTCTTATTTTTGGGTGGGGGGAGTTGACAGTGTCAGTGTTTTTATTTTTATTTTTTTCATATTTTATTATTTTTACAATTTTACTTTTAAATATTTATTTAACAATGTTTCTTTTTATTTATTTATCAACCCTCCTGGGGGTTGGGGGGCATTGGTGAGATATCACCCCTTTGAGACAGTCCTTTTCTCTGTAGCCTCAGATTCACTGAAGATGAATGGAGAGGAGACAATGTTCTAAACACAGTGATCACTGCATTCAAAAAAGGAAGGAGCCAGTAAATTACATATTTACCAACTCCTTCCTCTGCTCTTCATCTTGACAGATCCAGGGCAGGGGGGAGCCGATAAGGACACGGAGGGGGTGCAGTGGACCTTTGGAGCACAGAGAAGGAAATGAAGGAGGACACAGGAGACAGTCGGGGGTGATCTGTGCTGGCCTTACAAGCACAGATCTTCCTTTATAGATTCCAATAAATCAGCTGAAAGCCACGGGAGGGAGGATAAGCAGCTGTCATCTGCTTTATTGAAATCTATTAAGGGAGATCAGTGCTTGTAACAGCCGCTGCTGGCCCGATCATCTCCTGACTGCCCAGGTATCGGATTAGGTATCGGATCGTGCAAATGCTCGGTATCGGTACCGATACTAGTATTGGTATCGGTGCAACTCTACTATGTGCTATGACCTCCGCTTGCAGTGACCCCAGTACTCACCAAGTACTCACCAAGCCCCTGAAGATGTCCACTTGTAGAAAAATGCACGTTGGATGAGGTCGCCACCTGTGACGTAATTACGCCCGCCAGTGGCAACTGCGAGGCATTAGATGCTTTATGTACCCTGTGATTTTTGTGAGTATCATGTATATATAATCAATGACGCCGTTTTAGTGATACTACTCTCTGGTCTCCTATAGTTCTCTGAGGAAAAGCTGGGCATTCTTGTGAATTGTGGGTTAATTGGATGTGTTTGGAAAGTGTCAGTGGACCCTGGGAGTGATCTTGCATATGTGTTCAAATTCTTTTGATCCCTTTTGCTTAGAGATCCTGGTAATTCAGTAAGGATGTGGCACTTCTGATTATTTGGTGATCTGGGGGCACTGCATGCGAAGGCCATAGCATACAGCATTCATATATTAGGTGGATGATCCTTTTTGGGCACTGGGAGTGAACTTTTTATGATTGTTAATTTATTTATTTTTTTGCCTTGACTTATTTTTATGTAATATGGTCTATGGATTTTTGGTCACACTGTGTAGTTTATTATTTTTCCAAGGTGGAATTTTGTAATTGTGGTTATTTTACAGTTTATATACAGGTTATTTTTATCTTAAATATTTGTAGCTTCTTGTATCTGGAGGACTGAGTGCAACATTTTCCTGTTGCACCTAGCGCATACAAATATTAGGTTTAAATATATTACTACTGAAAAAAAGAAAACACATATATTTTATAGAAACTCCACTCCTGAAAAGAGGTAATTAATAAAACATGTATGATTTTCTGTTTACGTCATGCAGAAGATTGTGCTCTCGGTTTAATCTGAGGAGAAATGATATTCTTACAAACTAAAGCAATAAGTGCCTTTTCTAGTGCTTTGTGGCATGGAGATAAAAGTAAAGTAACATCAAGGGATGTGCAGGAAGTAATTATTAGCAGTGAGAGAGGTGTCTTTATTGGCCTGTTATCTAAATAGGGCAGTGGAACAACATAGTAAACCTGTTGTTTTCACTTACAACCCTTCATCAGTCTTCTCTGTTGCTGCAACTAGTGTGTATGGGATTTGACCGATATGAATTGATGTCCAAAATCTTTACTTTTGGACAAAGGGTATCCAAAAGGTTTCTTTTCACAAGGGTTCCTAAAGTATCACCAATGCCTACCATTACAAAACCGTATCACTTAATTAAAAGTGTATCTGTACTTTTCTGTTTTCTCAAAATATTTGTTGATCCTGCCAGTAAAGTTCCCCTAATGTAGCCTCTTGTGATGGTGTGGCAATGATTCTGCACAGCTGCTGAATTCAAAACAGAATTGCTGTTCTCATGTAGGCTATGTCTGCTTGCACTACAGTGGAATGAAAATAGTGTTGCAGGTGGTGTGGCTGTCAGCGTTGTCACTGTTGACTCACTAGGCTGTAACTTGTCAATCAGCACCTGGCCACACATAGCTCTGCCCACTGCTTTTGGATTGGTAGCACTGCCTCTGTTGCTAAAACCCTCATACTGTGAGCTGCATTGTCTGGGTGAAGGAGTCTGTGAGACACAAATGAAGGAAAATTACATTAAGAAGTCTCACTTCAATTTTTGTTAATGTGTTACTTGGAAATGTTTCTAAAGATAAATGTACTAAGATTATGTCATTCACATTGCGTTCAATAAAGAAAATGTGGGTATCCTCTGAATTCTTTTCTAACCCAGACTCTGAACTCCTCCTTTTTTGTACTCCAATGATCTGCGGGCCAGGTCATTCCCCACACTTGGGGTAGAAAATGACCTGGCCCACAGCTCAGTGGAGTACAAAAAAGTGTGAGTTCGAGTTGGAGATGCGGTCAAAGGACACCCATGCTTTTCACTATTCAAAAGTTCTGGTTCCAGTCTCCAAAGCTTACTTCTTTTCTGATTTGAGCTGTGTTTTAGCTTCTAGCAATTTATCTACAGCTCTGATCCAACTACAGGGCTTTCCAAAAACATCAGTCCAAAATCATATAAAATTAAATAGAATTGATTCTAAAACATTGTAGCTCACCATTCTTGCATAAATATCAATGGCAAGACATAACACAGTGGTTACTCTGAATCTGATATAATGCAATCTTTTAAGCACTCTGGTTTTTGTGCATGTTCATGTAGGCCAAAAACAAATATTGCATATGTGTGTTTAGTTCATGCATGCTTTTAGAATTTGTGTTGCTTGTTTCATGTATATCCTCATCATTGATGCAGAGGCCCACAGTGGATGGGATGCTTCGAGAAGGGCACATTAGCCTGTCTGGATTACAGCTACGTGCACATGCAAAGTTTTCTGCAGAAGGCTTACCTCTAGGCACAGATTCATTGGAATATGCATGGCTAATAGATGTGCAAGCTGGTGCTCTTACTGCCATGATTACAGTACCACAGGTAAGAATATAGTATATCCTTTTTTTATCAAAATATATATTTTTCTTTTATTAAGATTCTTCAGTTGCTGCAGAGTCACTGGTGTTACTGTTTGCAAGTTCTGGATCTTTTACGTTGCAGCTTAAACTTGGGGCAGTGTACTCTGAACTGCCAGATACAAGATGTAGAGCCTATCTGGCCCCTGATGTCACCCTTCGGGCACTGGATCCTACATTTGGTGCTCATCTAATCACATGGTTCAATATGTTGTTAGCTGTAGGGTGCTCTACAGGTCCAAGGCTGAGTTATGTCTGTTATGGTGGAGCCCCAGACTTTGAAGATCCCTTAGAGGGTATTATTGCCGAATGGACGAAGAATGTTGCATACGGCTTGTCCCTACCTTTCTGGGGAAACCACAGTACTGAAAATGGCCAAAGAGACTAAAGGGCGTTTTTCCTTTAAATGGGTGGCCAATTGCACTAGGGGCTTATCCACACAGTTCTGGTTGTAGCATTTTCAGTCACAGGCAGGGCATCATGAGAGGCTTGCTATCTGTTTTCATTTGCCACAATTTTTTTATTTTTGGACTTTGACCTAGATGGCCTTTACTGAGACTGTGCTGCCCACTTCTAGGTCAGGCTCACTGCACATACGCATTTCATTTTAGAACAAAATCTAAAAAAGTCTGGTTTCAGCTGCCATTCTACCACTTGTCAAAGCTTTGTTTACCTTTGCAAACCATGGCAGGTAACCTACTGTTGTAATCATGCTCAAACTCTGGCTGTCTGGTCCAAGGCCTTGTACTGGCAGCATGGTTCTGTGCTTACAGATCCTTCTATCCTCCAACATATGGAGCTGTGGTCCTGTGCCATTGTGTACATGGGTTAGATGGCAAAAGCTCCTTAAACTACAAAAGTTTTAGTTTTCAGGTTTCCAGAGCTAATCCCGGAACCCAGTTCTGTCATAAACCCTGTATCCCCAAATCCATCAAGTCCGCTGGCATGCCCACATCACAATAAGGAGGTGCCCCCAATCAAAAAAAATAGAGGGGGCAATCTTTTGGCTTTCACAACCATTCCAGTCCTTGCCGCCACCCTACTTCTTGTTGTCAAACTTGCCAATGACCCTAGTAAGATTGGCTGACCTCTATGCTGCTCTGAAGAAGCTCCTTTCACAAGGAGTCATAACGATGTTGGCGGAAGGAGAGGTTTTAGGGTTTATATTTCAACTTGTTCACTGTTCCCAGTGGAGAAAGCAGACATCTACCCCATACTGAAACTAACGATTCTCAACAATTATCTTTGGGTTATGAAATTTGCCTTGTCAATCATTGCTTCCCTTCACCTGGGAGATTTTCTTAGTGTCTGTGGACATCAAGCGTGTATACTTGCATGTTCCAATCTTCCCAGCACACATACACTACAGATTTCTGGCCATTCGCTTTTTTAATGCCACAGGGCAAGCCAAGACCTACACTTAGCACACGTTATGTGTAAGACCTTTGGTAGTGACACGTGGAAGGGGATATATATTCTCTTTAACGCCTATATGTTTTTTGGTGGCTGGCACAGTGATACAATTTTATACGTTTTTTTTCCTTCCCCACTACTTGGTCACTCCCATTGAGCCTCTGGTCTTTACATCGTTTTTTCTAGCAATCTCCTTCTGGGTTCCTTTCTGGGTTTTTTTTTTGGACTGTGGTGTCCATGTCTAAGGACACCCTTTTGGAACATTTGGTTCAGTATGTCTTTTCTGTCATCAGGGAGCAATAAAACAGTTGTCAAAGTGTGCTAAGCTCTGCTTTTAGACACCTACGTGTATAACCCTAAATGACAAAAGCAAAAAGATGATAAACGGTGCTTTTCCATCATTCTTAAATGACCAAACTATCCCCTCTTCATATTATGGCCGAACTACATCATTTTGCTATCTTACAGAATTCCTCAGGCTCTCATAAGATACTAGATTGACAATCTTGTATTAAAACCTGTATGTCTGTAGAGAAATGCAGAATTTTAAAGTTGAAATTGATCTGAAACTTATTTGAAAATAGTAATTATCTTATTATTCACTCAAGTAAAACTTCTAACTTTGCATTTGAAAATGCAGTTGGTTTCTAGGCTGGACTTTCCCTGAGTATTCTGCTATTAATGTGTTTTTAATGGATAATGTGCCCTACCTTATGGAAACTATATGCCTTGAGTCCACCAAGTAATTACTTCCCAATTCCTCTCTGGAATTATAATGGTTGTCTCCTTGCAGATAGAATATTGAATATTTTGTGAGCAGACCGAAGCAGCATTTGAACTGTGCCTGCAAACATATCACAGCTGTGCACTTTCTCCGTATAGACCAAGTATTATAATTGATTGGATAAGTATGAGGGAGAGTGAAAAGTAGCCCACTTTTTCAATTTTTTGCATAAAGCTATGTAGCGGTATACCGCTGAGCAAAAAAAAAGTAAGGTAAATGTGCTGCTCAGAATTGATAAATATGTAACTTCTATTTGCAGAGAACTCTCTTGAATAACACATTGTATAAGCTGGCACTATGTACCTAAGTCTTAAAAATAATGTGACTATACAGGGGGTTAGTTTATGTGGCAGCAAGGTTAAATTCTTCTTTTAATTATCAAGCTGTGCCCATATGTTACTCATTTTTATTTTTGTAATTTCTGATTACATTGCCTTAGCCTTTACCTTGTGAGTAACCTGCTGTCTTGCAGGTGGTGTGTTTGCTGGATTGGGGGCAGACCTTTGTGTTCCATGTCGCGTGTAATGAGTTCCAGATGGAGAGGCCGAAGTCTGTGGTGATCTGCCAGCATGGCATCGATCAGAGATTTTGTGACGCTAAGGTTGGTATTGCAATGTTCAGCTTCAATTAGCGATATAAGGGGCTGATCAAATTTGCAGAATGTATAACACCCCAAAAGATTTCCTTTACTTTATTAGCAAATTATTATTTTTATTATGGTATATACTTTGCCATTCATTCACACGTGTCAGTGGAGCCCTGAACAACGTGATTTTGAATACTAATTTAAAGTATAAATAAAGGCATAACCTTTTTTTTTTTTTGGACAGAGTGAAGGTGGGTTTGAATACCTGTCAGGTTTCTATTGCTACCTCTGTCTCTTTAAGGGAGGTTCACCCTCTATAATTGTATTGTTTCCAATTATCATTAAAAGTTAAAATAAAATCACAAATTTTGGGTTGTCCCCAAAGCAGTAACAAATCCTCCAATTGGGATGCTAGTTGGTGACCTGGGGGTCCCCAAGTGGTTCTCTTTTATTTGCAGGGATTTCCTCTCAGTTACTGTTTTGGCTATGGGACAGGGAGTGAAGAGAAATCTCCCCAATGGGACACAGATGGCAAAAAAAAAACTAGCAGCAGTTACAACCTTCCCTTACTCCATCCAAAATGTAAAACATAAAAGTTTTGCCTATAGTTCTACTTTAAGAACCAAAATATAACTGGAGAACCATTTTGTTTTTACTAATATGTTTTCCATTTCTTTTTTGTAAAGTTACTTGATGAATTTATTCTGGTATCGCTTTTACCCGTCTTGTCTCCTTTTTCGTGTTTTCTTCACAGTAGGTACTTTCTGTTCTTCTGCCCTTATTCATACCATATCTGTGTTCTTCTTCTTTTCATCTCCAAATACGTGTATGATTAGCTAATTCAGTGTTTCTCAAACTTTTTGCAGTCCAGTCACCCTTTAAGTCTACTTTCACACTGGGTGGTTTTTAGGCATTTTAGCACTAGACATAGCCTCTGGAAACTGCCTCCCATTAATTGAAGTGTTTCTTTTCACACTGGGATGGTGTGCTCGCGGGAGGTTTCAAAAAGTCTTGCAAGCAGCATCTATGGGGCGGGTTGGGAGCGCTGTATTTAGCACTCCCAAAATGCCCTGCCCATTGCAATGAATGCTATGAAAACGCTGCAAAACTGGACTTTTTACCCATTTTCGGGGGTAAAAAAAGCACCACAAAAATGAGTAGCGCTTTAGCACTAAAGGCCGGCACTGCCAGTGTGAAAGTAGTCTAAGGCTGGGTTCACTTATATGCTGGGCCAGTTTCTGTACAGACTTCTCTGAACCAGATTTTAAAATGAACAGGACCCTTTTTTAATTCACACCACTACCAGCCCGCTTATATGTAAACCAGCTCCATTGAAATTCTGGTTCAATTGCTATGTGAATCGAATGCAATTCAAAAGGCATCCGATTCACATGTATGTAAACCGAGCCTTAAATTGGTTCTAAAGCCTAAACATTCCTTACCTTAATGCAGTCCTTGCATTAAGGTAAAAAATGTTTAGGCATCAGCATAACCTCCTTCCTTTTTTTTTAAAACATATATATATATATATATATATAATTTGTTTTATATAATGCAGCAGCATCCACACACTAGAGCCAGTCAACATTAGAGGCTGTCTATTCCTCCACCTTTGCAAACTGGTAACTGACTAGTATTCCAGGGTTTCTCTTCCTTAGTTTCTCTCCCACACTCAGCTTACATGACCCTCACTGCTGGCAGGGGAGGGCAAACAAGAATGCTGTGCATTCACCTGACATTCTCCTTATCAACTGATGACATCATGGATTGTTAGGATGCCAGTAACTGACCCGCATGGTGCCCAAGGTTGTAATGCTGCACAATAAACCCTTTTGGTTTTGCGTAACAAAAAGGCCCCGCTAGCTTGTTGACAATTTTTGGGCATTTGTTGCAATTTTTAAGCATTTTACCAGGGCACCCTTAAAGTACCCAGAAGGCACCCTGATTGAGAAAGGGTGAGTTAATCTATTCCCTAGTTTAAATGAAAAACCTAAAAGATCCCAGAGACATGTAATCCCTCAAGCCATTGTTATCATCTTACTTACTTACAAACGCTGAGTGACACTTTGTGCCTAATATTAAAAGAGTGAAATCAGAATTGCGTCACTTTTTTGTTGACTTTTTCTGTTTTGCTCCTCCCACCTACTGAATAATTAAAAAGGCACAGCGATTTGTTTCCTACTTTTAAAAAGGACCTTTGCCGTTGTGGGCCCTCCTTGTCCAGGTAAAATCTATTCATTTTAACAGAGGAAATCAGGAAAAGGGACATAAATGTAGGGCCACTATTTTTTCTTTCACCTTCTGTTTCCTGTATATCTGCTTTTTCTATATTTTAGTGGAAAGTCTGTTAGGAAGCTAAATGCCCATCTTGTTGGTTGCTTTTTTTGCAGTTAAGCTGCTATCCAGGACCATGTTTGCCAGCGGATGACCTAAAATACCGAATGACGCGACTGTCAGCTGATGGAGCGGATCTCTACATTGTAGAACATGGCTGTGCTACAAACCTGAAAGTGAGTTTTTCGGAGTATAATACATACAGTAGGTGACTGGGATATTGTGTCAATCTCGCTCCCTTTCTCGGCGAGATTGACCACCTACGAGCCCCATCGCGGGAGCCAGCGCCGAGCTGGCTTGCCGCGATGGAGACAAAGCCGTCATAGAAGCGACGGGGATCCGACTTGGATTCCCGCCAATTCTACACGTGGGCGGAGTTTGTTATGAATCCTGGAGGAGAAATCCCCGCCGGATTTTTAAAGAAAAATCCGGCATGGGTTCCCCCCTCAGGAGCATAACGGGCCCTTAGGTCTGTTATGGGTTGTAAGGAGACCCCCTACGCCGAAAAAACGGCGTGGGGGTCCCCCCACAATCCATAACAGACCCGTATCCAAAGCACGCCGGCCGGTCAGGAAGGGAGTGGGGGCGAGCGAGCGCCCCCCCCCCTCCTGAGCCGTACCGGGCAGCATGCCCTCAACATGGGGGGGTTAGGTGCTCTGGGGCAGGGGGCGCACTGCGGCCCCCCACCCCAGAGCACCCTGTCCCCATGTTGATGAGGACAGGGCCCCTTCCCGACAACCCTGGCCGTTGGTTGTCGGGGTATGCGGGCGGGAGGCTTATCGGAATCTGGAAGCCCCCTTTAATAAGGGGGCCCCCAGATACCGGCCCCCCACCCTAAGTGAATGAGTATGGGGTACATTGTACCCCTACCCATTCACCTGCAAATAAAAAGTGTAAACACAAATAAACCACACAGGGTATTGAAATATTTTATTAGTTGGCCGCCGGGGGGGGGTGTGTATGATCGCTTTTATAAAAGCGCCCCCCTCCGGCGGGCTTCTGTGGGGGGTGGGTGCCGCCGTCTGGTTCTCTTCCGCAGCCGGGGGGGGGGGCGCTTTGATAAAAGCGCCCACCACCCGGCGGGCTTCTTTCGACGTCTTCGGCGGCTGGGGGGTCTTCTCCCACTCTCCGGGGTCTTCTCCTGCTCTCCGGGGGTCTTCTCCGCTCTCCGGGGGTCTTCTCCGCTCTCCGGGGGTCTTCTTCTTCTTCAGGACTCGCCGCCGCTAACTTTGTGTGTTAGCTCAATTACTAGCGGCGGCGAGCCCCCTCCTCTGTGACGTCGTCTTCTTCTTCTTCTCCAGATGTTGACGCAACGCTTCCTTCCGCTGTTATGCCGGGCGCGCGGCTCGCAGCGAGTTATATAGGCCTGTCTTGTGACGTCGCAGTCCCATCATGCTCCGGTAGGTACCACGTGCTACCTACCGGAGCATGATGGGACTGCGACGTCACAAGACAGGCCTATATAACTCGCTGCGAGCCGCGCGCCCGGCATAACAGCGGAAGGAAGCGTCGCGTCAACATCTGGAGAAGAAGAAGAAGACGACGTCACAGAGGAGGGGGCTCGCCGCCGCTAGTAATTGAGCTAACACACAAAGTTAGCGGCGGCGAGTCCTGAAGAAGAAGAAGACCCCCGGAGAGCGGAGAAGACCCCCGGAGAGCAGGAGAAGACCCCGGAGAGTGGGAGAAGACCCCCCAGCCGCCGAAGACGTCGAAAGAAGCCCGCCGGGTGGTGGGCGCTTTTATCAAAGCGCCCCCCCCGGCGGCGGAAGAGAACCAGACGGCGGCACCCACCCCCCAACGAAGCCCGCCGGAGGGGGGCGCTTTTATAAAAGCGATCATACACACCCCCCCCCCCGGCGGCCAACTAATAAAATATTTCAATACCCTGTGTGGTTTATTTGTGTTTACACTTTTTATTTGCAGGTGAATGGGTAGGGGTACAATGTACCCCATACTCATTCACTTAGGGTGGGGGGCCGGTATCTGGGGGCCCCCTTATTAAAGGGGGCTTCCAGATTCCGATAAGCCTCCCGCCCGCATACCCCGACAACCAACGGCCAGGGTTGTCGGGAAGGGGCCCTGTCCTCATCAACATGGGGACAGGGTGCTCTGGGGTGGGGGGCCGCAGTGCGCCCCCTGCCCCAGAGCACCTAACCCCCCCGTGTTGAGGGCATGCTGCCCGGTACGGCTCAGGAGGGGGGGGGGGCGCTCGCTCGCCCCCACTCCCTTCCTGACCGGCCGGCCGGCGTGCTTTGGATACGGGTCTGTTATGGATTGTGGGGGGACCCCCACGCCGTTTTTTCGGCGTTGGGGGGTCTCCTTACAACCCATAACAGACCTAAGGGCCCGTTATGCTGCTGAGGGGGGAACCCATGCCGGATTTTTCTTTAAAAATCCGGTGGGGATTTCTCCTTCAGGATTCATAACAAACTCCGCCCACGTGTAGAATTGGCGGGAATCCAAGTCGGATCCCCGTCGCTTCTATGACGCACTCGCTGGAATGTGCTTTTACTATTCCAGCGAGTGCGAGATATCGGCAGCCTGTCGCCGAGATTCAGCGCGATGCTGGCGTGTTAAAAACACATTCTCGGCGGCAGGCACTGTAGCAGTACTTGATTTATTTGATGCTGTGACAGTTAAAATTAGAGGCCCTTTTTTGTTTGGGTTGACAAAGGCCCAAATAATTTTCTGATTTCACTAAATAAAATAACATACAATTTAGGAAGGTAGTTGCTGTCTCTGGCTCAGAGGCTCCAGTTTTGCTTTTGATTTTGTAGCAAATGCGGGGCTAAGACTAATAGGGCAGTGATTAAGAAAAAGTGGAGGAAAAGAAAAGGAAAGATGTTAGTGGGAGCTCTCAATTGACACCAGGAATGTCACTTTTAAATGGCATTGAACTCTGTCATTTACTCCTGAACTATGCATCACTTACCTTTGACCCCTGAACTCTGTAGTAAGTGGCCCAGAGTTCAGAGGTCAGTTGTAAGTGATGCAGGTTGCAGAGGTCAATAGTAAGTGACTCAGAGGTCAGTAGTAAGTAGTTTTGTGTGACAACAAATGGGTCACAAATCATTTGGACGTAAATGCAGATTGTGTTATCTACTGTACGTTCACATTTGCATCTATTTACTTAGAGTATGACCTGCAACACTATAGCAATCCACAGCCCAGTAATAAGCCCTAGTTAAATTCCTGTTTTGAACGTCTCTACAGCTTTATAGTTGCTTATTGATTTGTTTATATAATAACTTATTCTTTGTTACGGTGTTTTATTTTGCAGATGGGTGCCATCAGGCTTGCAAACTGCAACCTACATAACCAAGCTGTTGGTGAAGGCATTAGTGCTGCAGTTCAAAATGTGCAGCTGAAGCAGTACATTGAACAGCTGGACAGTAGCAGAATAGGGCTGCAACCTGCAGTCCTGCGCAGAGCTTACTGGCTGGAGACAGGCTCTGTCGTTTTAGGACTCATTACTGCAGATATCGCCCTGGCTGCTGATCATTCTTCTAAACACGAGGTCCAAAGGAACTTTCTAGAAACTCATGACAACAGGACTAAAAGGTAAGTGACTTGATCTCCACGCCAGTTTCTTTGTCAGCTGATTTATACAGTATCGTACGAATAAAGTACTAATGATAGTACTAATGAAGCTGTCGAATTGCAGCTAACAAAATATCCCAGATGAGGCTTGTTTGTGGAAAAGAAAATTAATTTGTTCAAATGCAGCTTATCAGTCTAACTATTATAATTTAAATATACATTTATAATATAAAGAGTTAGACATTGCTAAAAATCAGATTTTTATATTTATATATTTTATCTATGAATTATAATCTCTGAAGTTGCTTTATTGCAACATTACACAGGCCATAGATACTTGACAGAATTAGTAATGCCTCCATTCTCGCCTCGCATTGAAGAAAAGGATACCTTAGTCAAGACCAGACTCTTCAGTAAACATATAATTCCTTTATCGTACATTGCTGGACACCAATTAGGTAATGCTCCGCCTCCAGGTTATTGGACACTGGCAGATACCAAACCTGAACCAAGCATACCTCTTCTTTTTTTTTTTTTTTTTTTTTTTTTTAGCTAGGGTCCATAGGTGATGGGCAACTGTCTTTCTGCTTTGAAAGATTTTTTTCCCTTTTCTTCTGTGAGAACTTCTAGCAAATTTGCTGTCCTGCTGCTTTAATAGCAACACTGATAGGTTGCCTTAAGGCTTACTGCATCCCTGAGGTACTGTACCCATATCCCACAGAATGGAAGGACTGGACTGTAAGTTGCTAGCTGGCACTGAACACCACGAGAAGCACTAACCCTGGCACACTGCTGGCACACTGCTGCATCAGCGTGTGAACATTTGTGGGTGCTCTACAGGTCCAGGACCATGGTCCAGTGTAACAAACTAAAAAAGGGGAGTGCTATTACTAAACTTTCTTCTGAAAATGTGGTTTTCATGCCATCTTTCTTGCTTCATTACTTTGAGTCACTGACGTACATGTAGCATGCAGATAATTCCTTATGACTTTACACTTCTCTAATCTTTATACTTTTGAGCAGTGTTGCCAACTATCAGTATTTTTACTGGCAGCCAGTAAAAAATGGGCACTTTTCTCCTGCCAGTAAATGGCAGTAAGAGAAAAAGATTGCCAGTAAAAAATATGTCTGTGACACTCAGCTCGGAACTGCCCATGTGCAGTTTGGGTCTGGAGGCGGTCGAGACCGCTTGAGTGCCTGCTACAGTGTGTTCAGTTGGTGCCAGCAGGAAACGGGACTGGTGCAGGTGGTGTCTGAGTGTGTTGTGTGATGTCTGGTGCAAGGGAGCCAAGTGGAGCAGCCAGAGCCTTGAATGCGGGTCTGAGGGAGCAAGGCAAGTCAGTAGCAGGACTGTCAGTGCTGTTTGGAGTGGGACTACCTGGTGTGGAGAGAGATTGTCACTCAACAGCGGATGTGACGTGTAGGTCAGTGGTCATCAACCCTGTCCTCAGGGCCCACTAGCAGGCCAGGTTTACAAGATAACTGAAATATATGACAGGTGATATCATTTGCTGCACAGTGATTGCAGTTTTCTAGTCTGCATCTCCCAAAGGTAATACATAAAGCCTGGCCTGTTAGTGGGCCCTGAGGACAGGGTTGATGACTGCTGTCAGTGTCACTGTGAGAGTACATTTTTAATGTGTGTGTGTGTTGTCCATTCTAATTTATTTCCTTCCTGTCCCTCAGCTACTTACTATATCGAAAATAAAATAAGATTTTTTTTTTGTCTTAATATCTGCCTTAGATCACATTTCTAATTGCATATTGTACTTATTTGTAGCTTATATACTGAAATTTGTACTTAAAACTGTAATTCTGTAACTTTTGGAAATGTCAGTAAAAACTTGGCGGTGTCAGCTATCCAAAGTATAAATGCCAATGATTCATAATAACATCCATGCAATGAGCAAATTTAAGATGATTCCAGAAAAGCCAGCCTTCATATGTCTTTTGTGACATGTTTACATTACAAAAATAGGCGTGCGTTTTAATGAAATAATGTGTACAGCCAATAAAATGGCTTTTCAGATTTCATTCTATTATAATGGGGTTTTCTTTGGTTAGCAAACTATTCAGACATTTGTTTTCATCAATCATTTTTAGTGAAACAAATCATTGTACGTAAGCAGTATAGGCAATGCAAAATATTGCTTAGAAAAGTTATTACAGAACGTTAAATTCACAGACATTTTGTGTGTTTATTAGGTTGTGGTTCCTGTGGCCTGATGATGCCGTAAAAAATAAGAGGAGCCGGAATAAGTGTGGTTGTCTAGGAGGCTGCAGGTTTTTTGGTGGAATCGCCACAGGAGTTGACTTTTTCCGCCTGGAGGAGCTGACCCCTTCAAGCAGCTCAGCTTTCTCAAACACCAGCTCAGAGTCTGATATGTTTTATGGACAATCTTTGCTACATCCTAACGAATGGATTATAACTAAAGAGGTGCCAAAAGTTGGAGAAGGTAGGTTGTAATTGTGTTTAGGTTTAATTGTATGGTAGGAAAGTTCCATTTCCTTACTTCATCTTTCACCTACGAATCTCTTGTAAAAAAAATGCCTAATGTGGAAGTATAGTTTGCTTTTAAATCCTTTATCATGTTACACTCATATTTAGGGTGTAAACTAAATGGTCACATGCACCAGCTCCCTCATTCCCACTCCCCAACCCCTCTCATTCCCATTTACACCCCCTCACTCCCATTTCCAGGGCAGGCATTAGACTGGGGTAATTTCTCGTCAGAACACCGGCACTGAGGAGCTGCAATTTATTGAGGGGATCATGAATGCCAACTTGTACTATGACATACTGAAGCAGAGCATGATGGGTTAAGGTGATGGACTGGCTAAGAGGTTATAGCATGGAAGGGGGTTTGCATATGTTACATTAATGGCCCCTGGACAATACTAATAAATTCTGCACTCTGTACAATGGGTTTTACGTTACGTACTCCTGACCCCTGCACACTGTATGCTGGACTGCACATTACACTCTATATTACATATTCCCGACCACTGCCCTCTGTACACAGGGCTATATGTTAAATAATCCAACCACTCTGTATATGGGGATTACATACCTATCAATTTTTTGACATGGGAATGAGGGACACCTATCGGCAAAGTATGCAGGCATAGGACACACCCATTACCACGCTCACTTAAAGGGGAATTGTACAAAAAAACAAGATTGATTAAACCCACATGCTTTTTTTAACACTACTTTTCCTTTATATTGGCTTTTGGAATTTACAAATGCAATTTAGAAATCAGTTAAAAGGTTTAGCGCTGGAAAACACTTTTTGATAGATAAAAAGTGAATTTTATATACAAATATATAGATCAGACTGAAATGAGGGACAAATGAGGAGGAATGAGGGACATTGCTTCAAATCGGGGTCAGTCCCTCGAAATCAGGGACAGTTAGGAGCTATGGGATTATAGCAGTCAGGGGCATGCCAAATACATCATAGCATACGGAGTTCAGCAGTCAGGAAAATGTAAGGTACAACAAAACTGGCAGAGTGCAGTGGTCAGAAGTATGTAACAGTCTAGTATAAAGAGAACAGGGGTCATGATTATAAAATGTATAGCACAGTATTATACAGGGGTAGTGGTTAGGAGTGTTTATCAGTGTACATTACATACTCCTGATCATAGTCTCTATGCTGTGCTTTATGGTACATACTGTACCTTTTTAATATTGTGTACTGTACATGTTTATGGCTACTGCACCATGTATGATATGCACTCCACTGCACAATACATTCTCCTGAGTCCTGTACTCTGTGTTTCACTTTTCTGAACCTTGCGCCTTCTGTGATACACTGTTCTGAGCCTTGATCACACCCACTATTTGGCAACGTGTGTAATTTTTCCCTCTAAAGGAAAGTGTGGCTAGCGGTGAGGTTATGGTTGGGGTGGGCCGTTGGCTGGGGAGGGTGAGTTCCAGCACCTATTTTCTGAGAAAAAAAGCCTTGGATGTTTTAATCCATCTGCACTCTATCCAAAACTCAAAAAAAACTTTTGGCTTTAGTTATACTTTAAATAGGTTATAATAAATAATCCACAAAAGGCTCAGCAAATTCCCAAATCTGTACAATACTGCCAGCATGATGAATGTAACTGTTCAAAAGTAAGTATATGGATAAAGTACTCTAAACATCCAGGAGTCAAAGTCACTACTGACCAAGACAACGCACTGTCAGCCATGCATAGACCATGCACAGTGCACAGAAAATTTGTTCCAATACACGCAGAATTTAGCAAATATAATGGATATCCATCCAGAGCACAAACAAGCAGACTCTGTACTTTGCTTAATTAAATTCAGTAGCCATCAAAGTTGCTGTTACCGATCACAAACCATTACGCATGTAACTGGTAGGAAATTGATGCTTATTTGTGGTCTTCTGCTTCATCCTCTTGTTACAAAGTAGCCATATACCAAATGACAAAACAGAACATGGGGCAGAACTGGAAGGTGCCACACTCTTCAGTACAGTGATGGTCTCTTCCCCTTATGCAACTATAGAGGTGTAGAAGGTTTATGATCTCTGGGCTGCTAAGCCAGCAGAGCTAAAGCCACAAGGTCACAGATAACCCCAGGTCCTGCACTGAATATGCACAGCAGCTGAAGACAAGAAATAGAAGTAAATCTTAGGCTTCATTTCCACTGGCGGTTTAACAGCCACTTTTTTTAATGTCTGGCGTTTTTACAGCTCTATTGCTGGAGCTTCAGAACGCACTGGTCTGCGTTTTTTTTTTTTGCAGCTTAAAAACTTCTCAGCCATCTACAGCTCAAAAACGTCATGGTGGGCATGAGGCCATAGACTAACATGGACAGGGGTTTTTAAGCTGCAAAAAGCGCTCAGAAAAGTGGCTGTAAAAACGCCAGTGGAAATGAGCCCTTAAAATTACGGTAAATAATATTATTTTACAAGTGTGGATGCATGCACTATTTTAACTTCCCGTTTCAGTATGTTTTCAATAAATAAAACTTTACTTCTGCATTATTGTTAATATTTTCCAAATGTTTTCCTGGTAGTATCAAAGTTTGTCTTTCCCTCCCATCTTCCTCAGTTTCCTGTTAGCCCATCACTATAATGGGCTGTCTCATTAACACAGTGTTTCTCAACTCCAGTCCTCAAGGGACCCAAACAGGTCATGTTTTCAGGATTTCCCTCAGATGAAACAGCTGTGGTAATTACTAAGGCAGTGAAACTGATCAAATCACCTGTGCAAAATAATGGATAGCCTGAAAACATGACCTGTTTGGGCGCCTTGAGGACTGGAGTGGAGAAACACTGCGTAACTAGCCAATAGAAATATGCAAGAGATAGGATGGCCAAGCTTCGGTACTACCAGGAGGTGCCAGAACTTTGCCATTCAGAGTGGCTCAGTATTTCAGATTCACGGCAAAGACTTGAGTGCTGCTTAATTATGTGCAACCCACCTCTAGGTGCCTGCACTATTTCCTAAATGCAGGACATTTTAGCTTTCAACTGTATCCTGTTAAAACTTGTCCAAATATAAAAATGGGCATTTTTATTTTTCAAGGTAAGTCCGCTGCCTGTAGAAGAAAAGATTGGGACGTCAGGTCTGTAGGCATAGAGATTGAAAGAAAAGCACAGCATCTGAGTCTACAAGTGCCACTGCGGTCTCACAGTTCTTCATCTTCTGATGAAAACAGCAGTTGCAGTGCTGCTCTGCCATTGCTGGCTGGTGAAAAAGACAGTCCTTCTTCTGCAGCTGAAGAAACATTGGGAAACATAGACTTTCCACCCAGAGCCAAGTCACAAGAATCTCATAGAAGGTAACTGCTGTTATTCTTCTTATTTTAATTATTTCTTAAAACGAATCCATTTCCAGGTAAATCATTTTTTATTTATTTTTTGCAAGCGATACGTATTCTATATTAATTTTTATACATGTTTATGCTAGAAAGATTTTTTTTTTACCGTGTTTTCTTTTGTTGCTGGAAGGGTATGACAATCATTTTTTACATTTGCTATGTTATGATCAAATGTTATCTCTTCCTTGTTGAGTATGCAAATGTTATAATAGTTTATATTCATTGGCCTTTGAATTAGGTATCGTTAAGGACTAAGTCCGCCTTACTGACCATGTTTCATATTACACCCATATTTTTATTTATCCCCATGTTATTCCCACAGTTTAAAGCCCCCAACCCCCAAAATGTCCCACCTTCTTAGTGAATCTGTGGAGTCTTCTCCCCCAGAATTACAGTACGTCATCTCTTTGAATTCTATGCCACTCTGTGTGTCTCCACCAGCACATTTGCCATTCGTTCACAGATTTCTGTGAATAGAGTGACAAGTTCCATCTGCCATACAATATTAGTCCATTGATACGTCCGCTATCCACATAACTCAAGGTCTGTACCTTGGTAGGTTGGATGAATCTGCAGGAGCCTCAATCCACTGATAGAAGTTACAATGCTTCAGGCTCTGATAGAAAAAATTTGTAAATAGACTTTTCTTGTTCCTACAGTACAGGACACAGGCGGATTAGGAGAGAGCTGGATTATAGGAAGTCACCTTGAGTTATTTGGACACTAGCAAAAATACTGTGAGGTCCCCCTTTTTTACTTTCCCAATCCCTGCAAGCCTCAGTTCTTTTCTAGTTTCTGTAGGTGTTGGATGTTCCTCCTCTACTGAGTGGGGATTTTTTGTTGTGTTGTTTACAATTATGACATAGTTATCCTTCCTGATCAGATTTTCCCTGGCTCAACTTCACCTATAAATGTTAGTACCCAGTTATATTCTAATATACAGTTGTGCTCATAAGTTTGCATACCCTGGCAGAATGTATGAATGATAACGCAAAAACGTTTCTTTCACTCATGGTTAGTGTTAGTGTTTGGCTGAAGCCTCTTATTATCAGTTAACTGCGTTTACTCTTTTTAAATCATAACAACAACAGAAACTAGCTAAATTAGGGCTCTTTCACACGTCCGTTCAGTTCGTCCGTTTTTTGGACGTCCGTTAACGGACCTCAATGCTTCCCTATGGGTTAGTGTCCGTTAGCGGATGAGCATCCGCTAACGTCCGTTAACATCCGTCTGCGGTAAGCTCAGTTTTTTTGGACGGAAAAAAACCCTATTTTTCTTCCGTCAAAAAAACGGAACGGACGAAAAACGGACGTTAGCGGATGATCCGTTTACCATCCGATCCGCTAACGTCAGTTTTTCATCAAAATATGTAAAAAAAAAAAAGTTCTAAAAAAAAAAAAAAAAAAAAACAGATGAAAAAAACGGATGAAAAAAACGGATGAAAAACGGACGGAAAACGGAACGGAAACGGATGTAAACGGACGGAAAACGGACGGAAAACTGATGAAAAAACGGATCAACTGAAGGGGGAAAAAACTGATCTAAAAAACTGAACGGACGTGTGAAAGAGCCCTTACCCTGATCAAAAGTTCTTAATATCGTGTATTGCCCCCTCTAACATCAATGACAGCTTGAAGTCTTTTGTCATATTTGTGGATGAAGCTCTTTATTTTCTCAGATGGTAAAGCTGCCCATTCCTCTTGGCAAAAAGCCTCCAGTTCCTGTAAATTCTTAGGCTGTCTTGCATGAACTGAATGTTTGAGATCTCCCCAGAGTGGCTCAATGATATTGAGGTCAGAAGACTGAGATGGCCACTCCAGAACCTTCACTTTGTTCTGCTGTAGCCAATGACAGGTCGACTTGGCTTTGTGTTTTGGATCATTGTCATCATTGGTAGGTGAATATGTCAGTTTGTAGTTTGGGTCTATACAGCAAAGGTAGGCTGTTTCCCTTTCCAGTGATGGATCATTCTACTAGGTTCAGTACATCCTGAGCTTATCAACATAAAGCTTCTTAATTGCACTCCCCTGATTTCTTGGACTATACTTCAAGGCATAGGCCATCCTCCAGTCTGTGGTCCCTTTAGGCTAGGTTTTCATATATGCGAGTGAAGGAATGCATGCAAATTGCACTTATTCCTGAATCTGCAGACTAACTGCGCTGCTATTTAGCTGCCATTGATTCTTAATGACTGAAAATCGCAGGCTGCAAAAGCACCATGTGATGTCTGTGAGGTTGCAATTTAAAAAATGGTTCAAGGACAGTTTTCTTGTGTTTCTCGCAAATGAATGCGCTGCTGTGCCCGAGCGCATGCAAAACACCAATTGCATAGGTGTGAACCTTGCCTTATTGCTTGCTAACAAACTGAGGCTTGAATGGGGAAGGAGGTTATTTTTTATAGAGATCCTCAGTCTTTTTGCCAGTGTCCAGTCACCTGAACTCACCTGCCTGTAATGCCTATTTCTTTCTCGTACATCACGGGACACAGAGCGGCATATTCATTACTATGTGGGTTATATGGAGTACCTTCAGGTGTGGACACTGGCAATCTCAAACAGGAAGTCCCCTCCCTATATAACCCCCTCCCCTAGAGGGAGTCCCTCAGTTTTTTCGCCAGTGTCTTAGGTGTTGGTCACGGAATAGCTTTGCTCCACATCCTTGGGATTAAGGGCGGGCTAACCGGATCTGTCCAAGGAGCCTCAGTGCCAAAGTGGACAGTACCCGGGCCCCAAGCCGTGGGGTTTTGCCTATAATGCTCCTCTTTGGAGGGCTGGACCCTGGGCCCAGGACTTGGAGTTTGTAAAAACCATAAGTTCCTGTTTGCCAGGATGCTATATAGGTCCAGGACAGTGGGTACCTTCATAGGACCCCAGGGCCTGAAGGTCTACTACGCTACCCACGGAGATGGGAGAAGATTGGATCAGTTTGCTGGACAAACATCCTGCAGCATGGAGCAGGTAAGGGAGAGCCTGCGGGACTTGGTTCGACAGCAGGCTCTCCGGGGTAACCTAAAAGGGGGATAGCCTAAGTATGCTCTGCATGGGCAACCTTGTTCACTATGTCTAAGAGAGACAGGATGACACCCCTTTTCTCCCCCATCACTAGGTTCCCCTGTCTAAAAATGTGTTGCTAGCTAAACCTGCTGTTTCTTCCTAGGGCTAGTAAGGATCCCTAGGGGCCTTTGGAGAGTCCTACCTGACCGGGGGTTTGAATCTGCCGCCTGTTTCTGCGTTCCTGGATCTCCAGCAGCGCGGCTCCTCCATGTTCCTCCTGTTTCCGGCATACGCGCGCACGTCTTATAGACGTTTTTCGCGCCGTTCAGACAGGAGGGCGGGGGGGGGGGCGTGCCTGCGGCGTCATACAGGGGCGCGCCTTTGTGCTGTTATAGACAGCAGGCATTGTCAGTGCTCAGTCTGAGGCTGATTTTCAGAAGGAGAGGACGCAGAGCGGCAGAACAGTGACTCCCGGTGGCGGAAGAGGGGTAGTACATGCTGGACTTTGTTCCTATGCCTTTTTTGTTAAGCCAGGAAATTCCCCTTTTTGCAGCAGGTTGGAGGCTGGCAAACTTAGTTTGGGGTCACTGTATGTGGTAAAAAGAAAATATATAATATATATTTAAAAAAAAAAAAAAAAAAAAAAAAACATACGGGATCCCATCAGTTTTTGGGCATTAGTGATCTATTGTTCCCTAAACTCTGGTTTTGTACTCCTGCCCACTACAGTCTGTTGTGTGGGTGGAGTCCCTCGATTTTGTATTATGGCTTCCAAAGGTTCGGGGTCAAAGGGTACAAAAAAGACCAAAAAACAAAAGGGTTCCCTTTCTGATTCTGATGATATGCCGATACTTTCCCCGCAACTTATTAACATAAAAAGCGCCTTGGATGAGCCATTAGGGGGATCTGGTGCGGAGGCTGGCCCAGATCAGCCCAGCCCTGTGTTTATCACAGAGGAGATGCTAGCCGTATCCCTAGGGGGGCTAGAAGAGAGAATAGCAGCATTGATCGCTAGAGCTATTCCTGGTAAGAAACGGGTTAGATCCCCATCACCAAGAGGTGTATCCTCAGATGCTGAGATTCTCTCTCTGGAGGAATTGGAATCACAGGAGGATCAACTAGACCTGAACCAAGAGGGTTCAGGGATTGAGGGGTCTGCCTCGGAGGAACCATTTTCAGACTCCCAGACAGAAAGACTGTGGGTACAGTCTTTGACGGACATGGTCCGCTCGGCATTTAGTTTACCATTGCCAGAGCCTCAGGTTCCTCCGGTATCCTCTCTGGGCTCTTTGAAAGCTCCGTTAAGCAACGCAGTTTTTCCAGTCCATCCTCTTTTGGAGGAATTGATCTTTCGGGATTGGGTACGGCCGGACAGGATTTTTCTGCCACCGAAAAGATTTGCGGTCATTTACCCCATGGAGGAAAAATTCTCCAAGAGGTGGAGGCTCCCAGTAGTGGATGCAGCCATCTCATGTGTGAATAAATCACTAACTTGCCCGGTGGAAAACATACATATGTTTAAAGATCCGGTTGATAAAAGGTTAGAGACACTTTTAAAAGCATCCTTTGCTACGGCAGGAGCAGTGGTGCAGCCAGCGGTGGCTGCGATTGGTGTTTGTCAGGCGTTAAAAGACCAGACAAAGGAAATGTTAAAGGACATGCCTACCCAACAAGCAGAAGAGTTTTCTGACATTCCCAGAGCTCTGTGTTTTGCTGTAGATGCTATAAAAGATTCCATCCAGCAGGCCTCTCGTTTATCACTATTTTTGGTGCACATGAGAAGGCTCTTATGGTTGAAGAACTGGGCGGCGGAGCCCCCATGCAAAAAGCTTCTGGCAGGGTTTCCCTTCCATGGAGGACGACTCTTCGGAGAGGATCTGGATAAATATATTCAGACTATTTCAAATGGCAAGAGTACCCTTTTACCGGTCAAAAAGACATTCCGGGCTCCTACATTTAAAAGGCAGCTCTTTCCTGTCTCGGGGCCCTCAAATTCCAGGCAGTATCGACGGCCGCCTGCACGATCCAACGTTAACAGTAGATCGCAGGGACAGGCCCCTGGGGGTAAGAGGCCGTGGTATCGCAAGCCGTCAAAGACAGCCCCTAAGTCGGCCTTATGAAGGGGCGCCCCCACTCTCGCGGGTGGGGGGAAGGCTTTGTCTCTTCTCAGAAGTTTGGGAAGCCAAGATCCCCGACAAATGGGTCCGGGCATCTGTAACCACAGGTTACAGACTGGAGTTTCTAAGGTATCCTCCGCCTCATTTTCAAGAATCAAGGCTACCAAGAGATCCAGCAAGGAAGGCCTCAATGCTGGCAGCTTTGGATCACCTGCTTTGCCAGGACGTAATTATAGAAGTGCCAGCCCAAGAGCAAGGGCTAGGTTTCTATTCCAATCTCTTTGTCATACCAAAGCCCAACGGCGATGTCAGGCCAATCTTGGATCTAAAGAGGTTAAACGGTTACCTAAGGGTTCGTTCCTTCCGGATGGAATCCATCCGGTCAGCAGCCGCCGCGCTTCAGAAGGACGATTTTCTGGCCTCCATAGACATAAAGGATGCTTACCTTCATGTACCAATCTTTCAGTTGCATCAAAGATTTTTACGCTTCGCGGTGGGGCAGCGACACTTCCAATTCAGGGCGCTCCCCTTCGGGCTGGCCACGGCCCCCCGGGTATTCACGAAGATCCTAGCCCCAGTTCTGGCCAATTTAAGGATCCAGGGGGTCACAGTCCTAGCATACTTGGACGACCTTTTAATCATAGATCACTCACGGTCGGGTCTGCAAAAGGCAGTAAACCTCACGGTTCGGTACCTCAAAGAATTCGGCTGGGTCCTAAACCGGGGAAAGTCAGCGTTCCAGCCTACAAAGCAGTTGGAATACCTCGGCATGAGGTTAGACACAGAACAGCAAAGGGTGTTCCTGCCCCTGGTAAAGATCGAAGCTATCAAGGGGTTGGTTCAGTTGGTTCTAAACAAGAAAAGACCAACTATTCGCCTGTGTATGCGAGTACTAGGCAAGCTAGTGGCCACGTTCGAGGCAGTACCATACGCTCAGATCCACACTCGCGTCCTACAGGCAGCCATTCTAGCAGCCTGGGGCAAGAGGGCACATGCCTTAGAGTCCCCTTTGACGCTATCATCAAGGGTCCGACAAAGCCTGGCCTGGTGGTTGAACCCTCAGAACCTTCTAAAGGGAAAATCCTTCAGCCCTGTTGTCTGGAAGGTAGTTACCACAGACGCCAGCCTGGCAGGCTGGGGGGCGGTCTTCGAGGGGTTCTCTCGCCAGGGAACTTGGGTGAGAGCAGAAAGGCAGCTCCCCATCAATATCTTGGAGATCAGAGCTGCTCGCCTAGCCCTTCTGGCATGGACCTCAAGATTAAAGGGGTTCCCGGTGAGAATCCAGTCAGACAATGCCACGGCGGTGGCATACATAAACCACCAAGGGGGAACCAGGAGTCAGGCCGCTCAGAGGGAGGTGAGCTTGATTTTTCAGTGGGCAGAGGTTCATGTACCCTGCATTTCGGCGATATTCATTCCCGGAGTGGACAACCTGCAGGCAGACTTCTTAAGTCGCCAGAGTCTGTTGCCAGGGGAGTGGTCTCTGCATCCCCAGGTCTTTCAGACAATCTGCCAGAGGTGGGGAATGCCGGACGTAGATATAATGGCATCCAGGTTCAACAAGAAACTAGACAGGTTCGTGTCTCGAGCGAGGGATCCGATGGCCTGCGGAACCGATGCGTTGGTTTGCCCTTGGCATCAATTCAAACTTCTATATGCATTCCCTCCACTACAGTTACTCCCTCGCCTGTTGCGCAAGATCAGAGTGGAGCACAAGCCAGTCATTCTAGTAGCTCCGGCTTGGCCCCGGAGGACTTGGTACTCACTAGTCCTGAAGATGGCAGTGGGAGACCCTTGGACTCTTCCTCTACAACCAGACCTACTCTCGCAAGGCCCGATCCTCCACCCTACATTACAGTGTCTAAATTTGACGGCCTGGAGGCTGAATCCCTGATTCTCAGGGGTAGAGGTCTGTCTAGGCAGGTAATCCCTACCCTGATTAGGGCTAGAAAGCCGGTCTCCAGGGTGATTTATTACAGGGTGTGGAGGAACTACGTAGGCTGGTGTGAATCCAAAAGATGGAATTCCCGCAAATATACTATTGATAGGGTGTTAAGTTTTCTCCAGCTAGGAGTGGATAAAGGCCTGGCACTAAGCACAATCAAGGGACAGATCTCAGCTCTGTCAGTGTGGTTTCAGAGGCCGCTGGCCACCCACTCGCTGGTAAAGACCTTCTTACAGGGGGTCTTGCGTATTAATCCTCCTGTCAAGTCACCAATTTGTCCATGGGACTTAAATCTTGTCCTGTCCACTTTACAGAAACAACCCTTTGAGCCGTTGGCTGAGATTCCTTTAGTCTTACTGACAAGAAAGTTGGTTTTCTTGGTCGCCATAGTTTCGGCCAGGAGAGTGTCAGAATTAGCAGCCTTATCGTGTAAGGAACCATATCTCGTTCTGCATAAGGACAGGGCAGGTCTCCGGCCCCATCCTTCCTTTCTACCAAAGGTTATATCCAAATTTCACTTAAACCAGGATTTGGTACTTCCATCCTTCTTTCCAAAACCTACATCTAGAAAGGAGGGGTTGCTGCATACCTTGGATATTGTCCGGGCCATGAAGGCCTATCTTAAAGCTACAGAAAAGATCCGGAAGACAGATGTATTATTCGTTCTACCAGATGGCCCCAGGAAGGGGCAGGCAGCGGCAAAATCCACCATCTCGAGATGGATTAGACAATTAATCGTTCAAGCCTACGGTTTGAAGAGGTTACCTCCTCCGTTGTCGGTAAAGGCCCATTCTACCAGGGCCATGGGCGCCTCTTGGGCAGCACACCATCAGATCTCTATGGCTCAGATATGCAAGGCGGCAACGTGGTCATCAGTCCACACGTTTACAAGGTTTTATCAACTAGACGTGAGAAGGAATGCGGATTCTGCCTTTGGACAGGCAGTACTACAAGCTGCAGTTTGAAATCCTCGGGATCAGAAGCACCCTTGGTTGTAAAAAGAAAAAAAAAAAAAAAAATAAGTTTTTTCTTGACTAAGTTGGAATTATTATTATTATTTGAGTTTACCTCTAAATTGAATCCTTCTTTGGAAGATGTCTCCCTCCCCTCATTAAAGCATTGCTTTCGGACATCCCACATAGTAATGAATATGCCGCTCTGTGTCCCGTGATGTACGAGAAAGAAAAAGGGATTTTTAAATACAGCTTACCTGTAAAATCCTTTTCTTGGAGTACATCACGGGACACAGAGCTCCCACCCCTCTTTTGGGTGACCATTTTGGGAGGCATACTGCTTGCTACAAAACTGAGGGACTCCCTCTAGGGGAGGGGGTTATATAGGGAGGGGACTTCCTGTTTGAGATTGCCAGTGTCCACACCTGAAGGTACTCCATATAACCCACATAGTAATGAATATGCCGCTCTGTGTCCCGTGATGTACTCCAAGAAAAGGATTTTACAGGTAAGCTGTATTTAAAAATCCCTTTATCCTGTATATACTCTAAGCCCAGGTTCACACTGGGTACGATTTAGTTCGATTTGAGATGCGATTTCACATGTGAAATCGCATCTCAAATCGGCGGCAATTGCCGGCAATGACACCATCCAAATCGGTGCGACACCGCATCTGCGGCGCTGCACCGATTTCAAAAAGTAGTTCCTGTACTACTTTTTGCGATTTTAGGACGCGATTTACATTGATATCTGTGCAGAACCCTGCACAGATGTCTCCTAAATCGCGCCGAAATCGGGACTGCCAGAGGGAGTGAAATTGTGCGAGTTCAGCTGAAATCGCGCGATTTCACTCCCGCAGCCCAGTGTGAAGCAGATATGGATTTTACAAGCAATTTAGAAATCTTTTTTTATTTTTTAACCATGGTGGGTGAATTAATGTTTTTTTTTTTTTGCAAAAGGTGGGTTTTGCATTTACCGTACTAAGTGCAGGTGTTTGTTTGCACTGCATACAATGTAATAACCTGTTAAAGGTGTGTTAATTAAACTGTAAATCACAGACTGGTGTAATCATGTTTTTGCAACAGATTTCAGAAAATAGTCAAAGGGTTGTTTGTATACTATATTTTTATATACTATATTATGTGATATGGAGAAACATGGTGACATCACATGAGCTTAGTTACATTTATTTATTTATTTATTTTAGTGTTACAGTGGAAGCCTCAGAAAGCAGTCCAGTTTCACCAAACTCTCAGGACCGGTCCACAGTCCATTCTCCACTTCGCTCTCCACTGAAGCGTCAGGCATCTGTATGTTCCACGCGGCTAGGTAGTACAAAGAGTCTTTCAGCTGCATTTTATGGGGACAAACCAATAGGTCCGGTTGGAGTTCAGTTTAGTAGTGATGTCTCACGCAGTGATGAGAATGTCTTAGACTCTCCAAAACAGAGGAGGAGCTTTGGCTCCTTTCCATATACTCCATCTGCAGACTCCAACTCTTTCCATCAGTACCGTTCAATGGACTCCAGTATGTCTATGGCAGATAGCGAAGCTTACTTTTCTGCAGCCGAGGAATTTGAACCTATAAGCAGTGATGAAGGTCCTGGCACATATCCGGGGAGAAAAAGAAGGAAAAAGCAAACTCAAAAAATTGACTATAGCAGAGGATCAATTTACCACAGTGTAGAGGGTCCTTTAATTGCTACTACACAGGCAGATGGAAGATTAGATCCAAGAACATTACCACTTCGAACTCATGCTTCTCAGGCCTCATTCGTCTCTGCCCTAGGTGGGGAAGAGGAAACACTGGAACGTGTATATGCAATGGAAGCCGAAAAACCTGTGGATAATGAACAGACTACTCAGCAGCCAATTATGTCCTGTTATCAGAACTATCTGAGCCAGTTTCAGGTGTTTAACTGGTCTGTAAAACACCCAACAAATAAAAGAACTTCAAAATCGTCCCTACATAGGCCATTAGACCTAGACACTCCAACCAGTGAAGAAAGTTCAACTTCCTATGAACAGCTTTGTGTTCCAACTTTCAAGGTAAACATATAGTAAATAATGGGAAAAAAAGTAATGCGAGAATTTTTTACATAATAATTCGATTAATGTAAGATACAGCCCCATTTTTTATGTTCTACTTCCGTGTAAAGATATATTAAGTGCAGGGGCTAGCAAAAAGTAAGGAATCGCCACTCTTGGAAAATGTTGATTTAATTTTGTAGAAAAAAAATAACTAATCACAGACATGCCACAAAACTATTTTCATTTAACATTTTAACCTTCTGGATTTAGGAAACTGTTATCAAAAATATAAAAGAAAGAAAACTGTAGTCAGTTACAACTGTTTTTGCAGATCAAGCAGAGGAAAAAAAATATGGAATTACTCAATTTTGAGGAAAATATTTTGGACTCACCATTTACTTTGCAGTTCTAAAACAATCATCTGCATCAGATTACATCCTGAAAATGATGTCATCATCACAAAACATCCTTTCAATTGATGGAATAAGAAATGTGTCCAAAATCTCAATATAAATTTGTGCATTTATTGAAGATTTAATGATTGTCATCTCCCCGTACCTTTACCTAACATGAAACCCCATATCATCATATCATCAATGATTGTGGAAATGTGCATGTTTTCTTCGTCTTCATACATTTCATTGAAACGGCACCAAACAAAAGTTTCAGCATCTTTACCCTGCCCAATGCAGATTCATAATTCATCACTGAATATCACATTCATCCTCTGCTTGATTTGCAAAAACAGTTGCAACTGACTAGTTTTCTTTCTTTTTTGTATAAGCTCAAATGTTAAGGGTCATCCGTTGACCAACATTCTCATGCTGGTTCAATATCTAATCAATCTTGTTTTTTTTTTGTGCCAAGAAAGGTGGTATATTAGAAAACTATTCTCACAGATTCTAAATTGTTGAGTGTTTTGTGATCTTAATTATTTTGCAATTT
Source organism: Rana kukunoris (assembly GCA_029574335.1). Lineage (NCBI taxonomy): Eukaryota > Metazoa > Chordata > Amphibia > Anura > Ranidae > Rana > Rana kukunoris. The sequence continues at coordinate 530,866,665 of CM056049.1, forward strand.
AGATTCTAACTCCTTACTAGTGTTTTTATGTACTGTATGCCTTGAACACCTCCCTTTTTCATGCAGTGAAATACTAATTGGCTGCTCTATCCTTACATACCAATAATGTAATCAAATCTTCTACAGTGTATTTGATTTAGCATGCTTAGTATACAGGGTATACACAATCCGCAGTCCCCTCTTTCCTAGTTGTAGTTTTGCCATGCATTTGTAAAAATTTCAATGACACTGTAAGTCCTTTTTTTTGTTTTTTAGGTGGTGAGACAGGGTCTGTCAGCCAATGCCTTACTTGACCGAGGGATGCAGCTTATGGGTTCTTCCTCCAGGTAGGTTGTCAATATATACCAAATACAAATTAGCCAAAAATGAAAAACGACTGTAAACGAAATGCAGCTAAATGCTTGGCGCTTGAAAACTCAGCTTCTAAACCCATTTTTTCATATTAAAAAAAAGCCTCTAAACTCAACTGCCTAGAAATGACTGTAAACGACTCTGTGTACATGTACTGATAAGATAACATAGAGGAGCGTTCAGGAGCAGTTGAAAAAAATGCCCAACTGCTCCTAAACATCCGTTTAGCAGAAGCAGTGTACACAAGGCCTAAAATGAATGTGTTACTAAGCCCAGGATCCTGCATTCACTATATCTGGTCTCCCACAGTACACATGACATAGAAATGCAATTATTTTAGTAAATATAAACTGCTAAATACCATTTCTTATCAGCAGTATGTGTCCGGCTGAGCACTGGTTAAAACTTGTAGGACAAGTTTTTATTTGACTGTCCTATGAGGCCCCTTACCCTCTAGACAGTGCTGATTGGCCCTATGCTGATCACATGCACCTTCCAGTAAAAAAAAAATATATATATCTCTCTAGCAATACATGCCAAGCTGAGCCTCCGAGGCTCTGTACTATAAGCAGATGGAAGTAAAAGAATCGGAGGATCAGAGAAGACATAATCGAACAGGCTTTTTACACAAAGTGGGGGATTAACCCCTTAGGTTCCACAGTAAGTACAACATGCATGCTTTACTGCATATACACACTGGGCCAGATTCAGATACAATTACATTGGCGCAGAGTATCAGAGATACACTACGCCGCCGTATTTTACCAGGCTCTACGCCGAATTCTGGTAGATTTTGGCCCTTACGGTACGGCGGCGTAGTGTATTTTTCGCCGCGTAATCGAAATATGCAATTAGGGGGCGTGAAGCATTTAAATTAGGCGCGTCCCCGCGGCGATCGAACTGCGCATGCTTCGTCCAGAAATTTCCCGCCGTGCATTGCGCGAAATAAAGTCGTTACGTCATTTTTGGTTTGAGTAGCGTCATTTACGGACATTCCTATTCCCGGACGACTTAAGTAAAAAATAAAAAAAGACGTCAGAAAACGTTGAAATTCGACACGGGAACGACGGCCATACTTAACATGGGCTGTCTAATATTAGACCAGCAAAAAGCTGGTATAACTTTACGCAGCAAAAAGATGACTAAAGATGCCGTAAGAGATTGCGATTGACGTTCGTAACTTCGTGGATCGTCGGCAAAAGCTCATTTGCATACCCCGACGCGGAAAACGACGGGAACTCCACCCAGCAGCCGCAAATTTATTGCAGGGTAGATCCGAAGGCGTACGAACACGTAAGCCAGTCGAATTGAAGTCTGCAGCCGTATTTTCATGGTTTGAGGTTTCAGAGTATTTGAAAGTACTCCAGTCTAATGCGAGTTAGACAGGAGTAAGGGCTCTGTGAATCTGGCCCACTGATTTTACTGTTGCAAGTTTAGAGATACTTTAAATTAAAGTGATTGTAAACCTCGGATATGACCAGTCCAGAGCACTAAGTGTGATTTCTGCCTGATGCTTTGTTCATCTGCTATCAGCATGAATAACTTCTTACAAGTTTTCCTGACCCTAAGGCCGCGTACACATGATCGGTCAAAACCAATGAAAATGGACTGAAGGGCCCTTTTAGACGTGCGGACCGTATGTCTGTATTTCATCCATCCGTTTTCGGATGAAATACGGACATGCATGTATGCCTATGGGATAGCCGGTGTCAGCGGATGAACATCTGTAATTGATGAACATCTGTAACACCTGTAATTGTCCGCCTCCACAAACATCTGCTTTTGAAGACGGAAGAGATCCCTATTTTTTCTTCCGTCTGCAGAGCGAATCGGATGAACACGGTCCGTGTTCATCCTCTCCCCCATAGGGGAGAGTGGAGAAAAAACAGGGCGGTCCCTGTACAGTGTGCGGAGACCGCCCTGTCATCCGACGGCTCAGCAGGGATTTACGAAGCGATCCCCGCTGAGCTTACGGACACACAGAGGTGAATCAATACTGATCCGCCCCATGTGAAAGGGCCCTAAGAGTTTCAATTTGTATGCAATCAGGTAGGCCCTTGCACTACATTGTTTTGGTAAATCTGAAAACAAAAATCTGCAGAAAATCTAATAGTGTGTATGGGGTCTAAATTAAGAACTCCCTCAGGTACTATGGTGCATACAACCTCTTCTATTGATTGCATTTCAGCGTTCTATCAGAATCTCTGTAACATTAACACACATTCTCCTTCTACTCAAAACCCAAAACACCAAAAGGCACTTATCTTCAGTTACTTACAACAAGCTAATCTATCTTCTTTACTAGCTGACATACTTAAAACCCCTAGAGTCCTTTCTCAGGGAAGACATTTTCCAAGGTAACAACAAGCATGGACACGGAAAAAGAATCGGGCACAGATGGCTTAACACTGGCATTTAATAAAACTTTTAAGGAATCACTTTTCCCCTGTTTGACTTTCTATGCTAACTCTATTGCATCAAGTAAAAACATTTGACCTGAGACATTAAAATCACATATTACAGGGATTCCCAAACCAGGGAAGTGTGTGCAAGCCACAGGCTAACCTCGCTATTAAAGTGGAGTTCCACCCATTTTTTTATGTTTGTCTGTGCTGCATGCCCTAATCTCATAGTGTTCAGAATGGACAATTTTTATTTATTTTGTTGCTTGTAAATACCTTTATTTTGTAGTCCTTCATTACTTCCTCCTCCTTATTAGCCTAGGCTATTAAGTCACAAGGCTATTTGCAAGGGTTTCTGGGATAGGCATCATGTTTCCCAGTAGTCCTTGCAAACCTGACTGAAAACTATTACATTGCTTGTGCAGCACTGAGCATGTGCGAGATATGCAAAGCTGAAATCCAGGAAGTCATACAGTCTGGCTTCATGATGCCCACACTTAAGATGGCCACGGTCTATTTCTAGATTATAAACTATCTAAATGCTGTAAAAACCTAACAAAACGGACCTTAGTTTATAGACTAACTTTACTAGAATACATTAAGCTTGTGTATTACAGGGGTATTTATATTTAAAAAGTGAAATTGTGGGTGGAACTCCCCTTTAAATATCGACATAAAGCTTTGTTAGGGTTCTGCCGACAAGATTATTGCCTCTTCTTCTAGAATAGATATTGCCAGACTCTCTTTACAGACTTTCTCTATCGTGACACATGCAAATACAGATACTGTACATTCAACAGGGTGGACTGGGACGACATAAAGTGTTATTGAACACAAAAACAAACATTTATTATATTGCAGCTTATCAATTCTTAGATGTGATGCCTGTAATCCATTTTCCTTTTTTATGCTTTCATTCTTTTTTTTTCCACCCAAGCTGTCCTACAGATGTAGTAGTTAGGGGGTTGAGATAAACCATTTAACACTGACAGGCTGCTTACAATGATCAGCTTTTTTTAATTATGTAAACCTTTATCCCAACAGGAAACAAATCTGTTGCTGTAACTGCTTATAAAGTGTTAGCTGGAGTTTGGCTTCAATTTGTTAGTGTATAGTACATCTAACACTTTCCTTCTCCCAGTCTGACTGCTGCCAGATGCTGCTGTCCAAATGTATCTCTGTGCTCTTTAATTCAGAGTATAGGCCCCCCTAATTCAGGATATGTGAAAACAGAGGTAATAAGCCAAAAAAAAACAAAAACTAATGCAGCCACTACATCTAATGATTGTTAAGCTGCTGGTTTTATTACCAATGACACTACCTAGTGTAGTGTCATTGGTAATGAAACGAGCAGCATCCGTCACCATCATATTGCTGCACTGCATGATTCACTGATAGCTCAGGTCCCTATAAACAATATAATATTTTAACCTTTTGGTCTCCACAGTGGCACTATGCAGGGGTGACCTTTGCCATCCCTGTTATTTAGCATCTCTTTGGAAGTGTTTTTGGCAATGTTTGACATTAAACGGTCCCATACTACTCTACAAAATCTGCATTAATGCATTTGGAAAAATTTCTGTGTTTAAAGTTAACCTTAATAAGTCAGAAATATTGAATTTCACTCTCTCAAACCACAAGATTCAAGAACTGAAACCGCACTTCCCGCCAAATTATTTTTTTCCCAATCACCTTTCTTCAAACCTGCCCAACTATTCCAAACAAACTATATTCCCCTCTTAAGCCTCGTACACACCACTAGTTTTTTCCATTCAACCCAGCGTGTTAAACGAAAAAATAAATAGCTCAGGTCAAAGCCCTTTTACTAACAATATGATGTTAGTACAGCGATCTCCCCTGCTGTGCTGTTGTGTTCTGACGGGGCACTGCCCCCAGCCCTCAAAATGATTGTATTCAAGATAATTACCTGCCAAGTGTTTTAATTTGATTTCTTACGATTCCTTTAACTTTTTTAACATTCTAAAATCTTTAGCAACTACAATTTTATGGAAAAATAAAATAAAAATTGTGTGTATTCTGTCACAAGAAACAAAATGGTATGCTACGCACAAAGTATTATTAATAATTAAAATCACATGTCACATTGAGCTGGAAAAGGTTGTTTCACAAGCTATGCTCAGCAGGTCCTCGGCCAAGGAGGGGTTAAATTCCCAGTGTAATGGTGCTGGTGTAGCTGTGATTCTTGCTGAACACAGGAGGTAGCACCTAGTCTACTATTTTTAGTTTTATATTTTAATGCAGTCATTAGAAACCAAGAATCTCTCAAGCTATTTTAATCAGAACCAAACCTGCAGATGATGGACCAGTATCAAAAATTGGACTGAAGATCCGCAAGAATTTATCAGTAAGGAACAGCTGGTTTTACAAATGTACAAATATCTTCATTAAACATAATATCGACTTATACAAAAATATACACCCCCACCATATGATTCAATAAAATTTGACAACATTGTCAAAAAGACACAGGTAGCTACCACAGACATCCATCCATCCACATGCATGCTATGTGCAAAAATTATATAGCAGAGGCCAGCTGTGGAAGTACTAAAAATCACAGATCCAGTAGAAATGGTAGCTCAAAATAAGGATCAGTGTGATAGTCCGCTGGTCAAAGAGTATTTAACAATTGATAGTTTGCATATGTGGAAAGTTCACTTTGCTGTTGGCCATATGAGGCTATAATGGAAGATATGTTAGAACCAAGTCCTTTGGACAGTCATAAACCCCTGGGAAACAAGCTGATATACTGGGTCAAATTACATTCATAGTGGTATTACCATAAGGCTCAATTCAAACTTGTGTGATGCGACAATTCTGCAAATCCACTGCAGGTTCCCACATTGCACCCATGCGATCCCATTCTGGTGCGGACCAAAAAAAGGGTCCTGTGCCAGCTTGATCGAAATACGATATCAGCCGTACTATCTGTATGTCTGAAATTGCATTGTATGGACATTGCATGTGATTTGCAGTGCAGTGCAAATCACATGTGATCTTGCAGCGAGCAGAAGTGTGAACCGGGACTAAGTGACAAAAGCAGTGGGGGAGGATCCCAGTCTGCACATTGAACACCGTACTAAACACCCACTGTGTACACAATCCTGTGGTGGCTGTGGCTATATGAGGCGACGGAGACATAAATAAATGTAATTTCCCCACCGGGGGAAGATAGTTCTCAACACTCGCCGATTGACCAGGGCTTCACCCACCAGTTCTGGGCTCTTCAGCTATCTTTACAGGGGGGACTGATCCTGTGCCCTGCACATTAGGCATACCACGTTGCAGCCTCCGTGAGAGCCGTGATTCAACTACTTCCACATTTGATCCTCAGGGGAGTCAGGATGTCTATGGAAAGCACTCTGTGTCCGGCATCACAAACTACTGTGATAGATGATAGACCGTGTAGGTGTTATTGTGTTCTCTCTAAGTTATTAAAAAAAGTATGGCCAAAGCTTCCTTTGGCCATACTTCTCATCTAGGTCACAAGAGTGCACTTATTTCTGCACTCCTTCGATGAGGACGCTAAAGCCTGCTGTCCAGGCTTTGCAGTGATTCCAATAATAATGTTGGTATCTACCTAGATTTCTGATGACAACTAGCTCAGCCTCTCAGCATGGCCCTGAGAGCCTGAGCCAGCCGCTCCCACCTCCTCCACATCAAGGTGGTTCAGTGAGCACTGGTGGGGCAGAGCAGAGAGCCGATGACTGAAAATAACCACTTCCTGTGTGTTTTCGTTTTTTTTTTTTTTTTTACATTCTCTCATTTAACCCTTCTTAAATTTTTGTTGTTTAAACCTGCACTCCCATCAATTGCTATTTTAAACTGTATAAGATCCTCTTGGAATCTAACTTTGCATCACACCCCCTGTAATTTTCAAAATAGAAAGTAGACCTTGGCCAACAGAATTTTGACAATCCATTTGCTCTCCTCTGTCTCTTGTAAAGTTTAGAAAATGAATAACAAAAAATTCTGTCTCGCTGGCATAAAACCAATAAAGCTGCATCAGTCCTTTTACATCTCTCCTCTGTGTTGAAGTGGATACAGTGATATCGGAACACACACACATTTTTGATGGTTTTGCCTGGTGATTCGGACCTTTTGTGTTGCATTATTTCAGTATAAAGAGAATGATCATCTTCTATATATTGAGAAGATTCCATAACACTGGTGGGATTAGGCATCTGGGTCTTTCTGTTTTAATGTATAAATGATCTAGCAGACAGTTATAAAAAAAATTATTAAAGGGTCACTAAAGGAAAAAAACTTTTTTGCTGAAATGACTGTTTACAGGGTATAGAGACATAAAAGTTAACTGATTCCTTTTAAAAATGATTAAAAATAGATAAAAATCAATCATATAATGTGCCTGCAGTTTGTTTCATTTTGGTTTCGTGTTTCTGTGAAGTAGAGAGACACACAGAACAAAAACAAACAAATACAGGGCAAAGTTTGTTTTTAAAATGAATCCGATTGGTTTTGAGGAGTTTTAGACACACAGTAATCGCACCTCTTTGATCATGGACCACAGTGAAAAGCTAGCATGAGTTTTTTCATAAAGAGCCAGACAAGCAGGAAGTGTGGAGATCAGAGAAGTATTACAGCTACTTTAAAGCAAAAATGAACAATGAGGACATGAAACCAGGACAGCAGTAAGGTAGAGGAAGCTATTTAGCTAAAAAAAAAATCCTTTAGTGATCCTTTAAGCCCTTTTCATCCAATACGCCCTTATACCTTTTGTTATTGAAAAAATTGTGTACCTTCCATTGATGTGAAAAAAATGTCAATTAAATTCACCTAATAGAGGAATCGATCCATAATGTCTGTGAAACTCAGGATTTCTTTTGTAAAATATGGGCATGCTGGATCATCTTCAAAACGTCCTTCTTTTATCTAGAAGTAATGTTAACTATATTATAACATGTTAATAGAAATGGCCTCCATGTTTTTTGTATCTCGGTGTTAGGTGTTTACTGTAGTGTTTTCTGCCTGCACATTTGACCCACTCCAGACCTGGGCACAGTGGAAATGCTCCTCTGGAACCTTATCGGTTGTCAGAACAATGTTCCTCTTGTTATAATGTATGTTGTTTTTTTTCTTAATATTCAGTACTCCGTACACTCCTTTGGAGAAGAAGGTAATGGAAAACACAGATGATGAGACCCTGACTGAAGAATGGACTCTAGATCAACCAGTATCTCACACCCGTACAACAGCAATTGTAGAAGTAAAGGGTACAGTGGATGTTGTTCTTAGCCCGTTAGTTGCAGAGGCATTGGACAGGTACGACTATAGTTATTTTAGTTTTATCAAATGGAAAAATGTATGCAAATTACATTTCTACATCAGAAGAAAGTGAGATATTTATGTAAAAGCTGTTCCTTTTAGTAGACATTTTGCTTTAAAATGTAGACGCTTAGTTAAATACTGTTCTGACGTTTGTTCAGTACATTTTTGCTTTGTAGTCGACTTGCATGCATCCTTGCATACATTCTTTTTGCAACAATATATTTAAATTGGGAATTGTGTATCCTTGTTACAATTTTTTTTTTTCTCAATGGTGCCACACATTTGCTGTTTTGTATGTTTTAACCCAAATTACAATCACCTAATGTATATGGAAAACGTTATAAAGAGGAATTACTAAAGATCCATTATATGCTTCCTTAAGTGAAAAAAATGGGTCTGGATTCTAAACAAAGAAAAAAACTTTGCGCCAATTAAAAAGGAGAATCAAATAGTTGCCAGGGAGCAGTGTGGATGTGAGCTGACTAGCGTCACAGTGAGATAAAAAAGGGTTATACACCTTGCTCAGCTAATGCAAATAGCAAAAGTAGGAACTTCAATATGTGCATCAAAAAATGCAAAAAGGTTCACAATGATATATTAACAGTCCTGCTTTGTTGTGAAATAAAAAAAAACAAATTGAAGGTGCTCCAATTCAGTGGTGCCCCACATGGATGTGCGCTCACCTATTGCTAGAGTGGTCACTTGCACTTTGTGGGGACAATGTAACCCCTAGACGGTGTAATCCAGGTCAGCTATGCTTGGGATAGTCCTCCATGGATAGGGAGAAAGAATGACAGAGGGGGGCTCCCATAGTGTAAAACTGTAATTTATTTAAAATGGGATGTGATAAAAAAAATTGGATACACTCAAATTTTCTGGTGCCTGTACCCGGCACCCAGTGGGATCAGCATGTATTATAATTAGGGATAGCTGGCCAGTCTCCATTTGGATGCTGCTGTGTTGCGGTGAGGCTTGGTTCCCTGAGATTGTATTTCCGAGCGGATGTGTGGTCGCGATAATGCAATCAAGCCTCGATGTGTTTTAGCCAATAGAAATGGGAGTCATCAGGAAGCTCTAAATCCGTCATAAGTGTGGGCTTATATACCCTTACGGCTTACAGCCTTAATTATGGAGTGTTAGATAATGCTCATTTTAATATTTTTAATATGTGATCCAAACAGCAGCAAGGAACCAATCACACTCATCACAAACAGCAGCTCTCTAGTTAACAACTCGTGTTGAAGGAAAAAACACAGAGACTCCATAGTGCAATATTTAGGTTATTTAAGCATTTATTTAAAAAAGGATTGGTACTCACAAAACTTTAGTTTACAGCAAGGTGTACAAACTGAGGATTAAAAATTCTGATTGCCCCTGGAAGACGTCTTTTCGGACGAAACGTATGACGGGCGATGATGGAACACAGTGGTGACATCATCATGCATACCATGAGAGGTGGAGTGTTTTCATGCAATGCTTGTGTGTACACCCTACCCAGTTAGAATAGTTCAAATTTAAACATTTGGATTCCTGCATGTGACAGATCGTGATTGTTTTTATTAAGGGCTTTTTTAAACCTATGCAATTAAACATAAGTTTTAAATTGTGTTAGTTCTCATTTGTGCAATGTTTGATGTGCCTTTTTAGATGCATTAATGCATGTTATTTAAATGATTACAGACAATGGCAGCTCATACAGATGCATGTTTGTTAATAATGCGACAGCCTCCATTGCCTGTAAGGGATCCCTACTGCGCATTCGCGAATTGCGATGCGCTTTCTGAATGGCGAGACGGGGCAGAAAGAGGAGGGCCCAACCTCATCTCACCACATCCAGGTGTCTCGGAAATGGGCACAGTACCTGTCGAAACCAGGTACCCCCCCCCCCCCCCCCAAAGGTGCCAAATGTGGCATTAGAGGGAGGGAGGAAGGAGATAAGTGGAGCTTCCCCTTTTGGGTGGTTCTCCACTTTAAATATATTTTTTACCCTTAATATTTGTGTATGAAAGGGACACTAAAGGTTTATTTTTTATTTTTTTTAAAACAAACCTGCAAGAGCTAACCCCTTCTGTAATGCTCTCCCCCGAGGGGGTTTGCTTGTGGGCAAGCTCCCGTGTTATACGCTCGGCGCGCATAGCCGCCAAGTGTATGACTCAGTCCGCCTCCCCCCGGCGGCCGCGTCACTGGATTTGATTGACAGCAGTGGGAGCTAATAGCTGTGCTGCTATCAATCGATCGAATAAGGAGCCAATCAGCCATGGAGAGAACAACGCCGAACTGCGCCCACGGAGATTTGTGACTCAGGTAAGTAAAATGGGAGCTGGGGGGGGGGGGCGGAGAGTGCAAGGTGTTTTTTTACCTTAATGCACAGGATGCATTAAGGTGAATAAACACAAAGCTTTACAACCCCTTTAAGAGTGTTACAGAAGGGAGGAGAACACGTTAAACTCCAAAATTGAGGAGAGCAGATTTAGAGTGCCTTAGTCCACCAGACTCCTTCTGTAACTGAAAAATTTGAGAGGATTTAACATTTGACTTTAGAGCCTAAAAGTAAAAATACAAAACACAAAATTCACATAAGTGCATACAGATTTAAATTCTGATTTTTTTTTGTCCTAATCTGTATTTGAAAACAATGAGAGAGAAAAAATTGTTCAAATTTTGCAGTATAACAATAATGCCGCGTACACACGATCATTTTTTGTGATGAAAAAAAACGACGTTTTCTGTGAAGTAAAAAACAACGTATTTGAAACGTCACTTTTCAAAGACGATGTTGCATACACACCATCGTTTTTTTCACAAAAAGCGAGGTTACGTTCACCACTCTTTTCCATTGAAGCTCGCTTCATAACTAGCTTCTGGGCTTGCGCGGGTTGAAAAACGTTGTTTTAATCAACGTTTTTGCTACACACAGTGACTTTTTGTGAAACAAAAAACGACGTTTTGAAAAACGACACAAAAAGTTCAAGCATGTTGGAATTTTTTTTTGGTCGTTTTTTTTAAGACAAAAAACAAAGTTTTGCCCACACACGATCAATTTAAATGACGTTTTAAAAAAACGACCGTGTGTACGCGGCATAAGATTTTATATGAAAAAAAAAACATCTTAAAGGGTCACTAAAGGAAAACATTTATTTAATTTTTGCTGAAATGACTGTTTACAGGGTATATAGACATAATAGCTAACTGATTCCTTTTAAAAATGATTAAAATAGATAAAAATCAATCATATAATGTGCCTGCAGTTTAGTTTCACCTCTAAACTGGTTTAATGTTTCTGTGAAGTAAAGAGACACACAGAACAAAAACAAACAAATACAGGGCAATGTTTTGAATGAATGAATGAATGATAAACTTATATAGCGCGGCACATGCGAACTAAATCGCCTCTGGGCACTTGTTGTTCCTGTCTCCTTTGATATCAAAAGAGATGAGTCTTGATCTTTCTCCTGAATGCCAAATGGGTCTCCTCCAACCAAATGCTGGTTGGTAAAGCGTTCCATAGTCTGGGACCTTGGACAGCGAATCTCCTTTCTCCTTTGGACTTGTAGTTGGCTTTCGGTATCTGTAGTAGATTTTGATTGGTGGATCCCAGAACGCGATTGGGATTATGAACTTTTATTTTTTCGCATAGATAATGGGGAGCATTCCCATGGATACATCTATGCGTTAGACAGAGTGCTTTAAAATCGATTCTGTCTTTTACTGGCAACCAATGAAGGGTTCTCAGTGAAGGTGAGATTGATTCCCAGGGTTTTTTCCCAGTCACAAGTCTGGCAGTTTGAACGACTTGCAGACGAGTGATTTGGTACTTTTGTTTTGTTTTTAAAATTAATCTGTCTTTGTGTATTTGCTATACTTATATATTGTTCTTGTACCATTAAGGGCAGTTAATGTGTTTGTTGTTTTTTTTATGCAATTTTCTTTTGCCTTTTTATCTATTAGGTACATAGAAGCCATGGTTCATTTTACCAGTACAAGACATCCAGCTGCAATTGTTGATGATTTGCACACAAAGGTGCTAAAAGAAGCCGTTCAGAACAGCAAAACTACTTTCTCTGAAAATGTATGCATTTTTTTTTCTTCTTCACATCACTGTAATGATATATATATATATATATATATATATATATATATATATATTTTTTTTTTTTTTACATTTTATTTTCAGAATATGTATGCTATATAGTCAAAATGTTGAACTGAGTGTGCTGTGCAAGACCTTAGTGGGAATATACGAAGAATGGAAAGACAATATAGAATTCCTATGTAAATGTCTAGGCATCATTTTGGTGTAATCATGAAGAATGGAGCTATAATCTTTACATTAGGGCTGTGTATAATTTATGTGCTGGTACTGGAAATTATATTGGTGCTCTCATTAAATCTGTTACAGTGAAAGCAATATATTGTCTTCTATTTAGGAGCTCCAGGGTACTATTTACTGAATGATGCTATGCAGTAGTACTTTCAATGGTCTTGATCGATTTATGGAAGTAACCATCTGTATTGCTGTTTTTTTCCAGCTCTCTTCAAAGCAAGATAATAAATTGGCCAAGCCCGAGACTCAGGTTAAAGGAAGCACAAATCAAACACAAGCTAAAGCTGTGCTAACCCAGGATAATGTGAAAATCAAGGGACTGCAAGCCAATGTTTCTATTCCCAAGGTGATGGTTTGCTTCAGAGCTCTTGCAAATGTAACCACATATTTTTAAAGTGCAACATTACCCAATAATGATATTTATTTGCAGGCTGGCTTCTTTCTTATATTTCTCAGGGACTCTAGTGACTCCACATATTCCATTATCAAAATTTACTGCTCTGCCCAACAAAGACCAGATAGTCCCCAGCCATCTCTATGATCCTGGGAGTCTGAAAGCGAATGCTGGCTCTGGCAGACATAAACACTGAAATTTTTTTTCTCTTAAAAAAATCTGAGATCAGTGTGTTTTTTTTTTTTTTTATCTCATGCTTTCCAAAGTATAGGAGATATCTGGGGTTTTATATACCCCAGATGTCTCCATAAGGAGGACCTGTTATGTCTTATTTCTATCACAAGGAATATTTACATTTCTTGTGATGAGAATAAAAGTGATTAAAAATAAATAAAGGAAGGGACAGTGTAAAAATAGTACACCACATATGTAAAGGGTGTTTGCACCACACATGTGACTCTAAACTGGTAACCTGTAAAAATGTTTAAAGTAGCCTATGGAGATTTTTAAGTATTGTAGTTTGGTGCCATTCCATGAGCATGCGCGATTAAAAGCATGACATGTTGAGTATCTATTTACTCAGCGTAACATCATCTTTTATATCTTGCCAAAAACTTTTGCGAAAATCATAGCAGATTGATATACAAATGAAAAGGGTGGGGACAAGGGACAGTGGCTGATACTGGTCCTCCAACATTCCCTCACCCCTGGGAGGTTATTGGATCTCGATACTTGGTAGAAAAACAGATACATGTAAAAATAATAATACTTTTATTAAATAAACAAAAATACATGATTAAAATTGAAGAACACAGCCTCAGGGATCCCTCATTATTAACTCTGTATTATCCCTTTTTATTGTATTTTTATGGCTATTGTTGAATTATTATGTTCACCTAATACCCATTATACTGTTTGCTTTATAGATTGGTCCTCCTGAGGAAGCGGTTGTTACCGTGAAACATGTCGAGACTTAGACCAGTCTATACATTTGTAATAACAGAATTTGCCCAGGGGTATCCCTGAGGCTTTGTTCTTCAATTTTAATCATGTATTTTTTGTTTATTTAATAAAAGTATTATTATTTTTACATGTATGCGTTTTTCTACCAAGTACTGAGATAGTCCAATAACCTCTCAGGGGTGAGGGAATGTTGGAGCACCATTATCAGCCACTGTCCCCTGTCCCTTGTCCTCACCCTTTTCATTTTAGCAAAAACTTTGGTTATACAGTATATTGTGTTTTTTGCATTAAAATGCATGAAAGTGTATTTTTCCCAAGGACTTGCGTTTGAAAAATCACTGCACAAATACAGTAGGACAGAAAAAATTGTAACGACTGCCTTGTTAATCTCTAGGGTCTGTTTGGGGGGTTCTAAGTAATTTGCTAGCAAAGAAATACAGATTTTCACATAGGAGAGAAATGTCAGAATTGGGAATTGGTTAATAACACACCTTGCTATTAAGTTCTGTGCCTGTATTTTTTGTTATAATAATTAATTTGCCTTTTTCAGGTTAATCTCTGTTTGTTACAAGCATCAATTGAAGAGTCCAATACATCAACAAATAAAAGTGTTACCCATGTTTCTTTGGTTGCTCTTTGCTTTGACAGAATTGCTACACAATTCCGTATGAACAGGTAAAGAATTATCATTGCTCTTCCAAGTTGTTATATACTTATTAAAATCTGAAACATATCCTATTTGCAGGCAGAGGAGCACATCTGTTATGTTTCTAATTGGATTCCTTTATACTTTATTTGTGAATTCCCACATACAGCGGTGACATGCATTTTACTGCATTGTAAAACGCCTGTAACTGCAAGAGCACACAATTGTTTCCTTTGTGTCCCATTCTCAAGGCAACCCAGTCTAGGGCTGTGCTGCAGCATGCTGCCAGAGAATTTATGTTTTCTACACTTCAAATAAAGTTTGTACAAAAAAAGGAGTCATGTGATGTGCTCAATCACACACTAAACTGCCCCCTACCGCAGCCGACAACAGACACCTTGCCAGAGTGATGAATCGCTTCGGCAAGTCTCCGATGTAGCATAAATTCAACTAAAAATAAAAGTTCTTTCCTCAGACACTTTCATAAGTTAAGTGGCATGTCATTCCTATCATTATTGTTTTTTAGAGACTGCGGTCTCGAAACACAGAGAACCCACAACAATTCTTGTGACTTTTCTAAAGCAGGCACATAAGTCTTTGCAGTATCCTGCTGTGTAAATAAAGACATGTAGGTTTATGCAGAGCTTGAACAACAACTGAAAAACTGAATATTTTCTAAACTATCTTCCTTTCTTTGCAGGGGTGTGGTGGAAGAAGCCCCAAATAACCCAGAAACTGGTCGGCCAACTGTAAACTTTGAAAAATATGCCAATGCTACTAAGATGCAACCACAGTCCTCAGGATCCCTGAGGTCTAATGCTGGAGCTGAGAAAGGAAAAGAAATAGCTGCCAAGTTAAATGTACATCGAGTACATGGTCAGCTTCGGGGGCTTGATACTTCAGGTATACAAATGGAGGTTAATTTAATAAAGAAGTAGAGTATAGTCGCTTTGCAAGGGAATTGTCACTTTGCAAAGGAATTTCACTTACTGAATTTAATTTCACTTCTCAGTTAAAGTGGTTGTAAACCTATATAAATGCTTAGTTGTAGGGAAGCAAGTTTAGAAGATATTCACTATATGCGCTGCTCCCGATGTCAGCGGCGAATGCTTACTGAAGAAACAGGCCGCTGGTGCATGCGTGGGAGTGACGTCATCGCAGCTTCGGCCAATCACAGCGCCGGAGCCTGTGAACCCAGAAGTAACTCCGGCGAAAAATGACGGCCATGGGAGCGGAGTGCGGGCTGCACTGCAGGGCATCGTTCTAAGGCAGTGGTTCTCAACCTTCTAGTGCCGTGACCCCTTGATAAAATTTCCCAAGTTGTGGAGACCCCTAACAGTAAAATTATTTTCCTATCATGGGTTGTCGACACCCAAGGTAAGACAAGTATTTTGCGCCCCTAACCCACGGACATTTAGCGCTCCATGAGTCCCTTTCACTCGTACAGTATTAAAACCCCTTATAGTACATTTTTGGATGTACCACTCTTTCTCTTTGTTCTCCTTTCTTTCCCTTTTATCTCTCTCTATCCTCATTTCTTGTTTGTTTTCACCATCCCTCTCTAGCCTCTTCTTTCTCTCCCTTTTTTTGTTCCTCCCCCTCTTTTCCTTTCCCTTCCATGTATTCTCTATTTGTATTCCTTCTCTGGTGGGGAGTATGGGATCAGCAAACGTATGTGCTCTTGATCAAGGTCATCTCCTGATCTGAGAACTGTAGTGGAGACTTTTAAAGGCAACTCTAATCACAGTTAGTGTTACTCACTGTGTCTCTGACTTTGTGGTTTCTCATAGCAGTGACACCTATGCTGAAATGAGCAGATGGGGTCTCCTCCAGCCCCTTCCACTTCACATTCCTCTCCAGTCAGCTCCCTCCCCCCCAGCTATGCCGTGAACTAAATGGGCGGCTGTGAAGAGGCTGAGTGGGCGGCTGTAGGCTTCAGGAACAGCCCAGGTTTTGGTGACTCCTGGCAAATCCTCATTTGACCCCCAAGGGGGTCCCCACCCCCAGGTTGAGAACCACTGTTCTAAGGTAAGTATTTCATAATGAGCTTGTATGCGATGCATACTAGCTCATTATGCATTTGCCTTGCAGGTTTTTTTTTTACAACCTCTCTAATGGGGGTAAAATTCCATTTGCAAAGAATGCCTAATTATGTATGAGTGAAAAGTAAGAAAAAAATCTTAGTCATTCAATAGAGGACACAGGAGAATCCAGCTTCAGAACCAGTATGTTGGCTGTGAACCCTGCGTGTACAGAAACCTGCACAATTATATATTGATATCTCCCCTTTTTCTGTCAGGCTTAATTCAGGTCTGGTATTTTAGATTCTCATCCAGTGCTAGGGGTCAGTCAGTTATTCTTATTGGACATTTTGCAGTAATGTTTTTTTCACATTCTTGTATATTGCATTGGCGAGATTAGTTGTCTGGTACTGTACCTGTTGCTGAGAATGTGTTTCCAGCACGACAGCATCACGCTGGTTCTCAGCGACAGGGTGCCAACATCTCGCACTCGCTGGAAAAGGGGGCTCCCAGATTCCGATAAGCCCCCTTCCGCAGACCCCGACAACCAGCGGCCAGGGTTGTCGGGAAGAGGCCCTGTCCTCATCAACATGGGGACAGGGTGCTCTGGGGTGGGGGGGCCGCAGTGCGCCCCCCTGCCCCAGAGCACCTGACCCCCATGTTGAGGGCATGCGGCCTGGTACGGCTCAGGAGGGGGGGGGGGGCGCTCGCCCGTCCCCACCCCCATTCCTTACCGGCCGGGCGGTGTGCTTTGGATACGGGTCTGGTATGGATTGTGGGGGGACCCCCACGCCAGCGTAGGGCAGTCTCCTTACAATCCATAGCAGACCTAAGGGCCTGGTATGCCTCCTGGGCGGGGGGAACCCATGCCAGATTTTTATTTAAAAATCTGGCGGGGAGTTCCCCCTCAGGATTCATACAACATGCGACAGCTAGATTTGGCGGGAATCCAAGTCGGATCCCCGTCGCTTCTATGACGGCATTGTCCCCATCGTGGCAAGCCAGCTCGGCGATGGGGCTCGTAGGTGGTCAATCTAGCTGAGAAATGGAGCGAGATTGACACAATATCGCGGTCACCCACTGTAGGTAGCCTCATTGTTATCATGCAACCTTCCTTCCTAATTCTTATTATTTAGAAGTGTAAAGCTTGGACCTTCACATATACATTGTAGACTGGCTGGTCTCTTGTGTACCCTTTTTTTTCCCGCTGAAGACCTGTTCTATTAGCAAATTTTCCCAATTTTTTTTTCTGTTGACTCATTAATGTTGTTGGTGTTTGTTGTTCCTCCGGTTTTGGTGGGTTGGTGGCTCACAGCCTCTTGCTCGTTCAAGTTCTATGTTCCTGCAGGTAGAGTCATTCTTTTTTTTTTTTAAACAATAGATTTTTATTGTGTTTTACAGTTTATAAACAAAAATGCTGAGTTAAATTGAGCATAATACACATAGCAAGAACAACAAAACAGAAAAAGATTAGCGTAAGGTACGACAAGCGATACAAGATATTCAAACAGTGCTGTAAGAACATATCCAAGAAAAGTGCACGCTTTATCTAGAGAAATTCTCAATCTAAAATTAAAGCATAACCGCAGTGACATTCAAGGGTACTGTTGTCAGGAAGACCGACTCCGGTCTGGACACCCCATCTGGGTTCATAACTGTGTCCAGTACCCTGGCCAGTCCCCCCCTGATCATCCCAATCAAACAAGTCAAGGTAAAGCAGTTGGGGTTAAACAATTCCCCTCGTACCATGACTCCCACAGGTGCCACTTCTGGGCAGCCTTTTCTCTGTTATCGTCTCTAAATGCCAAGGTTTTTTCATATGTGTGATGTAGTTGGGTGGTTTGGATAACCTCCCCAATGGTGGGAGGTAGGGGATTTTTCCATTTCCTTGTGAGATTTATCCTAGCCGACAGCAGTATGTGGAGAGCAGTGTGTCTCGATTGGGCCGGAATGTTTTCTAGACCAAGGGACAGGAGTGCCAAGTCAGGTTGAGGTTCAGTCACTACACGAGAAGCACTCGAGATCACGCTGAAGACTGAAGACCAAAATTGCTTCAGGTGGGGGCAGCCCCATAGTACATGGAGCAAGGTCCCCTTAGAACCACAGTTCCTCCAGCACCTGTCGCTATGCTGGCCCCCAAATTTAGAGATCCTGTCGGGGGTTAAGTACCATCTTAGAGCTATTTTGGTGGACAATTCCCAGAGGGTCGAGCAGCTGGTAACTTCATAAGTAGATTTACACGCTCTAGCCCAATGTTGGGTGGAGTAAGGGCGACCCAGTTCTAGTTCCCATTTGAGCAAGGTGGCCGTTTTTACAAAGCGGCTTTTGTTCTGGATAGTATTGTAAAAAAGCGAGATACTTCTGAGGCTAGAAGAGGGGTTATTAAAGTAGAGCCATGTAGTCAAAGGGACGGAGCGTTCCCATTTCGGGGAAGTGTCAACGTAGTGTCTTGTCCTAATATACAAGTATAATTCAGAATCCGGTAGACTGTATTCTCTTTGCAGACCTGCGAACGGTTTAATTTTCCCTCTATCGAATAAGTCGTTTACATGTGATATGCCTAATTTTTGCCAGGATTTGTAGGAGATGAGATCGATGCAGTGTTGGAGAGACTCAATTGGGATTTTTATAGCGGTACCGTCTAAGTGAGCACTGCAGAGGTTGACAAATTTGTTCCACGCTTTAACAGTAGCCGACATGGTAGGGGGTATAGACGAGGGGGTTTTGGTGGATGCTGTGGTGGAGAGCAACCACGGGGCTAGGTCAGTCCCGGGAATGAGCGCAGATTCCATCTGTCCCCACATGGTACGTGGTACAGAGAGAAACCATTCTTTGGCTTGAGTAAGAAGAGGAGCTAGATAATAGTGATAGAAATCAATGTATCCCGTGCCACCCGCCTTTCGGTGTTTAATTAGCGTGGCGAAAGCGCATCTAGCCCTTTTGCCCTGCCAAATGTAGGAAGAGGGAGTAGATTGGAGTGATTTAAAGTACTGAGAGGGGATAGGAATTGGTAGGGTCCTGAAGAGATAGAGGAGTTGGGGTAAGTGAAGCATCTTGAAGGCCGCCAGGCGACCCGTCCAAGACAGCTCCTGCCCCGCTAGTTTTCGTAGATCCTCCTGAAGTTTATTTCGGAACAGGACATAATTAAAGTGGAATAGTTGTTTGGTGGATTTTGTGAGTTGGATACCCAAATAAGTGATGGTGTGTTCTGCCCATGTGTACGGGAATTTTTGCTGTAGTATTAGGCTGGTAGGGGGAGCAATTCCTAAATTCAAAACATGACACTTGGTTTCATTAACTTTATAATAGGATATTCTACTAAAGTGATCTAGTGTCTCCTGTACAGCCTGGAGAGAAGTGGGTGGGTCAGACAGCATAAGAATAACATCATCAGCGAATAAGCTGATTTTTTGTTCATACCCCCCTGTTGTGATGCCTGAGATGTTTGGGTTGGAGCGTATGGATTGGGCTAAAGGTTCCATGATCAAATTAAAGATTAGGGGCGAGAGGGGGCAGCCCTGTCTAGTTCCGTTCGTGATACTAAAGGGAGATGATAAAGAATCCGCTGTGTAGACCTGGGCTGACGGATTCGAGTATAGGGCCATGATCGCACTAAAAATTTGTCCTGAGAAGCCAAACTTGGAGAGGACTGAGGATAGGTACCCCCAATGAACCCTGTCAAACGCTTTTTCGGCGTCTAGAGACAGGAGTACAGAGGGGGTCCCTGAGCACTCCGCATGGTGGATAACGTTTATCATTCGTCTAGTTGCGTCTGAAGCTTGACGTCCCTTAGTGAACCCCGACTGGTCCCTATGGATGAGCGTGGGAAGGATGTCATTTAGTCTATTGGCTATCATCTTCGCATATAGTTTGGTATCCACATTAAGGAGGGAAATGGGGCGAAAATTTTGGGGAATGTTTGGTTCCTTGCCCGGTTTCGTGAGAGTAACTATTGTCGCGGATAGCATATCAGGAGGAAGGGATGATTTTGCGACGGCCGTGTTGAAGACATCGCACAGAGTGGAAGTCAGGACTTTGTGGAATTTTTTATAGTACTCTCCGGTGAACCCGTCGGGTCCTGGAGATTTGGAGTTAGGGAGACTGGCTATTGTACGGTCTAATTCTGCAATGGTGAAAGGGGCATTAAGGGAGGCTAGGTGGTCTGCAGAGAGTGAGGGGAGGCGGACTCGTTCTAAGAACGTGTTGATGTCCTGTTGGGCCGGCTGTGCGAGATCCTGATCCCTTCCTAGATTATAGAGATCTGCGTAATACGCACTGAAGGCGTTTGAGATCTCGGAGGGTTTCATGAGTTTTAATTTGGTGTGGGGATGAAAGAGGTGAGGAATTTTGGCCTTGGCTCTAAATTCTCTTATTTTGGAGGCTATCAGCTTGCCTGCTTTGTTCCCGGTGGCATAGGACGTGGCCCTAAACCTCGTGCAAGCCTTCTCGAATGACTCTAGTAATAAGGAGCGTAGCTCATGTCGCAGTTTAAATATCTCGGCCTGTAAGAGAGGGGAGGGCCTAGATTTATTTTGGGATTCTGCAGCTTCAATGTCTGTCGTCAGTTGGTCTATTTTGTGTGTCCTACGTCTTTTCGCTCTAGCGCCTAGTTGGATAAAAACACCCCGAACAACAGCTTTGTGGGCGGCCCACACCACTGCCGGATCGGACACTGATTGGGAGTTCTCCAAGAAATACTCTTCCAGGTGTTGAGTAATGATATCGGTATTGGATTTGTCTCTTAGAAGAGAGTTGTTAACCCTCCAGAGATACGAGTTTGGAAGTGAAGCGTTGAGGTCGATAGTTATACTAACAGGGGCATGGTCCGACCAGGTGGTGGGGTGGATCACCGAAGCTGAAGCTTTTTGAAGTAACAGTCTATCAGAGAGGAACAGGTCTATACGTGAGTAGGTGTTGTGGCGCGGGGAAAGAAATGTATAATCGCGTTCGCTCGCGTGACAACACCTCCACACATCAAACAATTCATTATCAGATATAAACTTTCTTAAAGGATTGGCAAGTCTCTTATTACACGACGTGGAATCCATATCCTGGTCTGGAACAAGATTAAAGTCTCCACACAGCAATAGGTGGCCCTTCTGGTGACTCCTAACTGTTTTTAGAACTCTCCTGAGAAACGACATTTGTCTCTGGTTTGGTGCATAAAGGGAGACTAACGTATATTGAACGTTATTTAACATGCATACTAGGATAAGGTATCGACCCTCTGGGTCAGAGACGCAGTTTTGCAACTGGAATGATACTGAGTTGCGGATGGCGATCAGAACACCCCTTTGCTTCTTTTGGTAGCATGCCGTGAATATATGGGGGAACTGCTGATGCTGGCATCGGGGGTGAAAGTCTCTCATCAAGTGTGTTTCTTGGACACAAACAATGTCTATATTGAGCGAAAGTGCTGTCTTCCACAAAGAAGCTCTCTTGGCCGGGTGGTTTAGTCCCTTAGCATTCAGGGTTAGGAAGGTGAGTGCCATGGCGTGAGGGTATGTGGTGGAGGTGCAAATATGTACAACTCACATTTAGAAGGCACTGGTCAGATGGGTCTGGTATCTGCCGTAGAAGTTGTTCGGAAGAAGGTTTCCAAGGCTCCCGTCTGGGGGTGGACTGTGAGGCAGATGAGTGCAGCAGTGCAGTCACTGGGTATGCAGGCGTCTCCGAACGCTAATGAGAGATCTAACGAGCAATCAAGAGGTGTGGCGGACGAAGCACTCTCATAAAAGATAAGAAAACAAACAAAACAAAAGTAAAAAAGTTATTCAAACTCGAGTGGAGTATATCAGCTGCTGAGTGTTAGGGGATAAAGTTCAAGCTCAAAAAACTGGCAAGAAGAAACAAAAAAAAGTGTATCACAACAGGAACAACAGGTGATCTGCCAGCCGGCACGGACTAAGTAGCACATTAAGACAAGCTCAGGTAGTGAGAATCAGTTCCACTTAGTAGCGGGTTGACCCGCAGAGCAGGGATTTCCTTTAGATGGCGTAGGGCCCTTTGGTAGATCAGTGTATGTCTTCGGGAGCTCCGGGATGATACCCCAGGACAGGAGTAGTTTTGTGCCCCCCTCAATGGTGGAGATGGAGTGTGGGATTCCATTGTGTGTCACCAGGATTGTGGCAGGATGACGCCATTTGTATGTTATCTTATGGTTAGCCAGGGCCTTAGTTACTGTGTTTAACTGTCTCCTCATCTGAAGTGTGTATTGGGACAGGTCTGCGAACATCTGGATGTCTTTATAAGGAGCCGGTAGCGTTTGGAGTGAGCAAACTTTGGACAGAATCTGCTCCTTTGCTTGATAGAAATGTATTCGCAGGAGTACATCCCTCGGGACCGTTTCTGCTAGATTGCGCGGCTTAGGGATCCTATGAATGCGGTCAATTGTTAGCTCAATGGAGGACAGCTCCGGCAGCAATGTAGAGAATAGGGTAGATGCAAACGTGCGGAGGTCCGCGGGGGGGACGGACTCTGGGACACCCCTAATCTTAATGTTGTTGCGTCTGGATCTGTCTTCGAGGTCCGCAAGCTTTGATTTAACCCAATCTGTGTCCTCCTTTTGGGCCCTGCATGCATCTACAAGATCGTTTACTGTGTCAGCACACTCCTTCATCTTGTCCTCAATGTATGACACCTTGTCTCCCATATGTTGCATGTCAGTTGTAAATTTCTGCATCAGTGAGGATAAGTTAGACATAAGTGAAGACTGGAGCAGCACCAACATGTTTTTCATCGTGGTGTCCAGGACAGGCTGCCCTGATGTGGGGAAGGCCGCGATGGAGGACTTTAGTGAGGATATGGGGTCAGGGTTGTGAAGTGCTGTACTCACAGTTCCAGCCTGGTGTACTGAGTCCAAGCGCATCCGCGCTTTTGCTGGGCTTCGCGTTCCTGGGGACATTGGAGGAGAGCCATCGTGGGGTAGAGGTGTAACATCACCCTCCATAGCGGCCGTATCGCTGTTGGGGAGATCTGTGTATGCTGCGGGCGTCCGCCTCGCAGCTCCGTCGGCGCCATCTTGGATTCCCCGCCGAGCGGGCTGGAACGAGAATGCTGACAGCTTCTGGAGGTAACGTTCCTCCTTACGCTTGTGGGACATAGTCTCCCCAGGCTGTGGCAAGCTTACAGCGGCAATCGGTGAGCACGATAGACCCAGGGAATCGCTGGAATTTAGTCGCTTTTCGTCCGGCCGGCGGGAGCTCGTGTCTTAGGCTGCCATTCTCCTTGCGCGCGAGCCATGCCTCAGAGTCATTCTTTTTTGACAGTGATCTCTTCTACCCTGGTCTTGAGGATCAGGTTTATTCCCTGTGGCATTCCAATTGTCGTTGGCAGTTTCCCTGTCTTCAGGTAGTTCTGAGTTGCAGACAGTACCCAAGTCACATTTATGGGCCTGTCCGTGGCTTTTGCCAACCCCTCAGTTGGACTGCTTTGGAACATTCCAACTGTTTTTGAATACCTGTGTCTAACGATTGCAAGAAGATTCCCCAGCATAGGTCCTGCTACATGAAATCCAATTATGTGCTTCTTTCATTTTTGCCTTGGCACCCTGCATAAGTTTCAGGACGTTTTGTGCTTTGTACCATTTCTAAACAGCTCCTTGTAGAATTCTACTGTACAGTATGTTATGTAGAAAATTAAACTGAAGTCTTGTTGCATATTGGTTTAGTTCCATTTTAGATGTTTTTGCTTCAGAAAAATGTGTTTTTGCATTTCGGCTAATTTGGTATATGAACGTATATTTATTGTCCACTAATTGTTTGCAAATTAGCATGTGATGAATAAAAGTTTATGCAAATAATTTTGGTTACATAAGATTGAAAAGAGGCCATGGAGATATTGTCATCTTTTGAAAGGAGAATGGGGATTTTTGTTGAAAATAATCTGCCTTCTTTGTCTGCTTTGTATTTTTGAATAAACGCTTTGCAAAGGGCTATCTGTATGTAAATTGGCAACATAATACAGTCTTATGGGTATGTCGGGGGGAAAAAAAAATCTTTCTGTAAAAAAATAATCCTCATTAGCATGTCAGCTAAATTGATCTAAAGCTGAAAACAAAATCTCTATTACCATTATCAGCTTTCTCCAATTTAGCCCCAGGTAAGCCGCAAAGTCCGCGTTGCATCGATTCGGACGGTGCCTTTGCCGGCCATAGCTGCCGATTTGGCACGCCGGAAAATACGGTACACGTTGAATTTATTGTGTGTTACTTCTTATGGACTTCTAGAGTGGGCAATTATATACGTTTGAATACAAGATTTTGGCATGGGGGCATTCAAGGTCACCAGATGTAGTGGTGTTAATTCTGATTCTTGGACAATAATTTTTTTTATTATTATTTCATGGTATATATATAATAGTGTGTGTGTGTGTGTGTGTATATATATATATATATATATATATATATATATATATATATATATATATATATATATATATATATATATACATACCCCCCCCCACTGTTTATTTACAGTGCATCCGGAAATAATTCACAGCGCTTCACTTTTTTACACATTTTGTTATGTTACCAAAATAGATTAAATTCATTATTTTCCTCAAAATTCTACAAACAATAGTAATGACAATGTGAAAGAAGTTTGATTAAAATCTTTGCAAATTTATTAAAAATAAAAAAGTAAAAAAAATCACATGTACTTTAGTATTCACAGCCTTTGCTCAGTGCTTTGTTGAAGCACCTTTGGCACCAATTACAGCATCAAGTCTTTTTGATTATGATGCTACAACCTTGCCACAACTATTTTTGAGCAGTTTCTCTCTTCTTTGCAGGACCTCTCAATCTTCATTAGGTTGGATGGGGAGCATTGGTGCACAACCATTTTCAGATCTCTCCATAGATGTTAAATTAAGTTCAAGTCTGGGCTCAAGGACATTCACAGAGTTGTCCCGTAGCCACTCCTTTGTTATCTTGGCTGTGTGCTTAGGGTTGTTGTCCTGTTGGAAGATAAACATTTGCCCCAGTCTGGGTTCCAGAGTTCTCTGGAGCAGGTTTTTATCAAGGATGTCTCTGTACATTGCTGCATTTATCTTTTGCTCGATCATGACTCTCAGTTCCTGCCGCTTAAAAACAACCCCACACACTATGATGTTGGTACTCCTATGCTTCACTGTAGAGATGGTACTGGCTTGGGGATGAGCAGTGCCTGGTTTCCTTCAGACTTGATGCTTGTCATTCAGGCCAAAGAGTTCAATCTTTGTTTCATCAGACCAAAGAATTTTGTTTCTCATGGTCTGAGAGTGCTTCAGGTGCCTTTTAGCAAACTTCAGACAGGCTGTCAGGTGCCTTTTACTGAGGAGTGGCTTCTGTTACAGACCTGATTGGTGGAGTGCTGCAGAGATGGTGGTTCTTTTGGAAGGTTCTCCTCTCTCTACAGAGAAATGCTGGAGCTCTGTCAGAGTGACCATCTGGTTTTTGGTTACCCCCCCTGACTATCTATAGTCCTTCTTCCCGATCACTCAGTTTGGCCGGCGGCCCACTCTAGGAAGAGTCCTGGTGGTTCCAAACTTCTTCCGTTTATGGATAATGGAGGCCATTGTGCTCATTGGGACCTTCCATGCTGCAGAAATGTTTCTGTACCCTTCCCTAGATCTGTGCCTTGATACAATCCTGTCTCGGAGGTCTACAGACAATTCCTTTGACTTCATGGCTTGGTTTGTGCTCTAACATGCACTATTAACTATGGGACCTTCTATAAACAGGTGTGTGCCTTTCCAAATCTTGTCCAATTATCTAAATTGACCACAGGTGGACTCCAATCAAGTTTTAGTGGAAACAGGATGCACCTGAGCTCAATTTTTAGTGCGTGGCAAAGGCTGTGAAAACGTATGTACATGTGATTTTATTTTTTATTTTAATAAATTTGCAAAGATTTTAAACTTCTTTCACGTTGTCATTACGGGGTATTGTTTGTAGAATTTTGAGGAAAATAATGAATTTAATCAATTTTGGAATAAGTCTGTAACGTAACAAAATGTGTAGCACTGTGAATACTTTCTGCATGCACTGTACAGTGTGTGTGTGGCCTTGAGGATTATAATGGATGGC
Source organism: Rana kukunoris (assembly GCA_029574335.1). NCBI lineage: Eukaryota > Metazoa > Chordata > Amphibia > Anura > Ranidae > Rana > Rana kukunoris. Next base: position 530,893,142 of record CM056049.1, read on the forward strand.
ATTTTTCAAAATACTAAAAGTGATAATTGCTTATATTTATTGATTTCCACATACAGTATACTGATTTTAGATTAAACTATCAAAAATTACTATTTCCTTTAGCTGGAGTGCAATTTGCATATCATTTTAACAGTGATAGGAAACTAATAATTTAAACTTTTTGCTAATCTCCCAAACGCTTTTTTCCTTTCTATTTGTGTTAAGCATTATGCAAATAAGCAAAGTTTAATATTGGTTAAAAAAGTGATTGAAATGCTCAGTTCCAGTTTATCTGTTTTACAGTGTGGTAACTGTAGCTTAATTGCCAAGCATGCTACATAAAAGAAGTATTATTGTGTCTGCTACTTTGCAGTTAAGTATTTTTCAACCTTGTTATTATGTTTCTTTCTCTTGTTTGATCAGATGTGGGAACCTGTGCAATCACTACTATTCCCTTTGAGAAATCAAAGGTTCTTTTCACTCTAGAAGAATTAGATGATTTTACATTTGTGGATGAAACTGAGCAGCCTCCAGCTACTGATGTCACACGCATTGGTCCAAGCCAAGAAAAATGGGGTTGGATAATGTTTGAATGTGGAATTGAAAACCTGGTAATCAAAGGTAATTTTGTTCTGTCACTGTCTATAATAAAACCTAATTGTGGGATTATGGGCTGTGATGCAGTTAAAACCTTAAGAACAGAACACACTTATAATGTATTGTGTGGTTGTGGCAGGGCACATGTGTAGAAATAAATAAGAGAAGTTGCTAGTAAGAAATTGTTTTTGAAAGTGTGGCTGCTGGAGTAAACACAACTGTGGATTGCTACAGCTCCTCTAGAGTCACCATGGGCTTCTTGGCTGTTTCTCTGATTAATGCTCTTATTGCCCGACCTGTCAGTTTAGGTGGATGGCCATGTCTTGGTAGGTTTGCAGTTGTGCCATACGCTTTCCATTTTCAGATGATAGATTGAACAGTGCTCCGTGAGATGTTAAAAGCTTGAGTTCACGCACAAAAATACACTTTAAAAAACAAAAAAAAAGCTTGAGATATTTTTTTATAACCTAACCCTGCTTTAACCTTCTTCATAACTTTATCCCTGACCTGTCGGGTGTGTTTCTCGGCCTTCATGATGTGGTTTGTTCCCCAAGGTTCTTTAACAAACCTCTGAGGGCTTGACAGAAAAGTTGTATTTATATTGAGAATAAATTACACACAGATGGACTCTATTTACGAATTGGGTGACTTCTGAATGCAATGGGCTTCACTAGATTTTAGGTAGGGGTATTAGAGTAAAGGGGGCTGAATAAAAACACACGCCACACTTTTCACATAATTATTTGTAAAAAAATTAATTGAAAAGCATTTACAATTTTCTTTCCACTTTACAATTATGTGACACTTTCTGTTGGTCTATCACGTAAAAAGCCCAATTAAAATATGTTTGTTTTTGCTTGTTATATGACAACATTTGGAAAATTTCAAGGGGTATGAATTATTTTTCAAGGCACTCTAAGGGTACACTGGGGGGCATTCCCTGCAAAGCTTTTGCCAGTGCCAATCACCTGAAGGTAGCAGCATATAAGCCATGGTCTATGACAGCAAGTTCCATGTGCTATACTGTACTTCAAGATATGAAATTTACAGATAAGTAAAAATTCAAATTTTTGGTGCACACAAACACAATATATTACCTATTTTGTATTTTATTTTTTGTAAAACAAAAAGATGAGGCGACAATGAATAAATAGATACCCAACATGCATCAAGCCTTAAAATGGCACACACTCAAAAATGGCAACAAATGTTAGTGCCCGAAATTGTCCATAGGAATCGCTTTAAAACCTTTACAAGTTATTAGTTAGAGGTAACCATCAACGATGGCTTTTTTTTGCGTTTTTTTTTTTATGTTACTTTACCATTTTATCTTTATTTTATTAACTTATTTCAAGTGGACCATGCTAAAACTAAAATCCCTGCATCTATAGACACCCACAATCTAACACTAACCTATCTAGCTCTATAAAGAAAAAATCAGCATACATACCTTTTTTAAAGCCAATCCGACCCGATCTCCAGCGGCGGAAGCTCTGCAGAGAACACGGCCGACAATGGCTGTGAAATGAATGGGATGTGACGTCACCCATAGACTTACTATTGGGCTTATGTTGTCGGACGTGTCCTCTGCACCCACCTCCACAGCGAAGCCGGGGTTAACAGCTCAGCATGGGATCGGGTCGGATAGCCTGCAGGAAAAGTATGTATACTGATTTTTTTCTTTACAGGACTAGATAGGTTAGTGTTAGATTGTGGGTGTCTATAGATGCAGGGATTTTAGTTTAAGCATGGACTTCCACTTTAATATTACAATTCATTGCTATAGCAATAGGAGCCCAATAGCCCCTTATGTGATAGCATTTTGCTGTGATGAGTTCTCTTTACTAAGACATCAGGGGGCAGTAACTTCAATGGGTCGTGAATGAGATTGGGCAGCTTTGCGGCTTCCCAAAAAGCTTCCACCTGCTGTACAAATGCTTCACATTCCTGTCTACCAGCCACCTTTTATAAATTGCGCTAGTAGACAGGAGGATAAGGTTAAGTATCCTTCCCCAGGAACCCCATACTTTACTTGTCCTACTGTAAAGACTGTTCCATAGAAATAATATATTATTGCAGCAAGCATGGAAAGTGCAACGCTTGACTGGGAGATTTTTTGACGATGGGGCTGTGCAGCACCAAAAAGGATGCACATCAAAGCTATTGCCAGAGCAGGGACAGATAGGCAACCCTTTTAAGGGGTAATATTTGAAAGGGGTTTGGTAAGCATGCCTGACCCTAAACAGGCTAGTTATACCAAAAGTATACTTTTAATAAACAAATATGTTTGTATATGTAATTATCCTACTTTTTTCCTGGAGGTAAAATTTAACATTTTGTTTTCTGCACAAAGGTGGGCGGCAGTCTGGTGCTATATTGTACAACTCCTTTGGCATGATGGGCAAGTCAAGTACCACTGACCCAAGTGGCCTGCAAAAGTCTAATGACTCTTCTGATTCCCCAACTGGAAGTGGATATAGCACCGATGTATCGGATGATAATATCCCATGTGATGGTGTTAGTCCCTCTTCAGACATCAATGGAAATTCTGTATCCGATGAACAGGTAAAGCCTAATGCTGTTTGCTTATAAGATTAATTTCTCTCCCTACTGACATCCTTCTTTCATTATTCATTCCCATCTTTAAATACCTTTAAATCTCTCAGTCATTTTGTGTATGAGTCTGTCAGCAGGGCACATCTTGACTTGGCAATATTTGCCCACTCTTCTTTGCAAAAACACCCCAAATCTGTCAGATTGCGAGGGCATCTTCTGTGCACAGCCCTCTTCAGATGACCCCACAGAGGTTCCTCTTCATGTTAAGCATTCTGGCACAAGCTTGAAGGTTTTGTGCCAATATTTATTGGTATTTGGAACTGTTTATAATTCCCTATACCTTGACTCAATACATCTAAGGTGGTATCTGGAACTCTGTTGAAGTCCTCATACATCAGAAGGTGACCTTTTCTCAATCTCTGCACTTTCTTCCTTAGCTAGTGCAGAAAAGAGAGTTGCTTGGTGTTTGGGACATTTATCTTCACTAGGGGTGTTAATAATAATTAGTGCATCGATGCAGCCTTAAACGATTCTGCATCAATGTCTCTCTTGACGTCATCCCAGCGCGCCCTGTCTCTCTTGACGTCATTCCGGTATGCCCTGTCTCTCTTGACGTCATCCCAGCACGCCCTGTCTCTCTTGGCGCTATCCGAACGCTTCATCTCTCCTCCCGTGTCTGCCTCGCCGCCACTCGCGGCATTGCCACAGTACAGTACATGACCAGTATGTGACACTTTAAAATTTGAAAGATATAGCTCCAATTTGGATGGGACAAATTCATCCATGTGACCAAGAGTCCATGGCTATCCTCTCACAGGATCATATGCTGATAAAGTGACTTGTGCAAAAGCCATAGTGTTCTTTGGGCAGCAGGTTTAATTTTTTTCATTATTCCATCTTATGTTCTTATTAGTACCTGCAGTAAGCCTTAATCTCTAGGGCAGCCTACCTCAAACCTTTTAACATGAAGGAGCCCTAGAAATAACTTTCAAGTTTTAGAATACCCCTGCTAATAATTAATACTTACTATGTACAGCTCACAGTACATTAGTGTGATGGTCACTGTAAAGAACACTCTTTACATTTGTGGTCATTTGGAAGAATGACCTCTTACTGATACCTAGAAAGATCATTGTTGTCAGTGGGTTATTACCTGAGAGGCAGAAATTGCTCATTGTTCAAAGCTAACCCCTGGCAATCTCCAAAGGAACTCTGGTTGACAGAAGCTGATCTACGGAATTCAAGTAGTTCAAGTGTTAAATATCACACACATATCAATAGGGTATATGTCATCATTAGAAAATCATGTTGTGTTTTGGTTTAACAAGAAAGCTCTCTCTAAAGCTGGATGCACACAGTTTTTTTTTTTTTCATTCAACCAGTGGATTGAGGTGGGTGCAGCAATCCTCTCCAATGTGCTATTGTATTCTGACAGTGGGACTCCCCATTGTCAGAATACACAGATCAGCACTGCAGCTGATTGGCTGCAAGCATCTGTGGTTGATGCTGCTGGGGAGGAATAAAGTTCCTCTGACTGCTTGAATTTTTTTATGAAAACCACGGGCAGTAATCGTGATGCATCGCAGAATCAAATAGTTGACAGGATAATCAAATTGAATCAGGAGACCAGTGAAGATATGCCCCTCTAAAGTTTACTATCATATTGAGAACATTATTGCTTTTTCAGGTGAGAATAATGTTTCTTTCTAATTCATCCACAATAGTATCAATAGGTTTAAAAGCTACCGAATCCATGACTGCTTTTCATTTTTTCTGTGCGTTTGACATGACAAGTTGAGAAAATCTGAGCGAATAAATATTTATAACAAACAACTAAGAAGAAAAATACACTTGCTCCACAAATAGTAATTTCTGGAGAAAATAAGACAGAAAGAAGTTTCCTTTGGGGAGCAATTAAATAAGTTAGAATGAAAAGCCTGATAATATAGGTGATAATTTTCTCGAGACTGCCGACCATATTCCATTTAGGATCAAGGCATTTGGGTGGGTGGTATGGTAAAAAAAAAATGTATATGAATTATATCTCTGGACACTATTCCTCCCATTGAAACCAATGATTGCGCACTATTCCTTAGACTGCAACCAATATTGGGGCACTGTTCCTTCCGATGACACCAATGATGGGGCAGTCTGGCCCCCCTAGAGTCTAAAGGATAGTAAATTGGCCCTGAAGGATACTGGTGTATGAATTTAGTGACCTTTTTTTTTTTTGGTTTTTAAGGATGAAGGCGTTGAATCAGATGACTTGAAAAAAGATCTTCCATTAATGCCACCTCCTCCAGACTCGAGTAGCATGAAGCTCACTTTAAAGGAGATCTGGTTTAGCTTTGCAGCACCCACAAATGTACGCTCAGCAACTCTTACCTTTTCCAGGTGTGTGTGGTTAAATGAAAAAATGGGCCGTTATGTGCTGTTACAAGAGTATGTTGTCATTGCAGGATCAGCTCCTAAATGGCTTTGAATTTTTCATTTAGGCAATTGAACCTCCTCAGTACTGCAACTCCAGCCGTCAGCGCTTGGTTGGTTCCTATTGACCAGTTAAAATCGTCTTTGAACAAGTTGGATACTGAGGGCACATTAAGAGTCTGTGCTGTAATGGGCTGTATTATGACTGAAGCTTTGGAGGTGAGTGAAGGGTTAATTTGTTTATGCACTTGTTTTGGAATGTAAGTTTGCTGTCAAGAGGGTAACGTGGGTGAATTTCCTAAATGATGACTTTATTCATGTTACTGTCATTTGTAATGTCATTGGATTTTTCCTTTTTTTTTTTAAATCCTTAGTGTGTTCGTTTTTGGAATCCAGCATTATATGTTTATATTTTATTCATATTTAACTTTCCAAATCTCAGAAATTCAAGAATAAGGCTGGCGATACATTATACAATTTTCTTGTACAATTTTTCTTTAGATTTAGCAAAACCATAACATATCATGTCAAACCTTAAACACTTTCAATTTGTAGGCAATCAGGCAGGCTCTTGCACTATATAGTTGAAGGTCACTCTCAAGGATATTGATTAAGATAATGGTACAATGTATGGCTGGCCTAAGGCTATTTTCATAATTTTCATAATGAGCTACGTGAAGTGATTAGTAAATAATGAACACTCAAAAACCTACCACCAGTGGCCAAAAACCTTGAAACTTATGTGACAAATACCAAAGTTAGGAAAACAGACAAAAAGGGTAATGAAATAAGACTTACCAATGCAATCTAACTAGTAGTAGTCTGGAGAAGCTCTACATCAGGGATTTTCAAACTACGGCCCTCCAGCTGTTGCGCAACTCCACATCCCATGAGGCATTGTAAAACTCTGACATTCATAGACATCACTAGGCATGATAGTAATTGTATTTCTTGAACAACTGAAGGGCCATAGTTCGAAGACCCCTGGTCTACATCCTACTTGACGCCATAAAAGCTGCAGTGGCACCTAGTTGTCCATAAATTGTCCATAAATCTCAGGCAGACTTCACACCGGTGCATGTCCATTTTCATGCTCTTTCCTATTGTTTATAACGGGCATCAAATGAAAAAAAAAATGTATATATTCACTAACGGGTCAACATTCCACATATGAGAGAAACCACAGGCAACCCCCAAGTGTACCCAGATTGTTTTTTAGAAAATGGACTATCTTGGTACCCAAGGACTACATAAAAACATCATATAAAAGTAGATTTTATTGGTACAAAGTCAAAATATTCATATATCCAGATAAAATAACATTTATCTAATGTTTACACAATGTGATTTTAAACATAAAACATATATCACTGGTAATATGACACCCTCAGAAATTAAGAGAACGTATGGTGTTATGTACAATAAAAGGGTTTGTAAAGGAAAAACATTTTATCTTAATAGCTTCCTTTACCTTAATGCAGTGCTGTTTTCATGTCCTCATTGTTCGTTTTTGATCTCAAGTTGCTGTAATTCTTCTCTGATCTCCACACTTCCTGGTTGTTTGTTTCCTTATAACCACAGTACTGGGAGCTTTCTCTCTGTGGTCACTAACTTCAATGAGGTGTGATTACTGTGTGTCTAAAACCCCTCAGCACCAATCAGTTTCGTTTTACAAACCATCACTGCCCTGTATTGGCTCTGTACATCACAGAAGCAGGAAACAGCATGCAACAACGAAACTAAAACTGTAGGTACATTATATGATTGATTTTTATCTATTTTTAATCATTTTTAAAAACAATCAGTTAACTATTATGTCTCTACACCCTGTATGCAGTCAATTTAGCCAAAAACATTTTTTCCTTTACAGCTCCTTTAATCCTCTACATCACAGGTGTCAAACACAAGGCCATTTCACATGGCCCTTGACCTCCTCTGGTGGTACTCCCCAAGACCCTTACTTTCTGCTTTTAAGCAATGCATCCAGCTTCTTCCCAGCAGTAGCTTAAAGGAGTTGTAAAGGAAAAAAAAAAATGTTTTTGCTGAAATGACTGTTTACAGGGTATAGAGACTTAATGGTTAACTGATTCCTTTTAAAAATGATTAAACATAGATAAAAATCAATCATATAATGTGCCTGCAGTTTCAGTTTTGTTTTTCATCTAGTTTCATGATTCTGTGAAGTACAGAGCCAATACAGGCAGTGTTTGTTTTTAAAATGAAACTGATTGGTTCTGAGTTCTGGGTTTTAGACACACAGTAATCACACCTCCTTGATTAGAGACCACAGAGAGAAGCTCCCTGGACTTTTTTCATAAGGAAACAGACAACCAGGAAGTGTGCAGAACAGAGGAGAATTACAGCAACATCATAGCAAAAACAAAAAAAATGAGGACATGAAAACAGGACTGCAGTAAGGTAAAGGAAGCTATTTAGCTAAAAATAAATAAAAAAATCCTTTAGTGACCCTTTAAGGAAAGGGGGTGCACTGTTATGTATGGGAGAGTGAGGGGACTTAATTTCTGATGGTGGGTTGGCTCTTAACATCTAATGTAAGGGGAGGGTATGCGCTGGACATCTAGTGTTACAGATACAACCGGACCTTTTTAGAGCAATCATATTGCTGATGTGGCCCACAATGAAATTAAGTTTGACACCTCTGCTCTACATGTTTCGCGGACAACATACCACATATGTTTATGCCAACACTATTTAAGGCAATGATAAAACACTGCACATGTATAACCATGCGTTAAAAAAAATTCAGGTAGAATATTTCCTGACCATCTTGTAGGCATAGCATATATCCCAGAGATGGGTGATGTTTGGCAATGACCCTTTATGTGTAGTTCTTTTAAAAGTTATAGTTTGTTGTTTTGTATTTACCTTTTTTTACAGAATAAAAGCATTCATTTCCCAATGCGGAGTAAATACAACCGACTTACGAAACAAGCTCGCTTCCTGCAAGAAAATCCCTCCCCTCTGCTTTGCAACTTGCTTCATCATTATTTACATCAAGCCAATTATTCCATTATTGAAGATGCCACACTGGTAAGTTTAAGGGGTCTTTTCATTATTTCATGCCTGTTGTTGTTAAAGGGGTTGTAAAGGATTTTTTTTCCCCCTAAATAACTTCCTTTACATTAGTGCAGTCCTCCTCCACTTATCTCATCCTTCAATATTGCTTTTAAATATCCTTATTTCTTCTGAGAAATGCTCACTTCCTGTTTTTCTGTCTGTAACTATACACCGTAATGCGAGGCTTTCTTCCTGGTGTGGAGAAAGCCTCTTGAGGGGGGAGGGGGCGAGCAGGAGTGTCAGGACGCCCACTAACGCACAGCTCCTTTCACTATCTGCAAAGTAGAGAGTGTCCTGACTTGCCTGCTCGCCCCCTCCCCCCTCAAGATGCTTTCTCCACACCAGGAAGAAAGCCTTGCATTACGCTGTTTAGTTACAGACCGAAGAACAGGAAGTGAGGTAAAGGAAGCTATTTAGGGAAAACATTTTTTTTCTTTTACAACTCCTTTGGGTGTGAAAGATTCCAGTTTGATGTAAATAACATTGCTTGGTTGTTTGGATTAATTCTTCTACTTTCTTTACAAGATTAATTTTCTACCATAAATGAAAAGCACCATATATTTCGGACCGCCCTACATACATTCACTACCGCAGGGCGGCCGGGTGCGCAAAATCACGTACCTGTACATGATTCCATGCACGCGGTGTAGGGGGCACGCCTCTACCACTGTGATTGGGCACATCAGAAGCAAATCAGTGGGTCCGGCGGTTGCGATGGCCGCCGCAACCTGCCGATCGGTCAATGGAGAGACGGATCATTGGTGTGCCGATGTAAACAAAGCACACCCCTGATCTGTCAGGGAGGAAAAGTGAGAGATTGTGTTTCAGCTAAGCTGAATCACAATCTCTCCTTTCCTCCAGTGTAATGCTCCCCCCACAGTTGCAAACACCTCCCAGGGAACATGTTTAACCCCTTGATCGCCCTCTAGTGTTAATCCAATGCCTCCAGTGTCATGTATACAGGTGCATTTTTTTAGCACTGTTCGCTAAATAAATGTCACCGGTCTCAAAATAGTGTCCAAAGTGCTCGAGCTGTCCACTGCAACGTTGCAGTCTAGTAAAAAAAAAAAAAAAGCCATAAATCTTTCCCTTATTTTGTACAAGCTAGAACTTTTGTGCAAACCAATCAATATAGGCTTATTGGAATTGTTTTACCAAAAATATGTAGTTGAATACATATTTGCCTAAATTGATGAAGAAATTCTGGTTACGTATTATAGCAGAAAGTAAAAAATATATATAATTTTTTTTCCAAAATTGTCGGTCATTTTTTGTTTTGTAGCGCAAAACATAAAAAACCGCAGAGATAATAAAATACCACCAAAAGAAAGCTCTATTTTGTGGAAAAAGAGGACTTTTTTTGGATACAGCTTTAAAAAGAAACAGTGACGCATCACAAAAAATGGCCTGGCCAGGAAGTGGGTAAAACCTTCTGGGGCTGAAGTGGTTAAAGTCAGTGTCAATTTATTTGTTTTTGCTTTTACATTCCTTTGTAAAAGGAATAAAAGTGATCAAAAATAAATAAATAAAGGAAGAGTGAAAAAAAGTAAAGTTAAATAAATAATAATAATAAAAAAAATTCAAACGTCTCAACCCTCTGTTTTCGCGCGCAGAAGCAAACGCATATGTAAGTCATGTCCACGTATGTCAACGGTGTTCAAACCACACATTGCCACATCGTTGAAGCGAGAGTAATAACTCTATCACTAGACCTCCTCTGTAACTAAACAGGTTGCCTGTATACAGTTTTGCCTTGCCTATGGAGATTTTTACATACCGTCGTTTGTCGCCATTCCGTGAGCATGCACAATTTTAAAGGATGACTTTTTTTTCTCCACTACAGTTTTAGATCCCCCCCCCCCATTATCTTTCGTCCCTTCTTAGCTTTTCTATTTTCTCTTCCACTTTTGCTTTTCTACAAAATCGATAAGGGAGTTGGTGGCTCAATGCGTCTCTTTATGTTGCTTATTTTTAAGACAATTTGTGGAAAGGATACAGCCATTGTGGAAATAGTCTTGGTACTACTTCTTTGACGTATATGTCTCCAAAGCTGACTTACCAAATGGATTTAATGTATGCTTTACTTCCTTATGTTGATGTCTATACATTATCAATGTGATGTTTTGGATTCGCCTTTTCCTGGTTTCCATAAATAAAATATTTGAATATTTGAAAAAAAAAAAGTCCTGGAATACACTCAGCTCCCTGCTGTATGCTGTGCGACTTGTGATGTCACATCCCCTCCCCCTGCCTGCTGAAGTTGAGAAAAAAGCCTTTAATCTGTGTGTTGTTAGAAGGCTATAGAGAAGTAAAAGCTGTAGATAAAGATGTATACTACCTTAAATTGGAGGATTTCTTTAATCTCTGTGTAATCACCTGAGGCTTGTCACTTCAGTTTGTATATTGTATGGGTTTTTAACCACTTTAAAATAGTACTTAAAAAATAAAATAAAAATTGCTGTCACAGTTTCGAGTATAAGATTTCCTACCATCTGTGCCCAGTCTTGTCACAAAGAGTTAATCCAGCTCTAAGCAATCCTCTTTTTTTTCTTTTTTCAGTGAGATAAACGGACAAACAATAGAAAACTTGTGTCTGTTCTTCCCCCTTGCAGTGAATGACAGGTTATTTACATATCTCATGCACTAGCGTGAGACAGGCATTATTGTTTTTCAGTTCTTTTAACAGACAGAGGGGAGACATTTGACAGGTAAGGATACATGCAGGAGGCATCTATATCCTTTTAGATCAGCACTATGGCAGTAGTTTAGAAAGGTTGAGAGTGGGTTTACATTCACTTTAAAATAAAACAGTTTTGTTTTCATATTACACAGGGTAAAGCAAGCAGCATAGAATGGTAAGTTGAAATAAGAACATTATTAATATTCCCTTTGTGTCACAGAGTGATGGACTCCCTGCGTTGGTCACCTTGAAGAAAGGACTTGTTGCTCTTGCTAGGCAATGGATGAAGTTTATTGTTGTTACACCTGCTTTTAAAGGCGTTCGCTTGCTCAGGCCAGCTCAACCACTGAAGCATCAAAATTCAGTCAAGAAAGAACAAGAGGATCTGAATGGTTTGGAGAATGGCGCAGCTCTGCAGAGTGACACCAGTGCTGATGGTGCAGAGTTTGAATTTGATGCAGGTATGCCTTTTCTATATCATGTTCTGAACATAAGTGGTTTCACTGCTTTTGAGATGATAAAGTGCTTAATAATAAGGTCCAATTCCAGAAAGGTCTTTATACACTGCAGCTACCAGATCCCCGTTTTACAGGTGCCTAACTTTTTTTTATATTACATAGGGCAGAAATCTGAACACACCAAAATCACGTTCAGGAGAAAAGTGTTTGAGTAGAAAAAAAAAAACTAGATGCGCCTGAATGCACCTAATCGCTAGGCACATTTACTGCTTGAGCGTTCATTTCAATGTCCAGAATTAATGATTATTCTGGGCAATTAAGTGAATAAACATCCAAACGCTTGATGGAGCGGGAGCCATTGGGGCGGAGCCGAGTAATGCCGCATGTGTCTATGGACTTGGACAGCTCAGCTCGGGAGAGAGCCCACACGTGTGCCCTATAGCAAGTGGCTTGCTATGGTGGTGCATGCGAAAGTGGAGAAATCTAAAACGCCGGTGGGGGACCCCAGAAGAAGAGGTTTGGGGCAGCTCTGTACAAAACCATTGCACGGTGCAGGGTAAGTATAACTAACATATTTATTTATTTACCACCACTTTAAATCTTTCGTAATTTGACACCGTACATAACTTACACAAATAATTTATGCCCTCTTTTTTTAAGTTTGTCTGTGTTTATTTTGTGTCATGAGTTGAGCATGCAGAAATCCAGGTAATTTCAAAGAGCTGACAATTTTTTTTCTTGTACCTGTAAACCATCTTTCATGTGTTTTCTTTGGAAAAAAAATGATTTATGACTTTCAGCCATTTTTAGACTTTGAAAAATTACTATTCGTCCTTTTTGAAGCTAAAAATACCATATAAGGGTGTAGGGCTGAGGTAATATACAGTATCTCACAAAAGTGAGTACACCCCTCTTCATTGGCCAGCGGGGAACACTAAGGGGGGGGGGTTACAGAGGACACTATGGGGGGGGGGTACAGAGGACACTATGGGGGAGGGATACTCCTCACCTGGGGACAGGGACTCATCCTCATCTGGGGACTGGGACCCCATCACCCCTGGGGTCTGGGACCCCATCACCCCTAGGGACAGGGACCCCATCACCCCTGGGGACAGGGACTCCTCCTCCTCACCTGGGGACAGGGACCCCATCTCCAGACCAAGCTGGCTGGCAAGGCTGGCGTCAACCACCCTTGGGTGCCAGGATGGGGGAGGGGGCAGTAAAATACGGATCCCCAGCCACATGCTCCCTCAGGGTGAACTGGCTTTGTATTAGTGAAGCACTTTAAAGTGAGGTAAACCTGTACTGTTATTATTACTGTTAGGATTATTATTATTATCTTCATTTATTAGCAGGTAAATGCGGCCCTCTATCCATTCACATACATTGAATCCGGCCCTTAAGTGGAAAAAGGTTGCTGACACTGCTGTAATGTAATAATTCTGCTTTCTAGGAGGCTTCATTTGTAGATTATGGAAATGGCATAGATTAATGCTGGCCATACACTCCACGAAAAATCGTCCGAACAAACTTTCGAAAAACTAAAGTTCTTTCGTGAGTGCAAACGATAGTGCAAACGATAGTGCCATCAAGTACTGGCCGATAAATCGTTCAGTTTTACATATACCTAGTGCAGAAGGTTCGGACGGGAAACACATTAACCTTCTGATTTATCGTTCGTTCGGCAGAAAATTTCCAAACTTGTCCTTCGTTTTTTTGGCTCAAAAACGTCCAACAGATTTTCGATTTTGTGCTCATTAACTGGCCGAAAAACGAAAGATCTTTCTTTACGACCGATTTTCGGACGAATTTTCGTGGAGTGTATGGCCAGCATTAGTCTAACGGTTATTTTAGTTTTCTTTATAATGTAATTTATTTTTCTTTTAAAATCAACATTGGTTTTAATTAAATTGTCTCGCACTAAAAGTAGCAGCAGATTTATTCAATTATATCCATTTTAAGGATGAAGATGATGGACCTGATACTATAACACAAGGTTTATGTACAGCAAATGCTGTTAGTTGGTGTGATATGTGTAGAATTAATTGACATGTGTAGGTTGCAGATTTGATTTAAGATTTTCAAACTTGTAGGGTCTCAAAAGAAATTACTGGTACTTTTCCTTTACAGTTTTCAAAGCTAATGCGAATTCTGATGATCTAATACCACATACACACTATCATTTTTAGGCATGAAAAAATACTTTGTTTTGAAAAAAAATCATTTAAAATGATAATTTCGGGTTCTGAAAAACGTAAAAAAAATTTACCGAACATGCTGCATTTTTTAACGATGTTTTAAACAATGTCGTTTTCGGGTTGTAAAAAATGATCGTGTGTGGGCTAAAACAACGTTAAAAACCGGCGCATGCTCAGAAGCAAGTTATGAGACGGGAGCGCTCGTTCTGGTAAAACTACCATTCGTAATGGAGTAAGCACATTCATCACGCTGTAACAGAGAGAAATGCCTGAATCGTCTTTTACTAACACGGAATCAGCTAAAGCAGCCCCAAGGGTGGCGTCATCTGCATGGAACTTCCCCTTTATAGTGCCGTCGTACGTGTTGTACGTCACCGCGCTTTGCTAGAGCATTTTTTTTTTAAACGATCGTGTGTGCGCAACGTCAATTTAGTAATGAAGTTGGGAAAAAAATACTTTTTTTCTACATGCCGAAAAACGTCTTTTTTTTCATGCCGAAAAATGATCGTGTGTACGCGACATAAGACTCTTTTTTTTATTATGGTCCTCTTCGTTTTAGTGGTCTACAGAATAACACTTGTATAGAAAAATTTTGCCCACAGTTTGCATTTTTTTATTTTACAACAAATTGGGCAAAAAGAACGCATCAAAAATGCAAAATGCACTGCAAGAACAAACTAAAACCAAACTGCATAGGTGTGAACCAGGCATAAGACTTGCACTGCAGTTATGAAAGTAAAGATATCACCCCCTAACTTGCTGGATGGACAGTAAATAAAAGTAGAGTACTGATGAGCTAATCTCTCTGCTCACTCAGCTCTTTTCTCCTTTCAGTATGTTCACTGCCAGTATTTGTAAACCACTGCAGATCCTGATTATGTTCTAGTACTAGTCCTCCCAGAAACAAGTTTCTATACAGGGGTCTACAAGAGGCTGTTGTTAAAACAGTTTGGGGTACTTGCACTATATGATTTTAAAAAATACATTTAATTTAATGGATACAAGACTGCATTGATTAATGTCTTTTACATCTGTTTGGAATTAAGCTTTACAGTGAAAACATGTTTCTTACAAGAGACCTTTTTAAGGACTATCTTGTATTTTTACATTTTCAATCGTCTGTTCTAGCTACCATTAGTGAACATACCATGCTGCTTGAAGGGGCAAATACAAAGCCTCCACAAACTGGTGTTACTTCAGGTCCTGTAAGTGGTGCTGAAATTATGAGGAAGCTGTCCAAATCTCATGCTCATAACGACTCTGCTTTGAAGATTAAGGTAGGTTTCTCTGCTTTTTTAGCTGTGCATTGTGAGATAGAGGAAACACCGTGAAGTTATGTAGTGATAATATTTGTGCCCGAGAGGACACCGGGTACTTCATATTCATAACTACTTGGGTTAGTAGTGACTGTAATGGCTTCTATGAGGGTTGGATTAGCTGTGAATACCTGCCCTTATCTCATATTTACACTGTTTTAAGGACACAATCCTCTGGTTCCTGTATAGTGAGGGAGGGATTTTCAGCAGCCATGTTAGTTTGTGTAATCATCTCTGAGGGGTCCTCATTGGTTTGGAATGTCTGTGACACAAATGTGGGTGCTCTCCTTCCTCCCTTTTGTGGGAGAAGGAGGTGTCAGGAGGATAAAAAAGTTGTTAAGGGCTGTGAATTCCTTGTGGATGATTTCTCTCAGGAGGTGTCTCCAAATCCTGGGCTTTATTTTATACTGTGGGCTTCCTTGTGGATATGGTGCACACTAATTTGAAGTTGCCTCTTCCAGAGTTCTCCTCTTCTATAGTCATTAGATTTGGGTCCTGACGGCTGCCTAAAGGATCCAAAATTCTTTCCAGTGCATACTCAGTTGCAGAAAGTGATGAACACTGATTGGGCTCACCGAACGTTTTGCTCATCAGTACCGGTGGAGTAGGTATTCTGCAAGATATAGAATACCTAATCTTCTGACCTGACTGTTTCCTATTTGAATATGACACTGATGGTTCCGGTGGATGAGGTCCTGGTCTTTAAAGATGCCACAGATAAGAAATTGAAGGCCCTCTAATTGAAGGCCATCCTAATCTCTGGTGAGTGTGGCTCTGCAACCTCAGGTGGCTGTGGTGGGAGTATTACAAACCCTGGGAATAGCTTATGCTTAATACCAAAGAATCAGATCCAGGGGATCTTGCAATTTGGCTGTTCTGGAAGATTTTTTGAGAGCTTTGACCTTTCTCAAATCTGGTGTGGAGATGTCTCTGGTTTTAAGTACCATCAAGAGGCATATCTTGCTCTTTGCTGTTCTGTTTCAAAGACCTGTTATGTGCAGGGTGTCGCACAGATTGCTTCACCTTTGCAGCCCCCATTGGCTCTGTGGGACCTCAGTTTGATCTCATCTGGTTTGCAGACTTCTTTTGAGCCATGCCAAAAGATTCCCTAATGGCTCTTTACTCATAATGTTGTCTTTCTAGTTGCCATTACTTCAACTTGCAGGGTCTTGGAGTTGTATGTGCTTTACTGCAAAGAACGTTTCCTGGTTCTTTACCCACCATAAGGTGGTGTTGAGACCATGGTTCTCTTTTGTTCCTAAGGTGGTTTCCTGACTCCACCTGAATCAGGAAATAGTTTTGCCATCTTTTTTTTTTCCTAATCCTAAGGAACCTTACTCTTCGGATGTCAATAGGATTGAAGTCTACAAGTTTGTTTTAAGAGTCTGAGTTTCTTTTCATTTTGTTGTTCCTCACAAGGGTGCAGGCAGCTTTTTTATCCACCATTTCTAGGTGGATTCCTCAGCTCATTTCTCAGGCCTGTTATCAAGGGAAAGGTTCTTCCTTTCAGGTCAAGGCCCATTTCAGAAGGAATGTCACTACTTTATTTGCAGTCAGGCAAAATAAAAAGAAAAGAGTTGCGCTCAGAAAGCACAATATGACATTGTGAAGAAAAATAAATAAATAAATAAATAAATGAATAAAACACATCTAATTATAAATAAAGTCCATAAATGATGATATGATCAAGTGTAATAAGAGTAGTTCATTTTACAACCCAATCTTAGTTAGGCCATATGAGCTGGTATCACAGAAATATAATTGAACGGTATGTTTAAACAAATGTCCAATAATAACCAAAGAGCAATGATAGCCGTAGATTAAAATATCCTGGAAAAAGAATCACTGTCGATCTCATAAATTTCTGCAGACACATCAAAGGTGAGTAAAGATGTACTCTTACCAGATCCTGGTGTTTACAGGCATATCAATCCACTGGCATCTGAAGGGGGAGATCACCTCGACCACTTGCAGTACATCCACATAGGATTGATGGATTCCACTGGAACGAATACTTCCCACTGGTATAGACTCCTCGTCCAGTTCAAAGAACCGAGGGGGAGAAAAAACGAGGGCTCGCAATGGTGAAATACTTCCAGGAAGTTTTATTAAAAAATGTGCAGCAGTTTACACATTCAAAAAATAGCGGCTAAACAAATATAAAAACAAAGCAGCAGCAGAAATATTTACGTGCGCCCGCGCTTCCGGGGTCACGTTTAACGCGGTGACGTTAGTGCGTGGTTAGGGCGGAGCCACGCACTAACGTCACCGCGTTAAACGTGACCCCGGAAGCGCGGGCGCACGTAAATATTTCTGCTGCTGCTTTGTTTTTATATTTGTTTAGCCGCTATTTTTTGAATGTGTAAACTGCTGCACATTTTTTAATAAAACTTCCTGGAAGTATTTCACCATTGCGAGCCCTCGTTTTTTCTCCCCCTCGGTTCTTTGAACTGGACGAGGAGTCTATACCAGTGGGAAGTATTCGTTCCAGTGGAATCCATCAATCCTATGTGGATGTACTGCAAGTGGTCGAGGTGATCTCCCCCTTCAGATGCCAGTGGATTGATATGCCTGTAAACACCAGGATCTGGTAAGAGTACATCTTTACTCACCTTTGATGTGTCTGCAGAAATTTATGAGATCGACAGTGATTCTTTTTCCAGGATATTTTAATCTACGGCTATCATTGCTCTTTGGTTATTATTGGACATTTGTTTAAACATACCGTTCAATTATATTTCTGTGATACCAGCTCATATGGCCTAACTAAGATTGGGTTGTAAAATGAACTACTCTTATTACACTTGATCATATCATCATTTATGGACTTTATTTATAATTAGATGTGTTTTATTCATTTATTTATTTATTTATTTATTTTTCTTCACAATGTCATATTGTGCTTTCTGAGCGCAACTCTTTTCTTTTTATTTTGTCTTTTTCATGTATATCACATGTTTATTGTTGCTGCTGGATATATTTGTTTATTCATTTATGTAATTTTGTTGTCACTATTTTTAATCAATCAATTAATTAGTTGATTAACTTCCACTAATTGATTTGTATCAAGTGACATACCTTTAGCGCGAGAAATTTCCCCTTGGATAGAATTTGCAGTCAGGCAGCTTTGTGTTGGGTTTCTTCCAATTTTGCTTTTAGATTTTAAAGGTTTTGGCTTTGTTGCCTGTGTTGCCCCTTGTGTTAAATGCTTTTGGACAACTCAAGTAGTCATGAATATGAAATAGCCTATGTCCTGCGAGGTATGATTAAGAAATTAGGATTTTTGATTTACCTGTAAAATCCTTTTCTCCGAGTACATCACAGGGCACAGGGATCCCTCCTTTTTTTGTCTGTGTTCCTCATTGCTTGATACAAAACTGAGGCTCAGTTGGGGTGGGAGTTGTTATGCCTTGGCCTTTTTTCCAGTGTTCATTTACTTGAAGTTGGTAGCATATCCCAAGTAGTCTTGAATATGAAGTGCCCTGAGTCATGTGATGTACTCCAAGAAAAGGATTTTACAGGTAAACAAAAAAATCCTAACTTTATTGACACACAAAAACTTTGCACCAGCAAGGTGTCATGAGAGAAATGTCCTTGTGCACTATTAGAAATGGTATGGATTTGAAAATCTTACATATCTGTCTTAAATAGCAGAATGTGTTTTTTCCATTCCTAGTGCTTATAAGGCTAAACAAAAAAAAAAATGTGTATGGCTTAAAGTAGAAGTCCACCCTAAAACTAAAATGCCTGCGTCTATAGACATCTACGATCTAACTCTAGCCTTGTAAAGAAAAAAAAAATCAGTATACAGTGCGGAAAATAAGTATTTGAACACCCTGCTATTTTGCAAGTTCTCCCACTTGGAAATCATGGAGGGGTCTGAAATTGTCATCGTAGGTGCATGTCCACTGTGAGACATAATCAAAAAAAAAAATTCCAGAAATCACAATGTATGATTTTTTAAACTATTTATTTGTATGATACAGCTGCAAAGAAGTATTTGAACACCTGAGAAAATCAATGTTAATATTTGGTACAGTAGCCTTTGTTTGCAATTACAGAGGTCAAACGTTTCTTGTAGTTTTTCACCAGGTTTGCACACACTGGAGGAGGGATTTTGGCCCACTCCTCCACACAGATCTTCTCTAGATCAGTCAGGTTTCTGGGCTGTCGCTGAGAAACACGGAGTTTGAGCTCCCTCCAAAGATTCTCTATTGGGTTTAGGTCTGGAGACTGGCTAGGCCACGCCAGAACCTTGATATGCTTCTTACAGAGCCACTCCTTGGTTATCCTGGCTGTGTGCTTCGGGTCATTGTCATGTTGGAAGACCCAGCCTCGACCCATCTTCAAAGCTCTAACTGAGCGAAGGAGGTTGTTGCCCAAAATCTTGCAATACATGGCCCCGGTCATCCTCTCCTTAATACAGTGCAGTCGCCCTGTCCCATGTGCAGAAAAACACCCCCAAAGCATGATGCTACCACCCCCATGCTTCACAGTAGGGATGGTGTTCTTGGGATGGTACTCATCATTCTTCTTCCTCCAAACACGGTTAGTGGAATTATGACCAAAAAGTTCTATTTTGGTCTCATCTGACCACATGACTTTCTCCCATGACTCCTCTGGATCATCCAAATGGTCATTGGCAAACTTAAGACGGGCCTTGACATGTGCTGGTTTAAGCAGGGGAACCTTCCGTGCCATGCATGATTTCAAACCATGACGTCTTAGTGTATTACCAACAGTAACCTTGGAAACGGTGGTCCCAGCTCTTTTCAGGTCATTGACCAGCTCCTCCCGTGTAGTCCTGGGCTGATTTCTCACTTTTCTTAGGATCATTGAGACCCCACGAGGTGAGATTTTGCATGGAGCCCCAGTCCGAGGGAGATTGACAGTCATGTTTAGCTTCTTCCATTTTCTAATGATTGCTCCAACAGTGGACCTTTTTTCACCAAGCTGATTGGCAATTTCCCCGTAGCCCTTTCCAGCCTTGTGGAGGTGTACACTTTTGTCTCTAGTGTCTTTGGACAGCTCTTTGGTCTTGGCCATGTTAGTAGTTGGATTCTTACTGATTGTATGGGGTGGA
This sequence comes from Rana kukunoris, assembly GCA_029574335.1. Taxonomy (NCBI): domain Eukaryota; kingdom Metazoa; phylum Chordata; class Amphibia; order Anura; family Ranidae; genus Rana; species Rana kukunoris. The sequence continues at coordinate 530,913,514 of CM056049.1, forward strand.
CAGGTGTCTTTATGCAGCTAATGACCTCAAACAGGTGCATCTAATTTAGGATAATAAATGGAGTGGAGGTGGACATTTTAAAGGCAGACTAACAGGTCTTTGAGGGTCAGAATTCTAGCTGATAGACAGGTGTTCAAATACTTCTTTGCAGCTGTTATCATACAAATAAATAGTTAAAAAAATCATAAATTGTGATTTCTGGAATTTTTTTTTTTTGATTATGTCTCTCACAGTGGACATGCACCTACGATGACAATTTCAGACCCCTCCATGATTTCCAAGTGGGAGAACTTGCAAAATAGCAGGGTGTTCAAATACTTTTTTTCTGCACTGTACATACTTTTTTTTAAGCTGGAGATCAGGTCAGATGGGCTTCAAAAACGGTATGTATACTGATTTTTTTCTTTACAGGGCTAGATATGTTGGTGTTAGATCGTGGATGTCTATAGATGCAGGGATTTAAGTTTTAGAGTGGAATTCTAATTTAAGCCATACACAGGTGTGTTTTTTTTGTTTAGCCTTATGAGCACTAGGATTGGCAAAAACACATTCTGCTATTTAGTAGTCTGGATCTGTCCATTAAATGTACAGTACTGTAGCAGAATGTACAATAGATATACACATGGGATGATTATCATATCTCCAAAATGATGTTTAATTGTAAAACAGTGCTAAAGTCAACCTATCAAAAAATAATATATATGTTACCATTGCTGCCCTCTGTTATTTTCTAGCCATCATGCTAGTAGTATGGCTGTACTAATTAGTGGTTGTGTGACTTGAAAAATTATATATAGGTCAGGGCTACTGACGTTTGAACCTAGAAAAGTAAGAGAGACCACAGTGACTGGCGTTTCTGTTGTGAAACCTTTAAGCTTACATGTACACTAGCCTACCCTAGCCGTGGCTGTGGAAAAGCACCAACTGCGTTTTTGCAGCAATTTGCATTTACCCCTGGTGGTCAAAGTGTTCCTATCCTAAACGCGATTTTTTCACATTCAGGAGAGTGAGGTTTAACTTCACCTAAACGTGGCAGCTCCTAAACTATGCTAAAACCCTATTTGTACATGAATAAATAGTCTTTTATGGATTTAAGTTTAGGAACTTTGGCAAAAAAAATGACAAAAGCTCCTAAATTCAAGTTTAGGAAATGCTAGTGTACATGAAGCCTTAGCCAGGCTATGGGCATTCAAGTACTTACATATTCTTAACAGTAAATTAAATGGAATTTGAAACAAGCCCACAATGACTTCTGTAGCTATAGGCACGATGGAGCTGTTAATCTTCACATTTTACAGCAGAACCACTAAAGGCATTCAAGCCAGTTAAGCACCTTAGCTCCCCCTGCTTCTCCCTCACTGAGCACTTTTTTTACATGAGAAATTGAAAGGCTGCTGTGTCACATTTAGGAGGAGGAGCTAAACCTCTGAAAGAATGACTTGGCTCAATTTTAGGGCTTCAACTATCCAGAGGCCAGTGATGTGTCATATGGAGACATGGGGGAGTAAGTGGAGTAGTCTGCATCCATGAGATATTTATTTGCTTTCAAAAGGTTACTAAGTGCTTCTGAGAACAGCTACAAAGTGGTACACAGTGCACATGTCAGCAGGTCTAGATTGCCATTCAAGGGTCCTTTCACACGTTTACGGACCGCAATGCTTTCCTATGGGTCCTTTCACACGCATCCGCTAACGTCCGTTAACATCCGTCTCCGTTAAGCTCCGTTTTTTTGAATGGAAGAAAAACCCTATTTTTCTTCCGTCAAAAAAACGTAACGGACGAAAAACGGATGTTATCGGACGATCCGTTTAACATCCGATCCGCTAACATCCGTTTTTCATCAAAATATGTAAAAAAAATAAAGTTCTAACAAAAAAAAAAAAAAAAAACGGATGAAAAACGGATGACAACTGATGAAAAACGGATGAAAAAACGGATCTAAAAAACGGTCTGCACGTGAGAAAGGACCCTTAGACTCTTTTTTTTCTATGCATTGGTCTACTTGCATACAGTGGGTATAGAAAAAAATCATCCCCTTTAAAAATCAAATTTTGTTGCTTTGCTGCCTGAAATTAAGGCAGGCCCAGTTTTTGTTTTTATCCAGCTGTTATTACTAAGTGCAACTTCTAACATCAAAGTAAAAGATATTAACACCAAAATGTGAGAAAAAAATTATTTCTATACTCGCTGTATGTGTATTTTTAATATCAGATGTGTAGGTCCATGCAAATAGCGCATCATAAGGTTGCAAGGAAATACCATTTTCTTTCTCGTACATCACGGGACACAGAGCGGCATATTCATTACTATGTGGGTTATATGGAGTACCTTCAGGTGTGGACACTGGCAATCTTCAAACAGGAAGTCCCCTCCCTATATAACCCCCTCCCCTAGAGGGAGTCCCTCAGTTTTTTCGCCAGTGTCTTAGGTGTTGGTCACGGAATAGCTTTGCTCCACATCCTTTGGGATTAAGGGCGGGCTAACCGGATCTGTCCAAGGAGCCTCAGTGCCAAAGTGGACAGTACCCGGGCCCCAAACCGTGGGGTTTTGCCTATAATGCTCCTCTTTGGAGGGCTGGACCCTGGGCCCAGGACTTGGAGTTTGCAAAAAAACCATAAGGTTCCTGTTTTGCCAGGGTGCTATATAGGTCCAGGACAGTGGGTACCTTCATAGGACCCCAGGGCCTGAAGGTCTACTACGCTACCCACGGAGATGGGAGAAGACTGGATCAGTTTGCTGGTCAAACATCCTGCAGCATGGAGCAGGTAAGGGGGAGCCTGCGGGACTTGGTTCGACAGCAGGCTCCCCGGGGTAACCTAAAAGGGGGGATAGCCTGAGTATGCTCTGCATGGGCAACCGTGATCACTATGTCTAAGAGACAGGATGACACCCTTTCTCCCCCCATCACTAGGCCCCCCTGTCTAAAGGTGTTGCTAGCTAACCTGCTGTTTCTTCCTAGAGGCTAGTAAAGGATCCTTAGGGGCCTTGAGAGAGTCCTACCTGGCCGGGAGTTTTGAATCTGCCGCCGTTTCTGCGCCATGGATCTCCAGCAGCGCGGCTCCTCCATGTTCTTCCTGTTTCCGGGTACGCGCGCGCGCGCGCGTGCACGCGCGCGTCTTATTGACGGTTTCGCGCCATCCAGACAGGAGGGCGGGGGGGGGCGGGCCTGCGGCGTCATACAGGGGCGCGCCCTTCTGCTGTTATAGACAGCAGGCCTTGTTAGGGCTCAGTCTGTGGCTGATTTTTTCAAGGAGAGGACGCAGGGCGGCAGAACAGTGACTCCCGGTGGCGGAAGAGGGGTAGTACATATGGACTTTGTCCCAATGTCTTTATTGTTAAGCCAAAAAATCCCCCTTATTTGACAGCAGGTTGGAGGCTGGCAAACTTAAATTAGGGTCATTGTATATGGTCAAAGAAAATATATAATATATAAATTATTTAAAAAAAAAAAAAAAGACCAACATACGGGCCCATCAGTTTGTGGGGACACTAGTGATCTACTCTCCCCTAAACTCTGGAATTGTACTCCTGGCCACTACAGTCTGTTGTGTGGGCGGAGTCCCTCGATTTTGTATTATGGCTTCCAAGGGTTCGGGGTCAAAGGGTACAAAAAAGACCAAAAAACAAAAGGGTTCCCTTTCTGATTCTGATATGCCGATTCTTTCCCCGCAGCTTATTAATTTAAGAAGCGCCTTGGATGAGCCATTAGGGGGATCTGGTGCGGAGGCTGGCCCAGATCAGCCCAGCCCTGTGTTTATCACAGAGGAGATGCTAGCCGTATCCCTAGGGGGGCTAGAAGAGAGAATAGCAGCATTGATCGCTAGAGCTATTCCTGGTAAGAAACGGGTTAGATCCCCATCACCAGGGGGTGTATCCTCAGATGCTGAGATTCTCTCTCCGGAGGAATTAGAATCACAGGAGGATCAACTGGACCTGAACCAAGAGGGTTCAGGGATGGAGGGGTCTACCTCTGAGGAACCATTTTCAGACTCCCAGACAGAGAGACTGTGGGTACAGTCTTTGACGGACATGGTCCGATCGGCATTTAGTTTGCCATTGCCAGAACCTCAGGTTCCTCCGGTATCCTCTCTGGGCTCTTTGAGAGCCCCGTTAAGCAACGCAGTGTTTCCGGTCCATCCTCTCTTGGAGGAATTGATCTTTCGGGATTGGGTACGGCCGGACAGGGTTTTTCTGCCACCGAAAAGATTTGCGGTCATTTATCCCATGGAGGAAAAATTCTCCAAGAGATGGAGGCTCCCAGTAGTGGATGCAGCCATCTCATGTGTGAATAAATCACTAACTTGCCCGGTGGAAAACATACATATGTTTAAAGATCCGGTTGATAAAAGATTAGAAACACTTTTAAAAGCATCCTTTGCTACGGCAGGAGCAGTGGTGCAGCCAGCGGTAGCTGCAATTGGAGTTTGTCAGGCATTAAAAGACCAGACAGAAGAGATGTTAAAAGACATGCCTACCCAACAAGCAGAAGAGTTTGCTGACATTCCCAGAGCTCTGTGTTTTGCGGTAGATGCTATAAAAGATTCCATCCAGCAGGCTTCTCGTTTATCACTATGTTTGGTACACATGAGAAGGCTCTTATGGTTGAAGAACTGGGCGGCAGAACCCCCATGCAAAAAGCTTCTGGCAGGATTTCCCTTCCATGGAGGACGACTCTTCGGAGAGGATCTGGATAAATATATTCAGACTATTTCAAATGGCAAGAGTACCCTTTTACCGGTCAAAAAGACATTCCGGGCTCCTACATTTAGAAGGCAGCTTTTTCCTGTCTCGGGGCCCTCTAATTCCAGGCAGTATCGACGGCCGCCTGCGCGATCCAACGGTAACAGTAGATCGCAGGGACAAACCCCTGGGGGTAAGAAGCCGTGGTATCGCAAACCGTCAAAGACAGCCCCTAAGTCTGCCTTATGAAGGGGCGCCCCCACTCTCACAGGTGGGGGGAAGGCTTCGTCTCTTCTCAGAAGTTTGGGAAGCCAAGATCCCCGACAAGTGGGTCCGGGCATCTGTAACCACAGGTTACAGACTGGAGTTTCTAAGGTATCCTCCGCCTCATTTTCAAGAATCAAGGCTACCAAGGGATCCAGCAAGGAAGGCCTCAATGCTGGCAGCTTTGGATCACCTGCTTTGCCAGGACGTAATTATAGAAGTGCCAGCCCAAGAGCAAGGCCTAGGTTTCTATTCCAATCTCTTTGTCATACCAAAGCCCAACGGCGATGTCAGGCCAATTTTGGATCTAAAGAGGTTAAACGGTTATCTAAGGGTGCGGTCCTTCCGGATGGAATCCATCCGGTCAGCAGCCGCCGCGCTTCAGAAGGACGATTTTCTGGCCTCCATAGACATAAAAGATGCTTACCTTCATGTACCAATCTTTCAGTCGCATCAAAGGTTTTTACGCTTCGCGGTCGGGCAGCGACACTTCCAATTCAGGGCGCTCCCTTTCGGGCTGGCCACGGCCCCCCGGGTATTCACGAAGATCCTAGCCCCAGTTCTGGCCAATTTAAGAATCCAAGGAGTCACAGTCCTAGCATACTTGGACGACCTTTTAATTATAGATCATTCACGGACGGGTCTGCAGAAGGCAGTAAACCTCACGGTTCGGTACCTCGAAGAATTCGGCTGGGTCCTAAACCAGGGAAAGTCAGCATTCCAGCCTACAAAGCAGTTGGAATACCTCGGCATGAGGTTAGACACGGAACGTCAAAAGGTGTTCCTGCCCCTTGTAAAGATCAGGGCGATCAAGGGGTTGGTTCAGTTGGTTATAAACAAGAAAAGACCAACTATTCGCCTGTGTATGCGATTACTAGGCAAGCTAGTGGCCACATTCGAGGCAGTACCATACGCTCAGATCCACACTCGCGTCCTACAGGCAGCCATTCTAGCAGCCTGGGGCAAGAGGGCACATGCCTTAGAGTCCCCTTTGACGCTATCATCAAGGGTCCGACAAAGCCTGGCCTGGTGGTTGAACCCTCAGAACCTTCTAAAGGGAAGATCCTTCAGCCCTGTTGTCTGGAAGGTAGTTACCACAGACGCCAGCCTGGCAGGCTGGGGGGCGGTCTTCGAGGGGTTCTCCCGCCAGGGAACTTGGGTGAAAGCAGAGAGGCAGCTCCCCATCAATATCTTGGAAATCAGAGCTGCTCGCCTAGCCCTGTTGGCATGGACCTCCAGATTAAAGGGGTTCCCGGTGAGAATCCAGTCAGACAATGCCACGGCGGTGGCATACATAAACCACCAAGGGGGAACCAGGAGCCAGGCCGCTCAAAGGGAAGTGAACTTGATTTTTCAATGGGCAGAGGTTCATGTACCCTGCATTTCAGCGATATTCATTCCCGGAGTGGACAACCTGCAGGCAGACTTCTTAAGTCGCCAGAGTCTGTTGCCAGGGGAGTGGTCTCTGCATCCCCAGGTCTTTCAGACAATCTGCCAGAGGTGGGGAACGCCAGACGTAGATATAATGGCATCCAGGTTCAACAAGAAACTAGACAGGTTCGTGTCGCGAGCGAGGGATCCTATGGCCTGCGGAACCGATGCGTTGGTTTGCCCTTGGCATCAATTCAAACTTCTATATGCATTTCCTCCACTACAGTTACTCCCCCGCCTGTTGCGCAAGATCAGAGTGGAGCACAAGCCAGTCATTCTAATAGCTCCAGCTTGGCCCCGGAGGGCTTGGTACTCGCTAGTCCTGAATATGGCAGTGGGAGACCCTTGGACTCTTCCGCTACAACCAGACCTACTCTCACAAGGTCCGATCCTCCACCCTACATTACAGCGTCTAAATTTGACGGCCTGGAGGCTGAATCCCTGATTCTCAGGGGTAGGGGTCTGTCTAGGCAGGTAATCCCTACCCTGATTAAGGCTAGAAAGCCGGTCTCCAGGGTAATTTATTACAGGGTGTGGAGGAACTATATAGGCTGGTGTGAATCCAAAAGATGGAATGGCCGCAAATATACTATTGATAGGGTGTTAAGTTTTCTCCAGCTAGGAGTGGATAAAGGCCTGGCACTAAGCACAATCAAAGGACAGATCTTGGCTCTGTCAGTGTGGTTTCAGAGGCCGCTGGCCACCCACTCGCTGGTAAAGACCTTCTTACAGGGGGTCTTGCGTATTAATCCTCCTGTCAAGGCACCAGTTTGTCCTTGGGACCTAAATCTTGTCCTGTCCACTCTACAGAAACAGCCTTTTGAGCCTTTGGCTGAGATTCCTTTACTCTTACTGACAAGAAAATTGGTTTTCTTGGTCGCCATAGTTTCGGCCAGGAGAGTGTCAGAATTAGCAGCCTTATCATGTAAGGAACCATATCTTGTTCTGCATAAGGACAGGGCAGTTCTCCGGCCCCATCCTTCCTTTCTACCAAAGGTTATATCCAAATTTCACTTAAACCAGGATTTGGTACTTCCATCCTTCTTTCCAAAACCTACGTCTAGAAAGGAGGGGTTGCTGCATACCTTGGATATTGTCCGGGCCATGAAGGCCTATCTTAAAGCTACAGAAAAGATCCGGAAAACAGATGTGTTATTCGTTCTACCAGATGGCCCCAAGAAGGGGCAGGCAGCTGCAAAATCCACCATCTCAAGATGGATTAGACAATTAATCATTCAAGCCTACGGGTTGAAGAGGTTGCCTCCTCCGTTGTCGGTAAAGGCCCATTCTACCAGGGCCATGGGCGCCTCTTGGGCAGCACACCATCAGATCTCTATGGCTCAGATATGCAAGGCGGCAACGTGGTCATCAGTCCACACGTTTACAAGGTTTTATCAACTAGACGTGAGAAGGAATGCGGATTCTGCCTTTGGACAGGCAGTACTACAGGCTGCAGTTTGAAATCCTCGGGATCAGAAACACCCTTGGTTATAAAAAAAAAAAAAAAAAAAAAAAAGTTTTTTCTTGACTAAGTTGGAATTATTATTATGATTTGAGTTTATCTCTAAATTGAATCCTTCTTTGGAAGATGTCTCCCTCCCCTCATTAAAGCATTGCTTTCGGACATCCCACATAGTAATGAATATGCCGCTCTGTGTCCCGTGATGTACGAGAAAGAAAAAGGGATTTTTAAATACAGCTTACCTGTAAAATCCTTTTCTTGGAGTACATCACGGGACACAGAGCTCCCACCCCTCTTTTGGGTGACCATTTTGGGAGGCATACTGCTTGCTACAAAACTGAGGGACTCCCTCTAGGGGAGGGGGTTATATAGGGAGGGGACTTCCTGTTTGAAGATTGCCAGTGTCCACACCTGAAGGTACTCCATATAACCCACATAGTAATGAATATGCCGCTCTGTGTCCCGTGATGTACTCCAAGAAAAGGATTTTACAGGTAAGCTGTATTTAAAAATCCCTTTTTTTTTTTCCGATGTTAACTATTCTGTGTGGTTTTCTTTTATGTTTATTTTAATATTTAGCTATACACTACTATACAGTTACCACAATCAGTTTATTAGTTCAGCTGCTAAGGGCCACTGAGTCTTTACTTTTTCCTGCTATTTCTTTACGGTGTAACAGCTGTCGTTTCTTACAAAGGTATTCAGGACTTTAATGCATATATTCATTTTTCATTCAATGCAGTGTCTTTTACCATGAGATTGTTTACATTTGTCTGCAATAAGCTCTTCTTGCTTTTGTTGTTTAGGGAATCCATCCATATCAATCTTTGAGTTACACCAGTGGAGACACAGCAAATGACTCTCCTGCACATGTCAGCAGGTCTGGATTGCCTGTTAAGGAAAGTCCACGGAAAGAGAGTCTCTTGAGTTACCTGACAGGGAGCTTTCCAAGCCTACACAATCTGCTGGAGGGGACTCCACAAAAAAGTGCTGCTGCTGCAGTTAAAAGCAGTTCCCTTACCAGGACAGGTACCCAATACTTGTCAGGTTAAACATTTATTTCTTTGACCCCATAGTTCTGTGAAATTGCTCCAGTAATACTTTTTTTTAAATCAAATTAGAAAGTTCTAGGAGACTCATTTTGGTTGCAATATTACTTTCCCTTTATTAAAGTGTTACTTAACCCACAACAGTAAAATCAGTCTGTATATGCAGTAAAGAAGGCGGCTTATATTCTGGAACCTATGGGGTTAATCTACTGCATTGTGTAAAAAGGCAGTTTTCTCTAAACCTCCCCTTCTTTTGCTGTCCCCAATCCATCTGCTGATAGCACAGAGCCCTAGGTGTCACTCTGCACATGCTCAGTTTGGTGTGCATTGCTAGAGAGTTTATTTTAAAATTTTTGGGAGGGTGCATGTGATCAGTACAGGGCCAATCAGCACTGTCCAGACAGAGGGTCAGGAGGAATGCAGCCTCATAGGACAGTCAGAGAAAACTATACCTACAAACTTGAACCAGTGCTTGGCCGGACACAGACTGCTATATACTGCGGGTGAGAAAAGGTATTCAGCAGTTTAAATTTACTAAAATAATCGCTTTTTTCATGTTCTGTGTGTTATGGGAGATCAGATATAGTGAATGCAGGATCCTAGGTTTAGTAACACTTTAAGTAAAAGGCAAAGAGCAACATTTTGAAAACGGTATACTATTGTGAAAGTATTCACATTTGAAAACTGCATGCCTTTTTTTCTAACCCTCTATTTTTACATGATAGATCTTGTTTAGATGTATCATCAAACATGTTACATCTACATTTAGTAGATGTAACATGTTTGGGCACATAGTTTATGCCAACTGTGTTACATCTACTGTTCATTGATATAAAAATTTGCAAAATAGTCTCTGTACTGTGGAGGATCAAATAAGATATAAAAACCTGCTAATTACTATCTATCTACAAAGCAAAGCATGTGCAATTCAATAATATTGCTGTGTATGTGTTGTCTCTCACTGCTGCCACCATACAAATATGCAAACAATGCTGAAAGTGTAGAGAATTATCACTCTAAAGTGGCTCTGTGATATAACCTTATTATAGATGTTCACCCGTGGTAACATAAAAGTCCATAAAATAAATCCACCGAAATTGTGCAAAGTAAAGTGTTGAGATCTTCTCCCGGTAAAATAATTATCAATCACAAATCACCTCGCATGCACTGCTGATCCCTTTCCCCAACAGGTATAAACTCACCAAATTGCAATGCCTCCCACTCTCATGGTTGGCATAAAACACTTGAATGGCTGGATATTCACATAAGTGTTTTATGCCAACCATGGGCGTTGGAGACATTGCGATTTGGTGAGTTTATACCTGTTGGGGAGAGGGATTGCGAGGTGGTATGTGATTTAATAATATTCCTAACGGGAGAAGATCTCAACACTTTATTTTGCACAATTTTGGTGGATTTTATTTTATGGACTTTTTATCTTACCATGGGTGAAAACCTAAAATAACGTTAAGTCACAGCGCCACTTTGGAGTGATAATTCTCTAAACTTTGAGCATTGTTGTTCATTGATATAACTTTATTATTATGCAGCCTAATTATTTGTTTACATAATAATTCATTCAGCCTGTCCTTTCTGTTTCATCTAAATGTATGTGTACATTGCATTGTCTTCATTGTGTCGGTGCACGTGCCAGTATGTAGCACTTATGCCTGTAATTTTTCATTTTCTAGTGTATAATTTATTGTTTCATATTCTAAGACATGTAAAACACATCTAGTAAGCTAACTGATAATGGAGTTTGCACAAAAATGTAAACCATCTTCTTACATTGTATACCCAATGGAAAGTTTAAGATCCCAGCCTTAAGAAATGTACTGGTTTCTGTCATTGTTGTGTTACCAAAATATTGAACAGTACATACGTCTTATCAGAAACATTGTTCTGTACGACTTTAGTGAGTCTCTGTCTGTGTAGTACAGAATATTACAATGCCAAGTTAAGCACACAAATCATTTTTTTTTACCCCAGTTTAGTTTACAATGAGTGAAATCTTGGATGAAACTTTTAACTTACAACATTAATATACTTGGTAAGAAAACTTTATTATTAAAGTGCTCTGAATCGTCTCCTAATTTATTGATACAGGGAATACTATGGGCACAGAAATTTTATCAGAACACCCCTTATTGTCTGAACCCTCCTCTGTGAGCTTCTATAACTGGATGTCAAATGCAGTGGGTAATAGAGGCAGTGTGGTACACGAATCACCCCTGATCAAGTCTGGAAACAACAGCCTTCCCACAGGTATTGGCACTTAGGTTTATTTGGACATTTTTTAGTACATGAAGGGACAGAGATCACATATCTGTTTAAGTACCGTATTTATCGGCGTATAACACACACTTTTGTGGATGCGTGTTATACGCCGAATGGCTGTCTCGGAGGGGAAGGAGGGAATGAGCACCGCCGAAATAGAGCTTAATCTCCAGTGTTATGTCCATCATAGGAGCCGGGCCAAGATACTGGACTGCAAGACGAGCCGAGTACACAGGACATCCGGCTCGGTCTATCTCAGCTCGATCCCTCCTCGGCAGGGGAAAGACTGCAGATGGGCACTAATCATGCTGAAAACAGGGGAAAGACTGCAGATGGGCACTAATCATGCTGCAAACATGGGCAAGACTGCAGATGGGCACTATTCATGCTGCAAACATGGACAAGACTGCAGATGGGCACTAATAATGCTTCAATGATAGGCACTAATAAGGCTGCGTTGATGGACATTTAAAATGTAATTTTTTTTTCTTTAAACTTTCCTCTTAAAATTGGGGTGCATGTTATACGCTGATAAATACGGTAATATTCAGAGAGGGTCTCTTTCGTTTTTAAGGCTGTTATAGTACAACAATATAATACAAAAAAAAGCACACTAATAGTGCATTCTACAGTAAAACTAATATCAGGTAAATGTCATCTAATTATTTTACTTTGAGACAAAAATCACACTGCTAGTTGCTGTGCTGCCAGTGCACACTAAAGTTCAGTCTATAAACAACAAAGGAAGGAGCTATTACTCCAAATTAAGGAAACTCCTCCTAAACTGTTGGGTGCAGGATGTACAGTTGCTCAGCTGCCAAAGTGATGAAGTGATGACTGAACTTTGGAGAAAGGACACTCCATAACTCCATACATGCTCTTTAAATCAGTCCAAATTTATTCTATCTCCATAAAGATAAAAGTACTGCAGAGCTAGTCGCGTTTGAAACGCATCTATCTCTGCTGTACTTTTATCTTTATGGAGATATAATAAATTTGGACTGATTTAAAGAGCATGCATGGAGTTGTGGACTGTCCTTTCTCCAAAGTTCAGTCTAGTATTGTTCTAATAGACTTTCAAACCCGTACGTTATCCAGGAATATTGGCTCACGTGTCTTTGTGTGTTATGTGATCATTGTCACATACTGTATATTCATGCTTTCATTCATAAATAACATCAACATTTTTATACACTGTCCTCTGTGTTCATCATTGGGAAGGGTTTTAAAAGTACTTGTGACTTTTTTAAATGCTAAGCTTCTCACATTGGACTTTACGTTAAACCTGAAAGAAATAAAAAGAAAAGGAGCTTCTGGCATCCACCAACAAGTGCTCATTGTCATTTTACACCTAGGTCCTAGACAGTCAACAGCCAGAGTTAAAGTGGCTGTAAAGTCAGAAGGTTTTTCATCTTAATGCATTATACGCATTAAGATAAAAAGCCTTCCGTGTGTAGCAGGCCCCCCCCTAATACTTACCTGGGCCCCATCTCTGTCCAGCGATGTGCACAAGTGTCTTGGCCATTCAAGATTCTCCCTCATATATGGCTTAGACGCAGAAGTGGCAACACTGCTGTCATTCAAAGTCAGTTAGCTAATCATGAGAGAAAGGGGCGAGTCCGCAGCTCTATGTCTGAATGGACAGCAAGCTGCTTGCTGTGGGGGCATTCAACAAGAGAGAGGGGATAGGAGCACAGAAGAGAGACCCGAGAAGAGGAGGATCCAGGCTGCTCTGTGCAAATCCACTGCACAAAGCTGGTCAGTATAACATTGTTATTTTTATTGAAAAATTTCATTAGTGACAGATGCCTTGGTAATTCTGTGGGATCAGTTTTCCCTAATTTATGCCTTCCCTCCGATCCGGCTATTGCCAAGGTTACTATGCGGAATCCGGGAAGAAAGAAACTAGCACCAGCCTCGCACAGAAGGACTTGGTATGCACAGATTGTAAGATTGGCAGCAGGAAACCCTTGGGTTCTTCCAAGACTGGGGCATTTCTGGGTCAGTATTTTCTACCATGTTGAATGCTAGAAAGCCATTCTCTAAGAGTATCTACTATAGAGTCTGGAAATCCTATATTGCCTGGTGTGAGGCTAGGAGGTGGCACCCCCATAGGTATGTCATCTGGAGATTTCTGTCTATTCTGCAAAAAGTACAATTACGGTCGAATTTCGACCCTAGCAATATTTTTTTTGCTTCTCATTCCTTAGTATGAAAGTTTTTACAGGGGATTATTTGTGTGCTTCCACCCGCCAGGTCGCCTCTGTGGCTTTGGGATTTAAATTTAGTCCTGGGGGTTTTACAGAAGCAGCCTTTTGGGCCTATCCTCTGGTCCTCTTGACAAAAAAATTGTATTTTCTTGGTGGCAGTGAAGTCGGCCAGGAGGGTGTCAGAGTTGGCGGCTCTGTCCTGTAAAGAACATTATTTGATCTTGCACCAGGATAGGGTGGTTTTGCGGCTACATCCAGAACTTTTGCCCAAGGTAGTGCCTAGTTTTCATATAAATCAGGATATTATTCTACCTTCATTTTTTCCAAATCCACAGTCTGCAAAGGAGAAATTATTTAATTCTCTTGATGTACGGCCTATCAGGATCTATCTGAAAATGTCGGCTCAGATGCGGACTGATGTTCTGTGTTTGTATTGCCAAAAGGTCTCAAGATGGGACAGGCAGCATCTAAGTCAACTATTTCTCAATGGATAAACCAAGTGATTGTTCAGGCGTATGGATTAGGGGTAAAGCCCCGCCTTTCTCAGTAAGGGCACTCTACCAGAAGAGTGAGTGCTTCATGGGCAGTTCATCATCAAGCATCAATAGCTCAGATTTGCAAGGCTGCTAGTTGGTCTTCGGTGCATACATTCACTGGGTTTTATCAAGTGAAGGACTCAGGAGGATGTTGCATTTGGACGCAGTGTACTGCAGGCAGCAATATAAATCCTGTTGTTCTAATGGTGTTTCTTTGATCATAATGGGTTTCCTCCCCTCAAAAGCATTGATTGGGGACATCCAAGTTAGTTATTATGGCAGCTCTGTGTTCCATGATGTATGCTAAAGAAATTAGGATTTTTTTCTACAGTTTACCAGTAAAATCCCTTTCTTGGAGTACATCACAGGACACAAAAAGATCCCTCCCCTCTTGTCTGGGAAGTTTATTGCTTGCTACAGGTACTTCCTGTGTAGGAGGGGTTATATATGTCTTTTTTTGCTTTTCCAGTGACCATTTACCTATCGATGGAATATAACCCAGTTAGTTATTATGGCTGCTCTGTGTCCCATGATGTACTCCAAGAAAAGGATTTTAAAAGTAAACTGTAGAAAAAAAAAAATTTTTTTGGTTTAAAAGACTTCATTGAAGAAGCTGCAGAAGAGCCTGTAATGCTTTTTTGCAGTGATTTTGTCATGATTTGTGTTTTTTAATCTGTCCCACAACAAATTGGCCAAAAAAATGCATAAAAAAATGCGCAAAAACGCACCTCAACGCACCTCAAAAAGCACTGCAGATTCGTATCGAGAATAGATGTGAACCAGGCATTAAGCACAACATTTTACAGTAAACCAGAAAATAGGTCTACATGCACACATATCAAAAAAACATATTCCACAGTACATCACACCATTAAAAGGGTTTCTTAAAGTGGTTGTAAACACTTTACAACCACTTTTACCTACAGGTAAGCCGAGATTAAGGCTTACCTGTAGGTGCTTGAAATATGTCCTAAACCTCCACGGTTACAGAAATGTCGAGCGCCGATGTCTACGGCGCATGCGCGATCGTTTGTTCTTAAAGGAGGCCGTGACTGACTGCTCCCGCGCGCATGCGCAGGATTGATATCATTGCGGCTCTGGCCAATCACAGCACCCGAGCCTCGATACCCGGAAGTAACCCCCGGGGAGAAATGTTGGCCGTCTGAGTGGTGTACGAGGACGGGGGCTTCGATCTGAGGTGAATATTACATAATGAGCTAGTACGCTATGCATACTAGCTCAATATGCCTTTGTCTTTTTTTCAAAGGTGGGTTTACTTCCTCTTTAAGAAATGTACCAGAAAATGGCACGGTAGTGATCCACAGCCATAAAAAGCATGCATTTCAACTGCCAACCAATAAAAGGAATTTAACTCCATCTCAGTACGGTATTAAGACTCAGTCATTGCCACCTGCTCAGTTCACCAGGGGAGGGTAGGAATCTGTCTCTCGCCAAAATAGCCATGGCCACATAGTTTTAAATCTCTTCATCCCAACCATCAACAGATACAGTGCCTTGCAAAAGTATTCACCCCCCTTGGAATTTTTCGTGTTTTGTGGTCTCACAACCTGGAATTAACATGGATTGTTTGAGGATTTGCATCATTTCATTTACAGAACATGCCCACAACTTTGAAGGTGTTTTTTTTATTGTGAAGCAAACAACAAATAGGACAAAATAACAGAAAAGGTCAATGTGATAACTATTCATCCCCCTAAAGTCAATACTTTGTAGCATTTTCATTGATGGCCAAAAAATTGTCTCATCAGACCAGTGCACCTTCATCCATACATTTTGGGAGTCACCCACATGCCTTTTCACAAACTCAAAATGTGCCATTTTGTTTATTGCTGAAAGTAACGGCTTTCTTCTGGCCACTCTGCCATAAAACCTAACTCTATGGAGTGTACAGCTTATTGTTGTCCTATGTACAGATACTCCAGTCTCTGCTGTGGAACTCTGGAGCTCCTCTAGGGTTACCTTAGGTCTCTTTGTTGCCTCTCTAAATTAATGCCCTCCTTGACCGGTCCGTGAATTTTGGTGTGCGGACGTCTCTTGGCATGTTTGCTGTTGTGCCATGTTCTTTCTATTTGGTTATGATAGATTTGATGGTGCTCCTAGGGATCATGAAAGATTTGGATTTTTTTTTTCAAAACCTAACCCTGACTTGTACTTCTCAACAACATTGTCCCTTACTTGTTTGGAGAGTTCCTTGGTCTTCATGGCAGTGTTTGGTTAGTGGTGCCTCTTGCTTAGGTGTTGCAGCCTCTGGAGCCTTTCAAAAAAAGGTGTGTATATGTAATGACAGATCATGTGACACTTAGATTGCACACAGGTGGACATCATTTCACTAATTATGTGACTTCTGAAGGTAATTGGTTGCACCAGCGCTTTTTATGGGCTTCATACCAAAGGGGGGCAATTATTAATTAATTATTTTTTTTTTACTGAAAAATTGTTTTATGTATGTAAACCCGATTCATAAAATTTGAGCTGGGCACATATACTTTATCTGCAGTATTTTGTTATCTCTCTTCAAAGAACTATGTCCCATAGCTCTCTCCTGAACCGTTCCTCTGTTATCAGCCTGATAATTCCTGACAAATTCATGGACACATCAGATAAAAGCAGCCTGAAATTTCTGTCAGGGGAGGTTGCTAAAATAGATTGGCAGGGAGGGGCCCTGTTACAAAATACTTTTGCCTGTGAACAATTTGTAATGTTAAATAGCTACTCTTGGGATTCACACACTGCTCAGCCGGGTAAGTGTTTAATTTATTATATGCCCCCTTTCCATATCCAGTCTGCTGATTGCACAATCAATCATCTGTATCGCCTGAGATTTTAGCAGAGAATTGACCTTGAAACAAGTGAACCTGCATCAGGATGTAGTAAAGCTGTATATGAAGTAGTAAAAAAAAAATCCTGTCTGTGTAGTGTGACACGAGTATGTGGATCAAAAGATCATTGAAAGATCAATATCAATTTTTTGCCAACAGAGCTGTTTTGTGGACAAATTCATTTTGTTTACACTTGTTTACAAATAAAATGTTTATTTTATTCCAGCAACAACACATAACTTGCCAACCATTCCTTCAGCTTCGGATTTCAACACCGTACTATCAAGTGATCAGAACACAATGGATGGAACCCACTCTCAGCACAGCAGCAGCCAAGATGATATAGCTGGCATTGAAGAAAGCAACCAAGGATTCCCTGCTGTCCAGCTTGCAGATGCACAGGTTGAAAAAAAAAAAAAAAAAAAACCTTTTATAAGACTTATTGAGAACTCGCTTTGGATCTGCACAAACTAACGCTTAAGACCATTCTAATCAGATTTCTGGCCTAAGAAGTTTGACAGTGTAAAATGAATCCCTTGTAGGCATCCATGGTAAAACGGAAATATATTACAGGCTATAAATTCTCACATTTTCTTTGAGACCCTGAGCAAGCCATTTCTACTCTTTCCTTCATTCAAAAAGGTTTTACTTGTAGAGTAACATATTTTACACTTTAGACAAAACTACTAAAAATAGCAGCTCTATTGAAAAGCAATAAACTTTGAAGGTTCTTTGGAATGTTTCACAAAATACTTTTAATTTTTTATTGATTAATCTGATTAACCATACATGCTCAAAGCTCTCTTGTGCTGCGCTAACATTTGGACTGAAGAGTCCAGCACCAAATGAAGCCTTGATGCTCTTTTAGTTGTCCATATAGGCATGCCTATAAAACTCTTTTTAAATATAGAGAGCTGACATATCCAGGGACAGTTGCACACTGCACATCTCTCCAACCCCATGCCACTGTTGACACTAGTTGCACCTGATGATTACCACTTAATCCACTTGGGACTCTCTGTATCCGATAGACAAGGCTGAAAGCTTAAGAAGTGAAAAAAATATTGAGTAGTATGTTAATCTTTATTATATAATAAAGTTGCATTATTGATGTACTCACAGAAGCTTAGAAACAGTGCACATGTTTTGTCAGTTTGACTGACAGAGAACACATTGCTGATGGTCAGAACGAAAAAAAAAAAAAGTATTGACAGGCAGGATCAAGGCTGGGCATTACGACAGCTCTGTGTATCACTGTTTTTCAATAGACTTATAAATTAATTCATTTTTGTGAAGTAATTATATTTTTCCTCATATTAAAAATACATTCATATATTCTATGTTTTAGGTTGTGTTTAAACCTTTGCTGAGTCATACAGGTATCCAGCCACAAGACGTTGTCCCACTAAGCTACAGGATGTACTTTGGTGAACACCTGTCCTTCTCTGGCACTTTAGACTGCCTAAGAGCTGACATAGTTGATTCCGATACTACAAAAGAAAGGAGGAGCAAACGAGCCAGGAGGTTTGCTTCTTTTTTAATATGTTGTCATTCGGTCATCTTATTTCTATAATAAAAGCTGAAATATTATGTCTCTTATTTGTGTCTTTAGACAAGGAGCCATCAATCTTCCTCCACTTGAATTCAAACCAGCTCTAATGCTAGAAACCTTCAGTATAAATGCAGTGGTAATGGAAAAATCTATGTCCACTCCCCAGAACCCCGCCAGTGCACTCTCTTTTCATGACCTCAGCAAAAGATACTATAACACCTTCCACTGTAACTTTACCATATCCTGCCAGTCCATCAGTCAGCATGTAGATATGGCCTTGGTACGGCTTATACATCAATTTAGTACAATGATTGATGACATCAAGGCAACACAGACAGATATCAAGCTCAGTAGATACACAGCTGGCTCTGCTTCGCCCACCCCTACCTTCAAGACAAGGAAACATCGAGATTTTCGCTCCTCTGATTTCAGTCGCAGCTCTCGGGGCAGTCTAAATGGAGGCACAAGATTGAATAATTTAAAGAACAAAAGAGCCAGCACTGATAACAAAAAAGAGTCTCGAAACAAGAACTCATTGGGAAGGTCAGAGCGGAGAACCTCCAAGGTTTCTCGCAAGGGCTCTAAAGATGCAGTAGATCACATGACAATCCAAATGGATGACTCAGATTCCATAACTGTTTCAGAACAAAGTGAGCCCTCTGCAGAGTGCTGGCAGAACATGTACAAACTGCTCAACTTCTACTCTCTTATATCTGACCCCACCGGGTTTTTGGAAAAGTCATCCGAACCTCTTGGTCCTGCAGGTATTTATTAACGCATTATTGTTTTATTACATCAAACAATGTCTCAAGTACCCCGTGTCCCTGTGAAAAATAAAATGAAGGCCAGTGCCTCTGCTGGTTTAAGTTTTTATATGCTTAGTGTAGGTGAATGATATCACTGACTGCATTGCTTTTCTGTTAAACAGACGCCAAAAGGAGGCAAGTTTGCCTGGATATAATAAAAAAGACTAGGAAAGTAACCATGACCTCTCAAGAAATAAGCCTAATACAAATAAAATTCAATATCTCTTTAGAGTAATTGATGCTTGGAAGAGACTTCAGCAGAGGTAGTGAGTTAGTCCGCAATAAGTGAATTTAACCATGATGGGGACTTACATAGATCCTATGAAAGAAAAGGTTAAAAAGGGGGAGGGAAATAATAAACAAGGGGCAGATGGTCCACCTCTTTTCTGTGTTCACACAGGAAGCCTAGAGGCAATGTTACACATATGCCCTTGCTCTAGAAATGGCAGCTCCCAAAATGAGAACCTTCGAAAAAAAAGGTGTGGCCTCGCAACAGGGAACATGTGTTATGCCGCTTACACACACAACCATTTTTCATGACGAGAAATATGGGATTTTTTTTTAATAGGTCGTGAAAAATGGTCGTGTGTAGACTCCAGAGCATTTTTCGCAGCAAGAAAAATGGGCATTAAAAATTTAGAGCCTGCTCCCTTTTTTCTCGTCGTTTTTCACAACGTCGTTTTTCTCGTTGTGAAAAACGGTCATGTGTAGGCTTTAACGACAGGGGAAAAAAAGCGCAAGTTATGAGAAGGGAAATTTGCATAATTAGCCCAAAGGGTGGCGCCATTTGAATGGAACTTTCCCTTTATAGTGCGGTCGTACGTGTTGTACGTCACCGCACTTTGCTCGAGCATTTTTTATCATGATTGTGTGTATGCAGGGCAGGCTTGAGAGGAATCACGTAGAGAAAAACATGAATAACGGTCGTGTGTATGCGGCATCAAACTTGGATACGTAGTCATTAAAATGTTTTGTTTTTTTACAAAAAAGTGTGCATTAATGGAAGGAGCGCTGGACCAAGGGATATAAGAGTCCAATTCATTTATTGTTTTTTACTAAAAAAATAAAAAAAATAAAAAACAACCATCCTGTTTCCATGGTCAGATAAACATTCCCCCCTCATCAGGGCTTCAGTTAAAGAAAGAACTTTAATGGACTCAAAACAGATTTTCACTGTGTGCATCTGTGTACGAAAGCTGGATCAGCAGAGTTACTGGCCAGTAGTATCTGATGTATCTTGCTTTAAGCTGTTGTTTTTTTAATTTTTTTAGGAAGGAGTCCATCAGAGCCAACGTGCAGGGTGGTGTTTGAAAATGAACAGGACAACAATAGCCTGAATAGGAGTCAGAGAAAACGCAGTCTAGTTACAGCAGAGCCTCAGCATGTCACTCTAATAGTGTTTGGAATAGGCATGGTGAATCGCACTCACCTAGAAGCTGACATTGGAGGCCTGACTATGGAATCTGAGCTCAAGAGGATTCATGGAAGCTTTACACTGAAGGAGAAAATGAAAGGTAATGAAACACAATTGGAGTAGGTTAAAAACCATGAATTTTCTTCACTTTTGTGAATTGTGTTTTCTACCACTTTTCCTTTTACTTTGTAATACAAATCAGCATAGTCTACTCTTTTGAAACTTGAAAACTAAAGTTTGTCTTTCCATACAGCAATAATAATATAACCATGCATTACTGTTTTGACACGTTTCCATAAGTCTGGTTTAAATTATATATTTTTGAAACCAATGTTCTTTTAAAGAGCAACAATCTTAAATTCTAACTCTAGGTTTTTGCCCTGGTTTACTCTGGTTTGCTTTTGAAATCACGCTTCTTGCACTGCCGATTTCATTGCAGTTGTGACATCATTTAACAGAAGTCTATGCAAGTTGTAATTAAATTGGTAAAAAGTAGTGCAGTAACTTTTTTCACAATCGCTGCAATATGAACAGTTCTGTTGCTGGCAATGGGGTGCAACTTGTCATGCGATTTGGAACTGTGTGAATGGGGGCTTAGGACTCCCTCCCTGATTTGAGCACTGATTGGCTGTTTGATGACAGTACAGTCAATGAGCTTTGTGACTCTTGGTCAGGGAGTGGTACTAGCAGAATCACCAGGTAAAATTAAAGGAAAAAAGACAAAAAAAAAAAAGGAAAACCAGTGCAGCGACTACATTCAAGGACTGGCTATTTGCAGTATATTACTTTTTTGTTGTATTTAGATATGCTTTTTTTTTTACAGCCTCACTATAAAGTGATCAATTTCCAATAAGTCCTTCCTCACCTGTTTTACATTTTTACACTTTGTCTTTTTAAGATGTACTTCATCAGAAAATGACCGAGACATGTGCCACAGCTCATATAGGAGGTGTTAATATTGTTCTTCTGGAGGGCATTACACCAAATATACAGTAAGTTGCTCTTTTTTTTTTTCTGTCTGCGCATTAACCATACAATATATGTTGATGAAGTAGTCCTGTATCTAGGATTGTCATCTGTTACATTTAGTCAAATTACCTTGTTTTTTTTTGGCCCATGGCTCTCATGTTCAAGGTAATAAGTGTAAGTGAGCACTTAAAGTGTTGCATGAATTTTATTTTTATTTTTTAATAGTTAAATATTTCACAAAATTGCTCAGACTTCCCTAATCCGTGTGTTTTTTTTCCCACTTATCATTTAGCATGCAGACTAACCTTAGTCAAGAGTTCACATGTGTTTTCCTTTCAGCGCTTAGCTTTATTTTACTATTGTAATCATTTCCTGGATCAATCTCCCTCTGCAGTTTTTCTAAAATATTTAATATCGCACTGCATAATCTTGTGGGGTCCAGTGTATCCATAGGTGTGCATAGCCTATAGCATTAGGGTGTGCACCCTAAATCTCAAACGTGTGTGTGTGTGTCTACATAAATATGACCCCGACACATGGATCTCGCTACTGGCACAGTGAAAGATAAGAGCGTAAACACTTCTCTTATAGCAGAGACGGTAAGAGGGAGATCTTTCCAATCTTCGTGCCGATAATGCTAAAGAACATGGGGTGATTAGGGTGTGCCGAGGCACATCTGGCACACCCTGTGCGTACACCTTTGAGTGTATCATAGTTTATTTTAACAAATTTGTACTTTGTACTGAGCTGTTTTATTTGTGACAGCGAGGGGTGAGCAAAAACATTTGATCAATATTCAGCTTGACATATCATTTTGGCAAAATTGAACGCTTGTTGACTCAACTAATTTCACCTTACAATCTGCAAGATAGGCAAGCCATAGATGTGATTTTCTTTACTGCAACAAGGAAAGAAAATCTCATCATTCCCCCATCAACACAGCCAGTCTTGATGGGGGAATCACTCTCATGGAGTTATTGTGTTCTCCCTGCGACAGGAGGGGGTGCCTTCCCTGCCGTGAAAACACAGGTTCCCCATCACTATTTAGGCACACATGGATGTTCCTTGCCTCCGGCGTTTTTTCAGCTGCTGCCCACTCTCCTGTGCCTCAACAGATTAACCAATTTTCCTTTACCCCCTTAAAGTTTCCCTAATCCAGAGATCCTTGCTCTATTTACTGGGTCAGCTTCTCCCCCTTAGGATTGCTTTACTTCCCTTGGAGCATGTAATGTCATTAAGGAGCACTGTGTACCCCTCAGTATTATCCCTCTCCAAAAGGACTCTATGACTGACCATGTCACCTAGGTACAGCTTCAGCTGCTCTTAAAGCAGTAGTAAACCGCTGTGCAGTGCACATTTAAGAGATATTTACAGTACCTATAGATCAATTGAATGCATGGGTGTTTAATTCCACTTTAATTCTAACAGGGATATGAATGTTTAGTGTCACTCAATACACTTGACATTTCAAGAGCATTTACACCTGTGATTAAAACCTAGTCTGTTTTCCTGGCTCCCCCTTTGTGGGACACTCAGACGCCCCCCCTGGAAATAAATCAATTGTTGAAAGCCCTAGTGGACAATATCCCCCGAAGGGCCTAAGACTGTATGATCTAGCCAAATCTTGCTTTGTCAAGATTTAGTGTTAGAATCTGTCTGTCTCCTGTTAGCAATGTACACTAGCTTAGTTCCTCACTGGAAGGGTCCACAGCATGTCTGCCCCCTGACTCCATCTATAGAATGGGAGCTACCATTTTCTCCTCCTTGCAGAAGCCTTAGATGTTGAGGGGCTTTCCTGATTTTTTTTTTCTTTCCCAGCTCTTCTCAGTCTACCTCAGTGCCTTTGTCTGTTGTGAGTCTAGTTCCTTTACAAACCAATATGTTTGTCCCTGAGAACCGGGTAGTTCACGGCAGGATTAATTAGGTTCATAACAGCTAGCAGATAAGAAGCCTATTTCCTCATCTCTGGGAGGTGCATCTTTCATTGGAGAATGATTATCGCTTGGGTTGCATTCTGGTATCCATGTAGAATGGGATACCATCCTGGTGTCTTTTACGTGTAATTGGTAAGTCTAGCTTGTCCTCTGCTCCATCAAAGTTGTGACCCATCTCACCAGTTTAGGTTCTAACATTCCTTGTCTGCCTTACCCTTGTCACCTTCGGTCATGCTGACTTTGTGGAATTAAACCTTGGGTTCTTTGCTGGTTCTAGGAGCCTTTTTTGCACTCCTGGCAGTTTGTGGTTTTAGTCGTTCTTACTTGGTGAATTTCTGGGCTCGGCTGTCCTACAAAAAACATATTTTTGCCATTCTCCAAATACTACTTGTAGGCGAAAACATGCATGTGAATTGAGTTTGGTGGTCTCAGCCCGGCTCCCGGTGGGTGTGCTATGCGAGGTAAGCCTGAGCTTAGTACGCCCACCCCCCTCCCACCAAAACCACCGCACACACTCGAAATTGGGTTAACATGCACACACTTTGGCCACGCGGTCTCTAAAAAAATGAGAGGCGAAGGACTAACAGGGCTGGCTGAGCGGGCTAGATCCTCTCACTCACTCATAGGGGAGTCCCTCTGCCCCGTTGGGCTTCAAAGCGGAGCAGGTAGGGTGCGCTGTGTGGGAGGACTCCCTCACACCCGCCATTGCCACCCGGGGGCATGGAGAAAGATGGCAGATTGCCTCTGGGGGAGGTCTGCCTACTCCCAAACTCCTGCAGTCCGGCTCCTCTCTCGAGTACACGCACAAAATACACTTTGAAGAAAAAAAAAAAAAAGGATTTTTACAGTACAAAAATCCTATTTTATTTTTCTTCCGCATTAAGGCAAAGTGCATTGCAGTTAAGAGAAGAGAAAAGTGAAAGGAAACAATTACACAGTAAACTAGGTTTTGCCTAAATTTCTCTGCTCATCTCAAAGCCAACTTTTCAATCTGTAAAAGAGAAAAATGTTTTCATTGGAAATGGTAATTACCGAAGCTCAAATAGATGAGTAATGCTTTTTTAGAAGATTGTCACACCACACACTACCTAATATTAAAAAGTGATAGGTAGAAATCAGTTAGTTAGGCCTCTTTTACACTGAGGCGCTTCTAAACTGCCAGTAAAACACTGAGCGCTTTTGAAAAGCTTTTCAGACACTTTTGAAGAGCTTTCCATTCATTTCAATGGAGAGGGGCATTTTTTTACTGCCCTGCCAGTGCACTGCCCCAGTGTGAATGCATTCATGGATTTTAATAGAAATAGGTTTTCGTGAGTTTTTCACACTGGAGCGGTTTGCAGACGCTATTGTGCTAAAAATAGTGCCTGAAAAACGATCCTAAACAGCCGCTGCTGTCTCTCCAGTGTGCTAGCAGGGTGGTAAAAAAAAGTCCTGCTAGCCATATATTTGGAGCAGTGAAGGAGCAGTGTGTATACCACTCCTTCACCGCTCCTGCCCATTGAAATCAATGGGACACCGCAGCTATACTGCCGGCAATGCGCCTCTGCAGAGGCGCATTGCAGACGGTTTTAACCCTTTCTTGGGGGTCAACTTTGTGTACAGACCTACAGTATGTCTTTAGTTATTACTGTGTAAAAGCCTGTGTACTTGGGCTTCAACACCCTTTTATAACAATATAATGTCAAGAACTAGTATGTGAGCAGAGTGATAATTGTATTCAATTCTGATTGGGTTGAGGAACTACACTCCTGTAGAAAGTTTAGGTAACCCGCGTTGCCACAACAATTAAACGATGAGCCTTTGTCTATTTAGTCAAATTACTGGTGCACCACTTGCTGTATCACTAAATTAAACGTTAACACTATGATAAGCACATGTAAGCAACATTAGAGATGGAGGAGAGTGGAGCCTGGCTCAAAAGGAACAATGGACAGACTCTAGCCTCAGCTTAGCAAATGTGCCTGGTGCAAGTGGGAACTATAAGCTAGGTTATGTTGCTTAACTGTTTGTACTTTAAACTTGTAGGCTTTAATTTAATTTAATAAGTGCATATTTAGAGAAGCTATCTAAAGTCACTTTCTTAGGTTTTCAATATGTAACTTGACAGCTTTGCGTATATTTTTATCCTTTCTTTGGTTTCTTTTTGTTTCCTTCTTGCTTTCTCTTGAACCTTCATCTTTAGACTGGAGGATTTCCCTACATCTCCAACAAGCACAGCCAAACAAGAGTTTCTGTATGTTCTGAGCATTCTGTGTATAGTGGTTGTGATTGTGATGTGTTTGTCAGAAGTATTTTATTTAATCATTTTGACATCCCTTATTATTATTATTAATGTTATTATTTTCTTTGTTAAAAAAAAAAGATATGGTGAGTATTTAACTTTGGATAAATCCAGCCTACATACAGACAAGAGGAGTAAACTTGCAGTTAAATGAAACAATCCTTTAAGTGCATTGTTAAGAAATCCTTACGTGGTATTGTTTGGGATGGTGCACCTGATCTATAAAGAATTCACAATTTACATGCAGGTTTATACTCTGCTTGATTTACCGTATATGTAGCTATCCAGAAGTGGACGAGAACTGTCACTGTGTATTAGTACTAGCTGCTTTACCACTTCCTAGTTTGCGTGAGAATCCTAGAATTCAATGATAAAATATAATTGGTTATTAGGTAGAAGTGCAGCATATGCTAAAATCAGTGTAGCTATGTATAAGATTCTGTGCTCATTTATTATGTGCAGATTTGCAGAAAGAATTGTAAAATAAATTACACTATATGAAAGTTTCTTAAAGCGGATCTCCACCCTAAAGTGAAGATCCGCTGATCGGAACCCTCCCCCCCTCCGGTGTCACAATTGACACCTTTCAGGGGGAGGGGGGTGCAGATACCTGTCTAAAGACAGGTATCTGCAACCACTTCCGGCCCGCAGTCTCGGGCAAAAGACAGGTTTTTTGGCGACATCCCGTCGCCCCCCCGTTGTGTGCTGGGAACTCTCAGCTCCCAGCACACAGCGGGAGCCAATCGCCGGGCGCAGCGCGACTCGCGCATGCGCCGTAGGGAACCGGGCAGTGAAGCCGCATCGATTCACTTCCTGGTTCCCTCACCGTGGATGGAGGGGGGATCAGCAGGGTGACGAGCGATCGCTCATCCTCTGCTGCGGACGCCGCTGGACTCCAGGACAGGTAGGTGTCCTAATATTAAAAGTCAGCAGCTGCAGTATTTGTTGCTGCTGGCTTTTAATATTTTTTTTCTAGTGGGCCACCCGTTTTAAAGTAAAGCCAATTTAGTTTTTGGTAAGGTGGGAAAGGGTTAGAATTGCTATCCAAATGTATTGCTGTGCCCTTTTTGAGATTTTCCATAATTTGTCTGGTTATTGGGACAGGAAGTAAGTAGGCTCCCCAAGATGGACTGACAACGTTAAAATTACTTTTCATTACTAGATTGGGAAAAGGCTAATGCCACGTACACACGAGAGGTTTTCTCGTCGAACAAAACAATGGTTTTCCCAACGTAATTCCTTTCAAGCCTGCCTTGCATAAACATGGTCACACAAACGGTCGGTGAACTTTTGATTTCCAGGAACGCGGTGACATACAACAAGCCAAGAAAATTAAGTTCATTGCTTCTGAGCATGCGTCGACTTGCTTCTGAGCATGCATGTTTTTTTCCTGTCGTAAAAAAAAGCATACAGACGAACGGTTTTCCCGCTAGGATTTTTCCTGATGGGGAAAAAAAAGAGATCCTGCTCTCTTTTTTTTTTTGCCAGTTTTCCTGTGGGAAAAAGTCTGCTCGAGCATACACACGGTTGGGATTGCCGACGAAAAGCTCTCATCGCAGTTTTTCCAACTAGAAAAACGGACGTGTTTACGGTATGGCATAATACGTCTGAGAGGCTGTCCCTGTCGGGGATATTTCCCTCATTTCATGTGCAGTTATCAGGATAAGAGTTTAGAGGTAATTTCTCCAGTGAAGACAGTAATTCCAACGTACACACGATCGTTTTTCGGCTTGTAAAAAACTATGTTTTTTAAAAATGTCATTTAAAACAATCGTGTATGGGCTTCAGAGCATTTTTCGGGTTCTGAAAAACGACAACCTTTTTTTTCGAACATGCTTTATTTTTTCACAACGTTTTAAACAATGTAGTTTTTCGGGTTGTAAAAAATGATCGTGTGTGGGCTTTAACGTCGTGAAAAACCTACGCATGCTCAGAAGCAAGTTATGTGGCGGGAGTGATCGTTCTGGTAAAACTACCGTTCGTAATGGAGTAAGCACATTCATCATGCTGTAACAGACAGAAAAGCATGAATCGTCTTTTACGAGCCCAAAGGGTGGCGTCATCCGCATGGAACTTCCCCTTATTAGTGCCGTCTTACGTGTTGTACGTCACCACGCTTTGCTGGAGCATTGTTTTTCACGATCGTGTGTGGGCAACGTCGTTTTAATGATGAAATTTGAAAAAACTTTGTTTTTTCTAGAGGCTGAAAAATGTCCTTTTTTTAACAAGCCGAAAAAATTATCGTGTGTACGCGGCATCAGACTTTCACAGAGGTTTTAGCAGTTCCCGACCATGTTATATAATGGAATGTTTCTTATATATTATTTATTTATTTTGCCATTATATCCCAGTAATAGAGACTACTATAGCAATTAAATCAAGTAGGGACTTTCAAAGTGGTTGTAAAGCAACTGGGGGGGGGGGGGGGGGGGGGGCAATAGGAAGGCATGAGCAGGGGACCCTGGAAAAGAAGGTTGGGGTTGCTCTGTGCAAATCCATTGCACAGAGCAGGTAAGTACAACATGTTTGTTATTTAAATAAAAAAAGATCTTTATAGTCACTTTATGGTGTCACACAATTCCCCACAGAAATTTTGTTTGACCAAACAGCAAGGGCTGGTTCACACCACAATTTCTGTGTTCTGTATGTATTTCTGCCTTCGTGGTTTTTTGATGCGTTCTGTTGTATTTTTTCCCCTTCTTTTTTTCATCATCTCAATTAAGGATATGTGCATTCCGATTCGGATCGGTACAGTTTGGAGCGCTTAGAATGGTCCGGTCTATTCTTCTGAGCATTTCCACTGCAAGTCAGACCGTCCTGGGCCATTCAGGGTTTAGAAAGAATGCCTAGGGTGTCCACCAATCAGTGGAATGTATTGTAAGTTCGCCCTAACCGAACCGTTCCATTTTCTATGGCCCCACATCTGAAGCAGGACCCAGATGGGTCCGGTACGGTTCGGGTTTATGGCACACTTTCATAATGGAAACACCCAAAATAGCGTACCGAACTGATCCGCTCAGTGGAAACCCAGGCATAATAGTACCACACCCAGGTAGCATAAAGAAATTGCACCAATCAAGTCCCAAATTTGATTCACAGGTCCTCTAGTACACTTGGTGGTTGGTGGTTAACAAAGAGCTCATCCAGCTTAGCCAATATAGCAAGGATAAAGTACAATCCCAACTCCAGGTTTTAGAGCAGCATATGCTCCCATCCAGATGATGTCTTTTTCAGAAAAGGTCTTGCATATTTTAGCAGGGCAATGCTAATCTCCATACTGCATCTATGACAACTGCATAGGTTTTTAGTAAAATAGTCCAGGTTCTTAACTGGCCTGCCTGCAACCCAGACCTTTTACCAATTAAAAATATTTGGCGCATCTTGAAACTCAAAATACGTCAAAGATGACCCAGGACTGTGGAGCAGTTAGAATCCTATATCAGGCAAGAATGGAGCAACATTCCTCTCCCAAAACTTGCAGAAGACTGCAGAGGAAATAAAAAAGCCAGGCAGACCATGCCCTTCTGACAAAAACTCCAAATATTCTAGACCAGGGGTGTCAAACAGGCGGCCCTCCAGATGTTGCAAAACTACAAGTCCCATGAGCCATTGCAAGGCTAACAGTTACAAGCATGACTCCCACAGGCAGAGGCATGATGGGACTTGTAGTTTCGGAACAGCTGGAGGGCCGCCAGTTTGACACCCCTGTTCTAGACAATGACTTCAGCTAGCCTGATGGAACTCAACTGTAGACAATTATTGCTTTACTATCATCCACTTATGTTAAATAGCTGCAACACACAGGAGGCGCATAGCCATCTGTATATTCTACAATGTTATTCCAAAGCACAGGTACTTTTAGTGCCAACCGCCAATATTTCATTAAATCGGAAAGAGTATATTCATTTTTCGGCATGAAAAAAAAAAACATTGTTTTTCAGCAAGTCCAAAAAACTATGTTTTTCCAACTTCATCATTAAAAACGATGTTGCCCACACACCATCGTTTTTGAAAAATTCTGAACAAATCGTGGTGACGTACAAGACGTTCGACGGCACTCTAAAGGGGAATGTCCAATTCGCCTTCGGGCTGCTTTTAGCTGATTCCTTGTTCGTAAAAGACGATTCAAGCTTTTCTGTCTGTTACAGCGTGATGAATGTGCTTACTCCATTATGAATGGTAGTTTTACCAGAACGAGTGCTCCTGTCTCATAACTTGCTTCTCAGCATGCGCGGGTTTAAAACGTAGTTTTAGCCCACACACGATAATTTTTTACAACCTGAAAAATGCATCATGTTCAAATTTTTTTTTGTCATTTTTCAAAACATGAAAAATGATGTAAAGCCCACACACGATCATTTTAAATGACGTTTTTAAAAACGTCGTTTTTTTTCATGCCGAAAAATGATCGTGTGTACGCGGCATCAGAGTGGGATCAGCTATAACATACAGTATATTGTATCAACTCAAGGCATCTGTATATTCAACTTGAACATCCGTTGAAGTGTCTGTCTTGAATATTTGGAGTTTTTGTCAGAAGGGCATGGTCTGTTTGGCCTTTTATGTCCCTTGCAGTCCTCTGCAAGTAGTTTGTCATATCCACATAGGTTACCATACACAAGCACTATATGATTTAAATGTTGTATTTCCATATGGTTTGAGGAAATGTGCAATTTTTTTGTAGTACTGTTTAGGCTGACACATTTTCTGTGGTGAATGGTGGAACACCTTAAAAGTCCCTTCTTGATGTAATTGCTGCAGTACTTTCCCAGTTATACAGTAACATCAAAAAATGTTGGCTTGAGTTCCACTTTAACATAAATTTGAATACCATTAAAGTTAACTTAATTAGATGCATATCATAGTCTGCAAGTTTCTTGTTTATGCCTGTTGCATATTCAAAAAAATATTGCCCTGATGAGAACCAAAGCATATTGGTAAAAACAGTGACTGATATCTTGCTCTGATCTTTGTATGTTTTCACGTTACTTTAAGAAAACGTAATATGCACACATTGTCTTGGCACTCCAGTCAGCAAGGTCTTATCTAATTTAGCCATACTTACAGTTGCAATTCGAAAGTATATTCTGGTGTGCTGTTGTAAGCTGCAGGTTACTTGTCGATTTCCATCTTTTTTTTTTTTCTTTTTTTTTTCTCAAATATTTTTTCTTTTTCATTTATTTTTTGCTCGCTCCATACAAAAATAAGACAAAAATAAATATTTATAGCTACAAAGACTTCTTAAAGCGGAGTTCCACCCAAAATTTGAACTTCCGCTCAACCCACCCCCCTCCTCCTTACATGCCACATTTGGCATGTAATTTTTTTGGGGGGGAAGTGGGGGTTTCAGGAGGAGTGGGACTTCCTGTCCCACTTCCTGCTTCCGCCGAGGGGCTGGTTAGGCGATTAAGCCTTAATCGCCTACAGCAGCACCTCCCTGTAGGCGATCGCATGGGACACTGACAGGTCCCATGCGTTCGCCTGTCCAATCAGAGGCGGGCCGCGCCGCATGCACAGTTCCGCTCGCGCATGTGCAGTGGCTGTCCGGCGGTGAAGCCGAAGGCTGTCACGGCTGGGTGCCCACAGTCGGAATGAAGACGCCGGCCGGGGAGGGGGGGAGAGGAACGGAGCGGAGCCCCGGTCGGCGCGTCGCTGGAATGTGGAGAAGGTAAGTGAATGTTTATTAAAAGCCAGCAGCTGCACTTTTTGTAGCTGCTGACTTTTAATAAACATTACATTTGGCTGGAACACCCCTTTAATATACATACAATAAGATAAGATAAAAAAATAAATAAAGACAACTAACAAGACAACGACACAAAGGATTGTTCAGATTAGAACAGCTACGTTTCAATAAGCAATTCTTAATATTGCCCTAAGTCGATTTCCATCTTTACTCTTCAATTGTGTCAGGTCTGTAGGTTGTTTATAGTAAGGCCGCGTACACACGATCGGATATGTCCGCTGAAACTGGTCCGCCGAACAGTTTCAGCGGACATATCTGATCGTGTGTACGACCTAGCGGACAGGTTTTTCCAGCGGACAAATTTCAAAGCATGCTTTGAAATTTGTCCGCTGGAAACCTGTCCGTCGGAAATGTCCGCTGGTTAGTACGCCTAACCAGCGGACATAAATCTCCCGAATGAATTTGACGCATGCGTGGAAGTATTTTACTTCCTGGAGTGGTGACGTGGCGGCGTCAACGTCACCGCATCCTCAGTCTGAGGGGATTTTCGTCCGATGGTGTGTACACGCCATCGGACCAAAATCCGAGGAGACATGTCCGCTGGAAACGGTCCATCTCCCTGTGTGTACGCGG
The DNA here is from genome assembly GCA_029574335.1 of Rana kukunoris. Lineage (NCBI taxonomy): Eukaryota > Metazoa > Chordata > Amphibia > Anura > Ranidae > Rana > Rana kukunoris. The sequence continues at coordinate 530,945,538 of CM056049.1, forward strand.
CCTTAGGGATATTGAATCCAACATATTTGTAGTCTTCAGACATTTTGAAAAAGAAGGTATGTCACAAAGGATGAGATAGAAAGATCCCTGATCCAAATGACATGCCTTATTTGGTGGTAGTTCCATTTGTATGATACTTCTAGTTAGAATTTTTACTTTGTAGCTGAAAATGCAACTGAACTGTGTACAGGATTGTCTGATCTTCTAACTCAGATTTTAAACTCGAAATTTACACTGAAATTCTGTATTCACCAATACAGGTAGTTTACTGTGAAGTGTTTTGCACTGTACTTTATCTGAGACTGGACAAACAAGAGCATGTGTGCAGTTAATGCATGAAAATTGATTGGTAGCTTGTACTACCAGCTTGACGGATGGGTATTCAACATAGTCTTTCATTAATCCTTTTTTATTCCTTTCTTTACACAGGACCGTGGTCAAATGCAGTATTGCAAAGTCCCAGGCACTGTATAGTGCGCAGAGGGGCCTCCGAACAAGCAATGCTGCTGTGTTTAAAGTTGGAGCAATCAGCATTAACATTCCACAGCACCCAGCTACATTGCACAGCATGATGGTGCGCAGTTCTCACCAGCTCTCAAAGCAGATCTCAGACCTCATCAGGCAGCCTTCAACAGTGTGAGTTGTGCTATACTTATCAGAAATTAGTTCAGTAGGCCGTCCGTTTACTTATGGTGCAAGTACAAATGTGTCTTAGAACATTGCATAAAGCAAGATCATTTCCCAGCAGATAATCCCTTCAGAATGGTTTGAGACTTCACAAGTGCATCTAAAGCAAATACTTTTTTTGTTGGTTTTGAAAATTTGGAGAGTTTTGGGCCAGTATTCAAAACTTGTCAGTTTTTTGTTTTGTTTTTTTGCTATCTGTTCCCAGTTAAGGAGATATTTCTTTATTTCCTGTTCTGTACACACAACGGGAAGTGAGATAAAACCAGACATTTTTCCCTTTATTTCTATTCTGGAAAAAAAATTCCCTCACTTTTTATTCCTTTGACAATGGTCACTAGAACAAATAGAGAAAATGAAATTTTGTATCGTAGACACAAATGGCAAATAAAGGCTTGGCAGGGGCACTAACCTTTCATTACCCTATCCAAAATCGAAAAAAAAACACTAGAACATTAGAAACCCTACGAATTTGACCCCTTCCCACCAACCACACACATATACACGGCCTCATTGAAGTGGGCTTTTTTTTCATGGGGTCGCATATATCCCTATCTCCTTTTGTGCCTGGGGCACAGAGAGCCCCGAGTCTCGTACTAATGATGGGGACCCAGGACTTTTGCTTTCTGGGTCACCTGATCGCTATGATAGCCTCTGATTGGCTATCACAGTGATCAGTTACTGTGAGCCCACCCCTGTGTTTATTTCCTCTTCTGAATAAAGATAAAGATACAGGAGGAAATGTAAACAAACCAAAGTGTATAATAAATTTAAATAAAGACAAAAAATACTAAACCTCAATATTTGCCAGGATTAGTGTTGGGGTCAAGGTCGGAGTCAAAGGTCACAGTCAGCATATTTTGGGTAGAATACAAAAAAAAATTGTATCTGTGTCAGTATGTTTTAGGCAGGAAAAAGCAAAATGTGCACCATTTTTTTCTGGGCTGTACTACGGGTACAAATAACAACTAACCTACACATATGTGGTATCGCTGCAATCGTCAGGAACAGAAGACTCTATTGTGGGTTGTTCTTTGGTGGTAAATTATGATAATAGCAAGAAATTTACAGCTAAATTTAAAAAAAAAATATTTTTTATTTTTACTCTTTTGGGGCAGTTTTCCTTTGATAATAAAAAAAATGGGAGATATCTGCTACCATTTAGCACCAAAAGAAAGCCTAATTTGTCTCGGGAAAAACAACAAGGTATAATTCACCTGACTACACAAAGTATTTGTGCCTATATGTACAGTTTTACAAAAACATGTCAAAGTTGCAAAATTGTGCTTAGGCATTTACATTTATTTTATCCTTAGGTGTAAAAGGGTTAAATGTAGGGTCATGCAGCTAGGCTGGTCTGTTGTGATAAATTACATGTAGAGGCCAAGATGAAGAGTTTACATTTTTAAACATATTTCCAGACGTTTCCACCAGATCATTTGAACAATGCCTTTTACACATTGATCTGTGTCTCTTTTACAGGGTGCCCCCTCCAAAGGAAGATGTAGCAACTCCATTGCTATCTGAAAAAACCCCGTCAAGTGTTAATCAGACTCCAATTGAAACAATTGTATTCCCTCAACTCCCCGAAGGACTTGAAAAGAAGCCTATAGTGCTAAAGTTCAGTGCAATGTTGGATGGTATTGCTATTGGAGCTGCATTGTTACCTTCCCTCAAAGCAGAGTATAAAATGGGGAGAATGAGAAGCCATGGGATGACAGGTAAAGATGAGAGCTATAATGCCTAATGTTAGGCTCAGTCATATTTAGGCTCGGTTCACATACATGCGAATTGGATGCATTTTGAACAGTGTCCGATTCACGTGACATGAACCAAACGGTTCATGTATGTCCGTGCCGGCTGCAGAAAATAAAAAAAGAATTCTGTACATTTTTCATTCTAGTTAAGATCCGATTTCAAGTAGAAAGAAGAAAATATAAGCATTCCTTTGTTTCCTATTTTAAACCTTGAATGCATTTTTATTGCAGGTGCACAGACAAGGTTTACATTTGAGCTCCCAAATCACAGACTGCGCTTCACATCCAGGGTCTCTTCTACAGATATGTCAACTATTCCCCCCTCAGCCAGTCTCAATCTTCCTCCAGTCACCATGCATGGTAAATACATCATGGAAGAGCATGACAACTACTCAGATCAAGCCTGGAGCATCGATGACCTTCCTGCTAAGCACAGTTACTACCTCCAGGGAAACTATTTACGTTGTGTGGCTGAGGTGAGTAGCCCAAAAATGACTTTCTCAGCAAAGCATATCCAACTGCCTGCATGCCTGAGCTAAGACCAGATGAATTCCAGGAAGTAAATTCTGCTTCTATCATTTGCCATTGCTCAAGATGGCTAGAAAGGTTATAGAAGTGTTTTTCAAAGTGATTTCTCAGTCAAAGCATGGATGAATGGCTGAGTTTGCTCTAAATATTAAAAATTAATTACTGTGGAACCTCGGATTACAAGCATAATCCCTTCCAGGAGAATGCTCGTAATCCAAAGTACTTGCATATCAAAGCGAGTTTCCCCATTGAAGTCAATGGAAACAAAATAATTTGTTCCGTATTGACTTCAATTGCATGCAATACTGCATGCGACCAGAGGTGGGGGGCGGAGAGCCTCGGAAACGTCCGGAAAGGCCCAAGGACACCCTTAGCTGACCTTGGAAAACCTCGGAAAGACTCCGTTCCAGAGGTTTGCTGAGGACAGCCGAGCTGTCCTCGGGCCTTTTCATGCATTTCGGAACGGCAATGATCGGCGCCGTTCGGCTCCAGCACCCCCCCACCTCAGACCAAACGCGGTAGTGCACACCCCTTTGGCCTGAATCCTGCTTGTTTTGCAAGACAACACTTGCAAACCGAGTTATGATTTTTTTAAATACAATGCTCGTATTGCGAAACGCTTGTTAATCGCGTTACTCGCAATCCGAGGTTCCACTGTATATAGTATAAGACTCGACAAATTGCAGGGATGCACAATTCCTATCGCCTGATGCCTGGGACGTGTACTTCTGGGCTTTGGGCAGTTTACTTATCAGATTTCCTTTTGGTCAGCTGCGCTGCCGCTGAAACACTTCCATACACCCCACGCGTGCGCCCCACTTTATGTATCCTAGGCTTGGCCTGCCCATCTGTGGGTAGGTAGAGGGTAGGGATGTGTGTCCGCTCTCCTCCACTTCTTGTTGCTGACCCAGAAATTATGTGTATGACATCACTTCCGGGTCCCCTCTGACAGTTTCCATCAAGGGCGTGAAAGAGTGTAATGCAGTCCCATGTGGCTTTCACACTGGACAAACAGCAGCCTCTGTTTAGGGTAGGTTTGCAGGCGCTATTTTTTGCGTAATAGAGTTTGCAAACCGCCCCAGTATTAAAGGGGTCTAAATGTTTCAAACTATTACAGTGTACTGCTCTTCTGTTTATTTTTGTTGTCAGTTTGAAACTAACAGACTGTCCATCTGAATTACAGGTTGGGTCATTTGAGCACAATCTAACCACTGACCTACTGAACCACCTAGTTTTTGTACAGAAAGTCTTCATGAAAGAGGTCAATGAAGTAATACAGAAAGTCTCAGGTTTGTGGTGTTTATATTATTTTTAGTTCATCTTGTTTGTGTGATTGAAAAAAAAAAAAACAATCAGAAAAGTTTGTTGTATAACAGAAAATGTACAGGACCCTTAAGATTATTTTTAAAAACTTTTACGCATGTGTATAATTACAGGCAACCTTCGTCTCATGAATGTAAAGTTTTAAAAGTTTCCATTATGTTTCGGTTATTGATATCCAACCTAATGTCTACAATTAAAATGACTACAAACACTATGGTAATTTCTATTTAGGGTTGTCCCGATACTAGTATCGGGACCGATACCAAGCATTTGCCCGAGTAGATAGGGGAGTTGCAAGTCTTCTCTCTCTCTCCCCCCCCCGTGCTGTTTTGCCCCTGTGCTCCGTGCTGTGCTGTCTTTCCCCTGTGTTCCGTGCTGTGCTGTCTTACCCCCGTGTTCCGTGCTGTCCTCTCTCCCCCCCGTGTTCCGTGCTGTCCTCTGTCCCCCCCCCCGTGTTCCGTGCTGTCCTCTGTCCCCCCCCCCCCCCCCCCCGTGTTCCGTGCTGTCCTCTGTCCCCCAGTGTTCTGTGCTGTCCTCTGTCCCCCCCGTGTTCCGTGCAGTCCTCTGTCCCCCCCGTGTTCCGTGCTGTCCTCTGTCCCCCCCGTGTTCCGTGCTGTCCTCTGTCCCCCCCGTGTTCCGTGCTGTCCTCTGTCCCCCCCCCCGTGTTCCGTTCTGTCCTCTGTCCCCCCGTGTTCCGTGCTGTCCTCTGTCCCCCCCGTGTTCCGTGCTGTCCTCTGTCCCCCCCGTGTTCCGTGCTGTCCTCTGTCCCCCCCGTGTTCCGTGCTGTCCTCTGTCCCCCCTGTGCTCCGTGCTGTGCTGTCTTTCCCCTGTGTTCCGTGCTGTGCTGTCTTACCCCCGTGTTCCGTGCTGTCCTCTCTCCCCCCCGTGTTCCGTGCTGTCCTCTGTCCCCCCCCCCCCCCCCGTGTTCCGTGCTGTCCTCTGTCCCCCCCCCCCCGTGTTCCGTGCTGTCCTCTGTCCCCCCCCCCCCCCGTGTTCCGTGCTGTCCTCTGTCCCCCCCGTGTTCCGTGCTGTCCTCTGTCCCCCCCGTGTTCCGTGCTGTCCTCTGTCCCCTCCGTGTTCCGTGCTGTCCTCTGTCCCCCCCGTGTTCCGTGCTGTCCTCTGTCCCCCCCCCCGTGTTCCGTTCTGTCCTCTCCCCCCGTGTTCCGTGCTGCCCCCCCCCCCCGTGTTCCGTGCTGTCCTCTCTCCCCCCTCAATTTGTCAGGGGGGAGAGCGGAAGTAGGAGCCGCTAAATCCGGCTCGTACCTTTTCAGAATGAACAGTCAGTGATCACTGACTGTCCATTCACATAACTAAGCATCGTAACCTGTGATTACGATGCTTCAGTTTTTGAATTGAGAGGAGCTTCTCTCCATTCTTAGCTGAAGCTGCTAAGAAAGGGACTGGGGAATCTGTGTCCTTAGTCCCTTTCTCTGTCTTAAAGGGGAGATGTCAGAGGTCTGTTAAGACCCCAGATATCTCTCCAAAGACCCCCAACAGGGCTGATAAAAAAGAAATAAAAAAATTGCAATAAATATAAAAATAAATAAATAAATAAAAATGTAAATAAAATTTTTTTAAAAACACACTGACAATCCACCCCCTCCCCCTAAAAAACACACAAAAAAAATTGTAAAAAAAAATCACTGTAAAAAAAAAAAAAAAAATACTGTCACGTGACATTAAAAAAAAGTATCAGTATTCGGTATCGCCGAGTACTTGAAAAAAAGGATCAGTACTTGTACTCGGTCTCAAAAAAATGGTATCGGGACAACCCTATTTCTAATACCTGTACATTTTCTAGAAAGAGCACAGTAGATTGCACACTTGTCTAAACTAAAGTAAGGCAAATGATTTAGAATTTTGATTCCATTTCTGAGTTTGTTTCGATATGATTTGAATGCACAAACAATTTCTGCAGCATGATCTTCAGGCAGTTTATGTTATGCATGATATACAATTATTGGAGCACTAAGTTCTATTTAACAACTGGTAAGGCTATAAGAAAAAAACTTATCCTACCTGAACTGGCTGTCCTGTATTATAAATGTTCTGAATCATACCTGGGTGAAAACTGAAGGCCAATTATATTATCGACTGTTTGCTTTGAGCATCAGTGATACTATTAACAGTTTGTTTTTATATATTTAAGTTATGACTGTTCATCCACATGAACCGGTTAGACTTTAAATGAGAATTTGAAATTATCACTTTGAATGAAACCGGTTGTAAGAATATTACCGTATATACTCGAGTATAAGCCGAGCTTTTCAGCAAATTTTTTTTGTGCTGAAAATGCCCCCCTCGGCTTATACTCAAGTCTGTGCCTGCACACCTAATGAGAGCCGTATCAAGCATACAGTCAGACAGCGGCCATCCATCCAGTGTTCAAAAGCCGTGCCTCCTCCTCGTTCTCAGCTGTGGTAATAGGGGAACACTCAGTTTCCCAGCAGTGAGTTAGTGCTCAGTGTTCCGCCTATCATGGTCATCCTCTCATCCTCGTGGCTGCCACTTTCGACATGCTATTCAGAAAATGCTAGTTACTTTGCTTTAACTGGCTACTTCATTGCATGCTTTTTCTGGGACAGTGCCTCCGAAAGTATTAAAGCCCATTGAAGTATGATTGCCAGACAGCTAGTTTACACACATGAAGGTCAACGGTGGCTACATATTTCTGGTGGCACAGTTTTTTTACAGATGTTTTATATATTAAGGCATCAATAGAGGAATGCAGTGTTTAATAAACACTCACCTTTTTAACCAGCTCTGCCAGCTTAGACGGATGTGTGGTTTTCTTGGACCTTACAGCCTGCTGTATCCTTTTTAGCTAGGTGTAGGTCTTTAACTTCTAGTGCATATACAGGGGTAAGGAAAAGTTTTGCCATAAGGTCCTGGAAATTAAACTAGGTTACTATATGTTTATAGATTTAATACCAACATCACTTGCATTTAAGTCTTCTGTTTGTTTGTTTTTATACATCTTGAGATTTTCCACATTTTGTCATGTTACAACCAAAAACGTAAATGTATTTTATTGGTATATTGTGTGATAGACCAACATAAAGTGGCATATAGTTGTGAGGTGGATGAATAATTATAAATAGTTTGCCAATTTTTTTACAAATAAATATGTGAAAAGTCTGGCAATCTGGAATTGTATTCAGCCCCTTTTACTCTGATTCCCCAAACTAAAATATAGTTGAATCAATTGCCTTCAGAAGTCATTAAATTGGTAAATAGAGTCCATCTGTGTGTAATTTAATCTCCATATAAATACAGCTGTTCTGTAGAGCCCTCAGAGGTTTGTTAGAGAACCTTAGTGACCAAATAGCATCATGAATGCCAAGGAACACACCAGAGCGGTCAGGGATAAAGTTGTGAAGCAGTTTTAAGCAGGGTTAGGATATAAAATTAATATCCCAAGTTTTGGATATCTCACAGAGCACTGTTCAATCCATCATCCGAAAATAGAAAGAGTATAGCACAACTGCAAACCTACCAAGACATGACAAACTGACAGGCCGGGCAAGGAGAGCATTAATCGGAGAAGCAGCCAAGAGGCCCATGGTAACTCTGGAGGAGCTGCAGGGATCCACAGCTCAGGTGGGAGAATCTGTCCACAGGGCAACTATTAGTCGTGCCCTCCATAAATCTGGCCTTTATGGAAGACGGGCAAGAAGAAAGCCATTGTTGAAAGAAAGCCATAAGAAGTGGTGTTTGCAGTTTGCAAGAGGTCAAGTGGGGGACACAGCAAACATGTGGAAGAAGGTGCTCCAGGCAGATGAGACCAACGTTTTACTTTTTGGCCTAAAACCAAAACGCTATGTGTGGCAGAAAACTAACACTGCACATCACCCTGAACACACCATCCCACAGGGAAACATAGTGGTGGGAGTATCATGTTGTGAGGATGCTTTTCTTCAGCAGGGACAGGGGAGCTGGTCAGAGTTGATGGGAAGATAGATGGAGCCAAGTACAGGGCAATCTTAGAAGAAAACCTGTTAGTCTGCAAAAGACTTCAGACTGGGGCAGAGATTCACCTTCCAGCAGGACAACAACCCTAAACATACAGCCAGAGCTACAATTGAATGGTTTAGATAAAAGCATATTCATGTGAGAAAATGGCCCAGTCAAAGTCCAGACCTACCATACTTTTTCAAGCCACTGTAGGTTCTCTAGGTTTGTTCTTAAGTTGAATTTGTATGCAAGTTGGAACAGGTACATTTTTTAAGTGTAACTCCAGCCAAACAAATATTTTTTTTTGGATAGCAAAGGGAAGGGTTATCACCCCTGTAACGATTATTTTGCTGTCTGTGCCCCTGTTCAGAAGATTTCAACTCGCTTTCTGTCTCTGTGACAACTGGATTTAGAAAATATGGGTGGTTGTGGAAACAAGGATTGGTGATGAAACTTCAATGGAGACACCTTTTTCCCATGATAACTTACAGGAGTCTATTTCCCTTCCTAGGGGTAGATTTCCTAACACTTCCTGTTGTCTCCCTTGTAAGTATGAGTAAGTCAGATGTATGTAACTTGGGGACTGCCTGTACAAGCGTTTTAGTTTTTCCCCATAGGAAGCAAAGGTCTCAATCAAATGATACAATAGAGCAGTCATTCTCAACCAGGATTTCATGAAACCCTAGGGTCATCCTGTTTTTTGGTAGGGGTAAGTTTGTGACAGATTAACCATCCACCTGATGGTAACTGCATTGTTCCAGGACCAGTGGCACTTGACAGAGCCAGCAGCATGACACCAGTCATCTTTGTATATATCTGTAAGAGATATTTCACACCAATACCCTGTTTAATCCTCATTTAAACAGTGTTAATAAAGCCTCAAAACCACCTTTCAATGTCAGCCATTAATGCTACAATGGACACCGCACATTGCAGTACACGCAGGTGTGGTAGCATTGTGTTTTGTTCAAAACAACTTCAAGACCGCAATACGTATATATACGTTGCAGATTTGAAGTGGTTTACTAGGATTATGACTGGAGATATCAGCCATAAGCAGTCCATGTGGCTCATGAGTCGCTGGAACGCTTTCAGAAGCAGCAGGAGGGGACGTCACGCTCCCACCACCCACCGGTGTCTCTCTGTTCTGTTGCCACCTGCTCGTCTGAGAAAAGATCCAACAGAAAGGTCCCAAATGCGATCAAAGAGTAGATTGTCTTTGATCGCCACTATAGCCTTGGAGGATCGGAGTGACGTCCAGGCTGGAAGTAAACAATTACGAGGGATGTTTACATTCCTTGTAATAGGAATAAAAGTGTTAAATGAAAATCCCTAAACGCATACATAAGTCGCATGCACATGTAAACGGTATTCACGCCACACATGTCAAGTATTGCCATGACGTTAGAGCGAGAGCAATAATTCTAGCGCTGGACCCCGTCTCTAACTCTAAACAGATAATCTATAAAAACATAAACTAAAGTGTTGCCTATGGAGATTTTTAATTATTGTAGTTTGCTGCCATTCCATGAGTGTGCGCAATTCTTTACACATAGATTTTGTTTTGTTGTTTGAGAAGCTCATTATAGTTTGGCATTCAAATTTTCCAATGCATGTTTGCTAATATAAGCATGTTTATATTCTATTGAGTTATATTTGAAATGTTGTCTCTATATCTACAGGAGGCGAGCAGCCAATTCCACTGTGGAATGAGCATGATGGTACAACAGATGGCGACAAGCCAAAAATCCTCCTTTATTCCCTAAACTTACGATTCAAGGTGTGACTTTAATACGATTTAATTTATCTGAATTTTTGCTGTGTGTTTGTATAATATGATATATACATATATAAACTAGAACTACATTTAGTTTGCTTAAAGTATAAATAAAGCCAAACTTTTTTTTTTCCTTATTTTGGATAGAATTGGGAAGGACTAAAGCCACTGTATCTATTTTCATTGGACTCCCAAACAGATACACAGCAATAAATATCTGACAGTAGTTCTAATCCCTCAACACTCTGTCTAAATCTAAATAAGTGTTGCCTTTATTCTCACTTTAGCGCTGTTTTTTTTTTTTTTTTTTAATGTTTTCGTTTTGGCATCTCAGTGCTGCTGATTTCCCCAGTTTTTCAGCCATTTTCAGTCCACATGCTCTTGGTTCAGTATCATAAACATATTATTTGCTATGCACCTTCCCTGCCCGATGTGTCTTGGAACAGAAGCTTGTAGTCTCAGTCCGGGGAGAGTTTGAAAGTGTGACACCACAGGGGCACAACTGGGGGAGCACAACAGTTCATTGCCTTAAAGGGGAAGTTTGGCCCTACTTCTACTATTGATCAAAAGAGCGCAGGTGTTCTGCACTCCTTTAACCCATTTTTAGCAGGCTAAAGCCCACTGTTGGCAAATGTCACTCAGCTGGTCCAGGCTTGGGAAAGATGCCGACTTTATAGCCTGCATCCACCCAGAAGCCTGGATTGGCAGCTGGCTCAGCCTCTTGGCACTCTGTTGAGAGGCTAAGCCAGCTGCTCTTTCCCCTTCCCAGTTCAGTGAGTGCTTGAGGTGCAGTGGAGAGAGTCCATGACTGACAGTCACAGCTCTCTGCTGTGAGCAGAAGGGAGAACTGAGCGATTGGTACAACATTTGGAGCTGCATTAAAATATATGCTTGTGGTTCAAAGAAGTCTTCATCTTTTTTTTTTTTTTTTTTACTTTCATCTTATGTTTGGGCGATATGAGAAACCAGTGGGTCATTTGGGCCTATAAGCATACCACATAACAGGACTGTAATTTTTCGGTTGATTTTCAAAACAAATGTGCTTCTTTTTAAAGCATGTTTGTGTATGAAGTTTTTCCTGGATTATAACCATGCCATCCGCTTGTTCTGATTTACCCGATTATTGCCTGCATCTTTACAAATAACACTGATAATTAATTATTGGATTGATGGTTGCTTTATATTCCTTGCTATAGGGCATTCAAGTGACCGCTACAACTCCCTCCATGAGGGCAGTTAGATTTGAGACTGGTCTGATAGAACTGGAGTTGTCGAATCGAATTCAGACAAAAGCCTTACCTGGAAGCAGTAGCTATCTAAAGCTTTTTGGCAAATGTCAAGTTGATTTGAACTTGGCTCTTGGACAAATTGTGAAACATCAAGTAAGCATCTTTAGATTTAGTTAATGTAATCGTTTTCATTTGGCTTTTTTATGTACATGGTGAATTTCTTCTTTTCCTTACCATAAGTTGTCTAGACTTTTATTTTGTTGCAGTCATCCTTGCATGCCTTTTCTTAAATATTAATATATTGTGATTCATGCAGGTTTATGAAGAGGCTGGATCAGATTTTCATCAAGTTGCCTATTTTAAAACCCGCATAGGCTTGCGTAATGCACTGCAGGAGGAGATCAGCGGCTCTACAGGCAGAGAAGCAGTGCTTATTACCTTGAGTAGACCCATTGTCTATGCACAGCCTGTAGCCTTTGACAGAGGTACTTGCAGCTGCTTTTCTATTCCTGTCTACCTTTCACAATCAGTGTAGAGTACCCTAAACAATACTTTACTTACCTCAGATGTATAAAAATATGATCATAAATAAGAGGCTGATTTTCTTAGCTTATTTCAGTCATACCTATGTGTGTGTTCATAATTTGTTCCAAAACACATGGCAACCTTTTCATTTTGTACAGTTCTCTTGCTGGCACTCACAATTTATAAAGCCTGCTTATGTTTATTGTTTTTTTTTTATAATCCTTTTAGAACATTTAAATTCTTGCAGACCTGCTGGTTGCTTGCAGGTATTTTTATATTCTGCGTTTTACAAAATGTGTTTGTTCCCGATTAAGTGTTTTACCATTTGACACCGTTAACATTTTTTAATAATATTTTTTGTAGTCTGTGAAGAACAACGTTTTTTTTTTGCTTTTTTTTCCTGGTTATGTTGCTCATGCCCACAATATTAACCATTAGCCTCTATATGTACTACATCCTGAAGAGTTTTCCCAGTTAATAAAATGAATAGGTATGACAAAGTTTTATCATTTACTTCTCATAATGACATATAAAGTGACTGTTAATTTGTATCCCCTTTTTCCAATGAAAGCTGTGCTATTCTGGCTGAATTATAAGGCAGCATATGATAACTGGAATGAGCAGAGAATGGCACTAAACAAGGATATTCACATGGCAACGAAGGAAGTAGTAGACATGCTGCCCGGAATTCAGCAGACATCTGCCCAGGCTCTTGGAACTCTTTTTCTCCAACTCACAGTCAATGATTTGGGGATATGTTTACCTATCACTAATGCACCACAGGTAATGAGCAACTTCAATTTTTAAACATTTGTTATAAACTAATGTGTAGTAGTTTATATACGCATCTGCAGGATACACATATAATTAGTGATGTGTTACACTTAGCCTTTTCATCACCTCGTTTTATGATCAAGTTCTGTTTTGTTTCTACCAGGCAAATCACACCGGTGATTTTGATACAGGCTCTGCATTGGTACTGACCATTGAAAGTACTTTGATAACAGCATGCTCGTCAGAGTCTCTGGTGAGCAAAGGGCACTTTAAAAACTTCTGCATTCGTTTTGCTGATGGATTTGAGACCTCTTGGGATGACTGGAAACCAGAAATCAGAACAGATCTAGTGATGAATGCATGTAAGTATATTTCTCTGTTCATTTGTTTTGTTATAGCCACAAAATGTCAAGTAATACAGCGGGTATAGAAAATAATCAGATAAAAAAAATGGAATCCAACCTGGGGTGTATTGTAAATATTCCAAACCACTGATACGTCTATACAAGACGGGATACCTCCCAATAGACACTGGATAACATATGAAAAAGAGAAAGATGAGACAGTTGTCTCAGATAATGTCTTTAAGGGAGAATCAGCAACAGGGTCAAATGGAATGAAAAAGAAAGTTTACCGCTCAGAGGTCCTAGGGAACTGCAAGGTGGAGTCCAAACACCTGGGTGCAGGCACTGCAATAGTATGCAAAAATGTATAGAGAAAAACCGGGACGGCCGCACTCCAAAAAAATGGTTCCTTTTAATAAAACTGGTCACAACATGAACATATCACAGCAAAAAGGGTCAAATGGAATGATAACAACAACTTTATTGATGAATACATATATAGTTTATAAAATAAAGGTCCAACTGGGGTGGTACAAAGACCTCCCGAGTGGAACCCGTTCCTCCAATGTACAGTTATCTATAAAAATGCAAAAAAAAAAAACAACGTTGTATAGAAATAAAAGACTAGCCAGCCAGTCATTAGTCATTTATAGATAACTGTACATTGGAGGAACGGGTTCCACTCGGGAGGTCTTTGTACCACCCCAGTTGGACCTTTATTTTATAAACTGTATATGTATTCATCAATAAAGTTTTTGTTATCATTCCGTTTGACCCTGTTGCTGATTCTCCCTTAAAGACATTATCTGAGACAACTGTCTCATCTTTCTCTTTTTCATAGAAAATAATCACCCCTCCCCCCTTTAAAATATTAATAACTCCATAGATTTTCAATGGGGTCCAAGTCTGGGCTCTGACTAAGCCTTGCAAGAACATTCACCGTTTTCACCTTCAACCACAGTGTGGTCATTTTTGCTGTGTACTTTGGCTCATTGTCATGTTGGAAGGTAAACCTTCTTTCCATTAAAGGCAGCAGATTTTCCTGAATAATTTGATGGTATTTTACCCCATCCGTTTTTCTTCAATCCTGACAGGTCCCTGCTGCAGAGAAACACCCCCATAAGAGAATATTACCACCTCCATTATTTACTGTAGGGACAGTGTTATTTGGATGGTGAGCTGTATTCGATTTCCGCCAGACATTGTTTGGTATTGAAGGCAAACAATAACATTTTAGTCTCATCTGACCACCTTAAATGTAGGCCACATAGAAAAAAGTGTTATTGTCAAATGAGACTATAATGTAATGGTGATTGTTAAGACCTGCAGTGGTTATGGTACTGTGGCCTTCTTTCCATCCCTTAATCGCCGAGCATAAGTGATTATCGCTACCATAGGTGGTAGAGGGATAGTGGAGATAAATGCAGTTTCCAGGATGATTCTTCCCAATGATTAGAATATCCCCCCCCCCCAAACATGAGCCAAGACTTCATGAAGAGGTTACCAGGCATAGAATAGTTTTATTGGGAGGCAGGCTACTTATATACACCAAAAGGAATACTTGCAGTAATCGGATGGACAATGACACACTCCTCCCCCAACATCATACAATGGTTTACTAACGAGCCTGTAATACACATCTTTTAACAGACAGATGTGCTGTCTCTGAGATAATCCACATGAGTTAATTACTAGTCATTCCCCAGACGAGGTGACTCAGAGGTAAGCTCTTCTCACCTGCTAAACAAAACTCATTTATCATCAATAGAAATTCACACAATGAACGGTTCTTAAAAGCCAGACCAAATAAATCCTAAAGTCTGCAGTGTTGGTAACTTACAGGCGGTGTTGTTTTTTCCGGTGGATAAAAGTTTATCTTTGAAGAGCATGACATGTAATTAATAGTATATATGCAAAGAAAAAATATCCAATCACAAAGTGAAAGAATGGCCGACTTTGAGGCAGTGTGGAAGTATGTTAAAAGATATATTTTAATACAAAAATAAAAATAAAGAATTATACAATTTTACAATATATAAAGAAATACTTGACGTAGGTGAAATGTGACCCTAAAGGTTACAAGAGTATTGGAGCAAATCCCTTGAAGTCGCCTACGCGTTTCGCCGTTGGGCTTCTTCAGGGCGAGACAGAGAGGATTTTAGGGAGGGGGAAGAATGTAATACAGTCGTGTAATCTGAAACAACATATACAGTATTAGTACATTCTGAAAACTTTAATTTAAACAAATAAAACATAGGTAGAAGAATGCAAAATTGAAATTACATAAAAAAAAAAATATCGTAGAGTAAGGAAGTTGCATGCATACATACACACATATGTATAGAGTGGCTACATCACCTAGTGAAACACGATAAGTACATTCATCCACCGAATTCAGGCATTAAAGGTGCCAGGGTGTTCAAATATAGGTATTGTCATCTATTAAGGCGTCTTGAAGGGTCTAATAAAGGTAAAGTATATTTTTACCAAGAAGGCCATAAAGCAAACTGTAGAAGAGAGCTACATAAGTTCATACATAGGAAAAGATTTGATAAAAATAGTGCGACAGAAGTTTTCAATAAACATACCAGTGATTCATGTAGTGACGTGAATACTGACAACGGTCCCCGAATATCAGGTACAGTGCGCCATTTCAATAGGTACCAGAAACTATGTTATAACATCCAGTAACCAATAGTTCCTTGTCTGTAGGTAAATATAAAATGAATAAATAGCCTATCCATCTATCTAACTCTTCTAATGTATTCAAAAGTCAGATCAAAAAATACCTGGAAAGTCCTAAGATGGGACTAGAGCTGGGGCCGCTTCTTATGCACAATCAAGCATCCAAACAAATAAAAGCTCCAAAGTAAATTCTGGGCAAACGCTTTTTATCAACAGTGTGATCTACAGCAACCTCAGTGGTGCTGGAAGAGCAAAGGTAAAAATAGTAAGGACCACATCATTATCACATCACGCAATGAATCCTTCAGTTCAAGTGCAAGAGAGTATGCTTACCATATAGGTGTTTGGTCTGTGTGTGCCCCAGGGTCACAACAAGCGTTGTGTACATTGTAGATCATAGCAGCTGGGTTTAAATAGGCCGCGATATTTGACGTGATGACGTCATCTTCGCGCGTCACGTTCGCGGCGGCGCATAAACAAAGGATGGTTGACATCGACGTGTGCTGCAGTGGGCGGGTCGGATCTAGCTCGACCGCCCCTCCGCGTCTCCGATTGGCCCGAGGGTCACAACAAGCGTTGTAATTAATGGTGTATGACATTTATCCTTTTAACTTATTAAAAGTTAAATATTCTTTGTTTTATAGGTGTTGTGCCAGATGGAACATATGAAGTGTGTTCTCGGACAACAGGGCAGGCTTCGGCAGGTACGATCAAAATAGCAATTCGTATAATAACCTTGAGGATTTATGAGAATGCAGTTTGGTTTGTATATTCTTGTGCTGAGTTTCTAAAAGAGAATGCACTCATATTCATATGTATTTTCTTACTCAACACTAGAAAGCAACAGTGCTGGCACGTGGACCCTCAATGTATTGTGGAAGATGTGTGGCATTGATGTGCATATGGATCCAAATATTGGAAAAAGGCTTAATGCCCTTGGCAATACTCTGACCACACTGACCGGAGAAGAGGACATAGATGATATTGCAGATCTGAACTCTGTAATCATGGCTGATCTCTCAGATGAAGATGAAGTTGACAACATGTCTACTACAGTCCATGCAGTATGTTCACATACAAGCATTTGCCATTATTGTATTTGTCCTGATTTTTTTATTTCACTTCAGGCTGACGCATACAGTATGCATTTGATTGTCTATAGGGAGGAGGGGCTAACTATGATATGCAAGTGGGTATGACATGCTGGTGGCTAGATAAAACTCTTCTTCCTTTTTGACATTTCTACCTCAAGCTGTATGGCGGTTACTTAGGAAATGTAGCTCATGTTAAACCAGTGATGCCTCCAGAAATAATTTTGTATTTTGCTTACTGTCTGTTCTAATATGATACCTAATCTTTTAGACGCATGACCTACTTATTATTTAAAACTAGATTCTATGAACCAATTGGGAGAAATATATTTTCCAGTCTCTAGGCAATGTCATGGATGCTAACTCATTCTAAATCTGCCAATGTAAAGTCTCACATGGACATGCCACTGTTCACGGTAGTTTATCTGTATTGGTATAAGTAATCTTGCTGTGTATTGATAATAGGCTTGGAACACTGGAATTATATTTGCACTAAAGCTTAAAAAAAAAAAAAAAGTCCACAACAAAGAGAATTTTGCCATATGACTCTGGTGCCTAATATAAGTGTGTACAATTTATATGAAAATGATTTTCTATCCTCTTTATTGAAGGCAGTATATAGGCATGCACTTGTTTAATTTATAGACAAGCAGGATTGTGTCGTTTTTAAGGATAGATTACACTTGTGAGTGAGAAATCTCAGAAGCCAGTTGGTCAATCTGACTATTATTAGTCCTTTATTAGCTCTTTCTGTTGTGCTATTTAGAAGCAGATGTTCTCTGGCTTCTTAATAAAGCTTGCTGACACTTACTGTACATTAAACAGACTGGCACCTCAATTAGTTTGACACAGATTTATTTCTAAGTTAATGGCATTTTACAGAAGAAGATCCTGGACTGCCGCACTCCTTAAAACGATGTCTTTATTGTACAAATGAAATCCAAAAAACTGGCATTTTACAAGCTTAGGGTAAATTTTATCAATAAATATTTTCATTTACTTTTAGGGATATATATAGATATATATGTATATCTATCTATCTATCTATCTATCTATCTATCTATCTATCTATCTATCTATCTATCTATATATATATATATATATATATATATATATATATATATATATATATATATATAAATGGATTTTTATAAATAGAGAAAGGTGCTTAGCAGTTTGCCTGGTGAAAGTGCATGTAATTTCCTGTTCTGGGCAAAAGTCTTTCAGTGATTTAAAACAGAATATACTACATTTGGACATTAGATGGTGCCAAGTATTATAGAAATTTCCAATGATGCTTGATGCCACCTAGTGGCCAAATGTAATATTTTCTATGTTAACAGCGCAGGAACTAGCCTCACAACATTTGCTTTGTTGCTCGATTCACACAAAATGAATGTAAATTCACTTATTATTTTTTATACACCCCCTTATTGTTGCCAGTCATGGTCAGGTGCTTATTACAAGTTTTAGAAATATGTAAGAGATCATTAACTAGAGGGTTTTTTGTGCGTAAGCCAGGAGGTATACTTACTGTTGTGTGACCGAAATGTGGCCCTTTGGGGAGCCAATAAAGTCTTTGGTTTAGAGTACTCCCTTTCCCTTCATAATGTTTATCTTTGCTCATTTTCCTCCGTTACTTTCTTCTGAACTTTGCAAGGTAGTTGCTTCATCAATTTAGCATATTACTGGATTGTCGGAGAACTAATCATAATGTTTACTGTCCAGAATTCAGAAGCAGTTTTTATAAATGGAGAAACCCACAAGCTTACCCTTGGTCAGCGACTTGTAAATCACCTACTTGGCCTCAACCACAAACGTCAACGTTACTCAGTCCCTGCAGATTATCTCTCTGGTTCAGAAATATCTGACTCCGGTCCTGTCAGTACACACAAAAGCGCAAGCAGGTCTCGCTCATGGGCAAATGTATGTAAAAAATAATAATAAAGTACAAAATAAAAATGGTCTTCAAATCAATCCACATCATTTAATTGGGTGAATTGTAAAAGGAATGAAATCTGTACTAAATCTATGATTATTGCATGCCTAACTCACAGGGAGATTGGTTGCAAATGATGGAGTTAATATAGCTTTGTGTTATGAAATATTGGCATGTAACAAATTATATTTTCCTAGGATACTGTTGACCACAGACGACCTGGGCAGCTTGGAAGCCAGAGTGTTGATCAAAGAGGAAGGAAATTTGTGAAACGCTTAGTTGATATACGAGAACTCAATGAACAAGCCAAAGTTATTGATGATCTCAAGTAAGCAACTTTTACAGGAATAGAGTTTTGGTAGATCTGAAAAATATATCAAATGTGTTCGTGCAAAAGCAGATTCCTAAAGTTCTTTAGTTATTCCCTAGCTATTGCTGTGACTGTTGCACATGTATATTATGTCCTATGGTATGCACAGGAACTGGGTAGTAAGCACAATAAGTCAAAGGTTACAGCTTAGAGAACATGCACACAAAGCAGAAGTATACATTTACGGCTAAAACAAAATTCTCTAAATCTACTTGCATTCACAATCTAAGACTAACCTATCTAGCCCTGTAATGAAGAAATCGCTCTACATTCCTTTTCTGAAGCCGGTCCCATACTGAGCTATTAGCGGTGGCTTCTCTAAGTAGATTAGTGCAAAAGAGGTAGTGGACAATGGAAGCCCCATAGTAACTCTGTGGGTCACGTCACTTCCCAGCCGTTGTCGGCAGTCTCCTGCACAGAGCTTCTGCTGCTGGAGACTGGACCAGAGTGGTTTCAGAAAAGGAATGTATAGCAACTTTTACTTTACAGGGTTAGATTGGTTAGTCTTATATTGTGAATGCAAGTAACTTTAGAGATTTTAGTTTTAGGGTGAATTTTCACTTTAAAGCCGAGTTCTGACAAAAAAAAAAATAGAGTCAGCAGCTACAAATATTGCAGCTGCTGACTTACCATTAGGACACTTGCCTGCGATGTCCCTACTGCACATGCGCAAGTCACGCTGCGCATCCTCATTGGTTCCTGTTGCCTTCTGGGACCTGTGTGTCTCTCAGAAGATAGTGGGGGGTGGGCGCAGAGGAGGGGACGGAAATGGAGTAGATCACCACGGAATCTGCCAGAAGTGGGAGAAAATACCTGTATTAGGGCTCTTCCACAGGGGGCGGATCAGTAATGATCCGCCCCGTGCACCTCCGTTTGCTCAGCGGAGATCGCTCCGTTGATCTCCGCTGAGCTGCCGGATGACAGGGCGGTCTCCGCACACTGTGCAGGGACCGCCCTGTCTTTTCTCCGATCTCCCCTATTTGGAATCGGATGAGCACGGACCGTCTGTCCGTGTTCATCCGATCCGCCAGATGGAAGGAAAAGTAGTTTTTTCCTCCGGCATACTTTGGCGGATCGGATGTCAGCGGACATGTCTCCGCTGACATCCGCAATCCCATAGGGATACATGTATGTTCGTTTTTCATCCGACAATGGATGGATGAAAAACTGACATACTGAACGTCCATGTGAAAGAGCCCTAAGACAGTTATCTTTACCCCCCGAAAGGTGCCAATTGTGACACCGGAGGGGGGAGAGGAACTGGGAAAAAACAGAAGTTCAATTTTTTGGTGAAACTCCACTTTAAGTCCTCTAGCTCAGTGTTTTTCAACTCCAGTCCTCAAGGCACACCAACAGGTCAAGTTTTCAGGATTTCCCTCAGATGAAATGGCTGTGGTGATTACTAAGGCAGTGAAACTGATCAAATCACCTGTGCAAAATAATGGAAAGCCTGAAAACATGACCTGTTGGTGAGCCTTGAGGACAGGAGTTGAAAAACACTGCTCTAGCTTGTATGCTGTTGTATATATTTTCTCACATTTACATGGGACTCCTGCTGCTGCTCTAGTGTGTTCCCACAATCCAAAAACACATGAATGGTCTTTTGTGCAATTTTATTTTCTTTGTTGGTTGAACTAGATGGACTTGTGTCTTTTTTCAAACAGATTAACGTGATGTAATTTGACCCCAGACCGTGTAGTGTTCTTGCTTGTACCATGGATCTGCTGTAGAAACATCAGATCGTAAGCTCCATAGGGCCAAACACTGATCCAATGGTTAAAAGTGTAAACTAGTATGTCAGTGCTATATGATCGTCGCAAATATTTACACTTCTTAGATTAAGAGCAATACATACCTGCATATATGATGTGATCCTTATCCTTTTTTATCTGCCGTCCAACCCCACTCAGATGATATGCAGCACTTAATATTAATTTTCATGTTTAGAAGTGATTTTAAGATTTCTGTCAAACTTGCATTGCAGCGTGTGTAAAGCAAAACGAGTTATACAAAAAGTTTTGTCAGAACGATATGAAAGAGCATTTTAGACATAATGGCTTAATACCATATTGAAAATAATGCATTATATGTTGACAGTGAAACTAATTATTCATGCTATTTTTTTGTAAGAAAACTTGGGGCAAGTGAGGGAACCATAAACCAGGAAATTCAGCGCTATCAACACTTGGAGTCAGTGGCAGTAAATGATATTCGTAGAGATGTTCGAAAGAAGCTGCGCAGATCTAGCATGAGGGTAGGTTGCTGAAGAGCATTTTCATGTATATAATAATATATTGTTGAGTTGTAAATAAGAAGCTTTTTACTTGTTATATTTGTCTCCTCACTAGGCAGCCTCCTTGAAAGATAAATGGGGTCTTGGATATAAACCAAGCTACAATCGTTCCAAGAGTATCACTGCTTCTGGAAGACCACCTCTAAAACGGACAGAAAGAGCCAGGTACATGATGCTTTATACTCTCAAGGATTTAACATATTAATTAAACGTCTACACTAAGAATTACTGTATGTGCACAGTAGCAGAAGAAATAGGAGTATATACATTATTGGGCCCAACAACTCACTTGATTGCCATTTTTCTTTTCTTTTTTATATGCATCAAAGGAAAAAGTGAGTCTTTATCTGCTCAAGTAAAAAAAATAATAATAATTATCTTGTTTGAGATAAATATACCCTGTTTTTTTGTACACTTTTTCTTCTACACATCATAGGGATTATATTAAAGTACCATTAGTGCTTATCTTATATTGTACCATGTGTGCCTATATTAAAGCCTTTAGGCACAGCAGTTTATCATCTTACTGTCATTAATGAATGTGTACTAGTGAAACAACTTGTTGTACTTGCTTGTGTAGGATTAGATCATGCTAAATAGGAAAATCAGCAGTGTTCTGTGTTCTTGTTAGTTTTATGCAGTGGTGTAGACCAGTGGCCTCCAAACTGCGGTCCGGGGGACGGATGTGGCCCTTTTCTTGCCTTTATCTGGCCCTTTATTCCACCAATGGACATGAATGATGGGGCACCATTCCTATTTTTCCCATTGATACCAACAATGGGGAACTATTCCTCCCATTAAAACCAATATTGGATCAAATGCCAGGGCATTTTCTACTCCCACTGGCCACAATCCGGTCCCCCTTAAAGTGGATGTAAACCTGATTCATGAAATTTGGGCTGGGCACATATATCTGCAGTGTTTTCTTATCTCTCTTCAAAGCACTGTGTCCTGTGGCTTTCTCCTGCTCTGTTCTTCTGTTATCAGCCTGATAACTTCTGACAAATTCTCTGACACATGAGATAAAAGCAGGCTGCATTTTGTGTCAGAAAGAGAGCTATAAATAGATTAGCAGGCAGCTTGCCATGTCACAGAACACCTCTGAGAGTCTTTGCCTATGGAGAGTGGGGTTTTGTGCCTTTCCTCCAATCAGCTGTCTTGGCTGTTTGCCCAGACTTCACACTCCATGTTAAACAGGAAGAGAACATCTAACACAATCTGAACTTTCTAAACAGTATATAAAGTTGTAAACAGCAGATATACATGTAAAACCGGACAGTGAATTTGCTTAGAAAGGTTGGAGACCCTTGCTGTAGACACAACTATAATAATTTGCTTCATGTAGAAGCAAGATTTTTGATGCACAACCAGTAATTGGTACGATTAAGCTTTTACCCAACTAACACGTAGATATCAACTTGTAATAGACAATAGAAAGCAGTTCCTCACAAATACATTGTTAATGCTTTTTGCTTTTACATAGTATGTGTTTGGCGTGTTGTGTATAGAACCCTAACTAAACTTATAAATCGATGTGTGACCCCTTTTAGTGATTTTTGTCCAGCCTGTTATTTTCTTTACACTGCAGTACTTTTAACTGTCCTTATATCAGGAGACAAAAATCATATCTTTTTGCTTTCCTGTTTAGTTCTAGATTAGAGGGCGATGAGCTTCCTGAAATTCGTGTTGAAGCTGCTTCTCCTGCAGGTCCAAGAGTGACATTCAACATTCAGGATAGTGTAAGTATAATGCTCAAACTTGAATGGCCCATCTCACCAGAATCAAAACGTGTGGGTGTTGGGTGGTTACATATCAAAGTTATTAGGTATTTCCCTATACTTTAAATATTACTCATAAAAATGACACCCCCCCCCCCCCCCCACAGACATTTTTCAACAATAGTGAAGTCCTGTTATCCTCCTCACAGCATATTGTTGATACTAAAGTCTAACCTTTCAAAAGCTGTAAAGGTTGTTGTATCCAGTCGGAAAGGGCACAGTCTTTAGTTGGTCTGCAGGAGATTAGATCACTTGCTTGTAAAAAAACAGGTATTTGGAGGAGGTGGGGGTCCCCTCCGTGTTAGTACATGGAAGATTCAAAATCCCCTGAAAATTATTATAATGTAATCCCATTTACAGTACCAGTATTTAGATAAAAAACGTGCTCATTTCAAAACCAAGTTTTTGTGTAAAAACGTTTGTTCTGGCAAGTTAGTTAGTTTCAGATTATTTTTATTTACTAAGTTGATGTTCTATGGTGACATCTTAGACTCTTTCTTTTGTTTTAGTTGTTTTGCTATTTTAATTATGGATTGTATTCACCTTACTGGATAAAATCACCTTACTATGTGTCCTGAGTCTTTAAGATACATTTATGATTTCATGCCCTAATGTAAGCTTTATCTTTGTATTACATCCATTGGTTTATGAGTGTTTTCTAAAATCAAGTGTTTTTATTTTTTTTCCTTTTTCAATAAATGAAGTTAAATAAAACAGTTTTAGGGATAAATCGTCAATCTCGCAGTTCTTTGGAGGAAGGGTATTTCAAGGTATTTGTAAATGAAAAACTCTCAATTTCACACTAACTTCATGCAAATGTTAATTACTTTTTACTCTTTACCACCTGAAATATAAGCAAAATGTGCATCAATTGGTTTTATTTATTGCTGATGCTAAAACAAATGTTAAGTAACACAGTTTTATGAATTCATTTAATATCAGTGGACAAATGCATCTGTCTGTAAGAACCCCTTATAAAACCCCTGGACATATAGGTTATAAATGAAAGTGACAGTAAGGCCGCGTACACACGATGAGACATGTCCGCTCAAACATGTTCGACGGACATGTCTCATCGGATTTTGGTCGAAAATCCCCTCGGGCCGCCATGTCACCACTCCAGGAAGTAAAATACTTCCACGCATGCGTCGAATCCATTCAACGCATGCGCGGAGATTTCTGTCCGCTGGTTGGTGTACTAACCAGCGGACATATCCGACGGACATGTCTCCGGCGGACAAATTTCAAAGCATGCTTTGAAATTTGTCTGCTGGGAAAACATGTCCGCTAGCCCGTACACACGATCGGAGATGTCTGCTGAAACGGTCCGTCGGACCAGTTTCAGCAGATAAATTTGATCGTGTGTACGCGGCCTTTTTTTGCTTAAATGTGGGGAAAAAAGGCAATGTAAGGCACAAGGGTTTACAAATTAAAGTCAACGATAACCTGAACTGTGGTAGCTGTGACCAAATAGTGCAAACGGTGCGATAGACTATTTACCAGTCTAAAGGCCTCCTGAAGCTGATCATTTCCCCATTACTGACTTATATTTCTCGTTCTACACTGTGTCTGTGTGGAGGAAGCCATCTTGGTAGAAGAAGGGCTTTTCTTCATCAAATCAGAAGTTCCCACGGATGACAATTTGAAAACTGGTGGGGGGAAATTCAAGAAGCTCTTTACACTGCATGTTCTCTAGTCCAACTTGCTCTCTAGCAAGGAGATCAGTTCAGCAGCACAGTAGTGAAATTGCCTAATCTTGAGCTGTCAGCAGCGGCAGCAGTGCCTTAGATGTTACAACCCTTTCCTTCACAGGAAATGTGCTGCTATTTTTCAGGTGGAATTCAAAGCAGAACAAATATGTAGTTTAGTTTTAGGCAACAGGTCCCAAAAAGCGTATTGGGAACTGGTGAGAGTGCAGAGAAGGGTAACCAAATTGATAAGTGACATGTAGGACCTTGGCTATGAGGGAAGATTAGCTAAACTGATCTTTATACTCTCTTGAGAAGTGGCATTCTACATTCTACATTCCCTATCAAAACCTGTCCGTATAATGAGCTTGGTTTTAAAGTTATTCACTTTGAGGTTATTGCAAACAACAAGAGGGCCCTCTTTGTGACTGGAAAAACATAAATTTAACTTCAGCATACGGGAAGGTTTTTCCACAGTAATGTTGAATAGTCTCCCTCAGAAACTAGTTCTAGCAAGATAATAACACTAGAGATTGCTGATCCAGGGAATGTCCAGTTGCCTTAGCAAATCAGAAATAGTTTTTTTTCCCTTGGTGGAACAAATTAAACCATGTTTTAATCATTCCAGTCCCGGCAGGTTTTACCCCCTTAATGACCAGGACATTTTTTGCGATACGTCCCTTTAACTGACATTTGCAAGTTTTTTTGCGCTATAAAGAAAAAGACTGCCAATTTTGAAGAAAAAAAAAATTACTTTCTGCTATGGAACATACCCAATAAATCAATCAATTTAGGTCAATATGTGTTTTACTATATATTTTTGTTAAAAAATTCCAATAAGCGTATATTGATTGGTTTGCAAAAAGTTATAGCATCTACAAACTATGGAATATTTTTTTTTAATGCCATTTTTATGTTTTTTGTTTTTTTTACTAGTAATGGCGGCAATCGTCGTTTTTTTGCGGGATTGCGACATTGCGGCGAACAAATCGGACATCTGACACTTTTGACACTTTTTTTGGGAACCAGTGACATTTATTACAATGATCTGTGCTAAAAAAAAGCACTGTTTACTGTACATATTGACACTGACTGGGAAGGGGTTAACACCAGAGGCGATCAAAAGGTGTGTCCCTAGGAGGTGCTTGCTTACTGTGTGGGGGATGAACTCACTGTATGAACAGGGATGCCTCTGTTCCTGCTTAGTAGAAACACAAGATCTCTCTGTTCATACCTGACAGGACGGCGATCTACCTTGATAACATTGGCAGACCACCGTCCTGTCTTTCTGGGGAGGGATTGTGGGTGGCCAGCGGACATTGCGTCCGCCCGACCCACTGATTAGCTCCCCCTGTGGCCAATCAGCACGCTCCCCCGCTGGCTATTGCACTGATTGATGTACAGGTACGTTGTTTTGCGCAATAGACCGACCTGCCGTGGTTTATGTACTGCATCTGCTCGGCAAGTGGTTAAGACTTTTTTTGCTCTTCTCTGGATCAACTGTTGGTATAGGGTTTCCTATATCAAGGTTTGTAATTTGTATTCATTTTGTTTTCCATTTGAGATGAGAGAAACCTAGTGCTCGTCGTCAAAATATAACATACCGTAGGTTTTTAGAGAGCCTAACTAGATAAGGTTAGGGCACCAAATTTTGTCCATTGATAAAACGACAAATGCATCTTGTTGCCGGCAGTAAAAAGACCTTGCTGTACAATTTGCTACATATATTTGCATGAACAGATTCTTTCACTAATAGACCTTTGATTTTCAGGAAATCTTGGTGAATCAGACTACCATCTTTACAACTGCAGTGCTTACATTTTTATTTGCTCTCGGTGGCTGGGTGTCCTCCATACCTGTGTACTGTAATTGATCACAACATTATTCCATCCAATCTCTTTCATTGCTTACCAGCTCATTTGTGTCTCTTATGGAAATTCTTGGGTTTTTGAAATACCTGCCAATTTTTTTCCTGGTAATAAGAGCTAAACAATGCCATATAACTCTTGTGTTTTTTGTTTGTTGTTTTTCTTTCCCCCCTGAAACAGTTTCCAGAGGAGGTAGATGGTGATCTGTTGTCAGTTACCATTGATGGTCCATCTCATTACTCATCCATTAGTGATGGTACACATCCCGTGTTCAGTTCCCCAAACACCCCACTAGTGTTTTCACCAGGCATTCCTTTCCAGACTGAAGAAAAAAGAGAAGACACTTCTTCCTCATCCTCCGAGGAGTCTGATAAAGAAGAAGACCATGAAAGGGAGAAGATGTATATTTACAGGAAACCTCAGTGAGTATTCTATTTTATTTTAATTAGTGATCTAAATGAGCAGTTGTAGGACTCATTTCTAGTCACATCTAAAAACAACAGATTTCTTGTGTTTTTTGCCATTTTGCTTTTTGACAACCATATGTGGGCAGAGTAGCTCTAAATTATATTTTTAATTTTATAGAGAGTTGCACATACATATATTTGTATATAACCCGTAAGTCAACTAGTGGTTGGGTAACCTTGAAAAAAAAATCCCTATTTATTTTAAATCCTATCAATACATTTACATAGGTGAGTCATTGTTTTACACATTGTTTGCAAAAAAAGCTATGAATCCATCCTCACAGCACAAGCTGAGAATGTGGTATGCAATCTCTTGCACGAGTAACCACTCATGTCCCACATTCTTCTCCCTACTTGGGACTAAAAAAAACACCCATAACATATTTCTCCTTTACTAAAAAGCAGCTATCAACCTGTCCTATTCCTGGTAAGCGGTCCAATGCTCCAGACTCCTGGCTGACTCATGCTGTCACTACCATAGCAGAGTCCTAAAATGCCAGGCATAAAAAATAACTTCCTGGTGCAGCTTAGCATGTAAGATAATGAGATTGCTGCTCAATAGATACAGAAATGTCACATGCAGCAGTCTTCTTTCTACCGAACAATTTGTCTTTGTCAGGGATTTCTCCCTCTAATATGCCTACAAGGACAGTTTCTCTATAAAAGCGTTGTCTCTCAAAAAGCAGAATTCATTATACTGTTTTTATTAGTCAACTCTAAATATTGGAGATGAATAACAGACCCCTCCATGCTACTGGCAGCCTTAGACTGCACTGACTGAATGACCAGTCAACATTGGCATCCCTTCCTCCCAGATTCCCCTACAGGCCCATGTCTAACTATTGACCTGTGCACAAACTCCACCAACCTAATACACATTTATGACCTGCTTTTCCTTTTAAGATGCCCATAAAATAAGGGCTCACAGCTTACCCAACAAAAAACATTGTAGTGATTTGGAGGTACTAATCGATTAGCATGCATTATTTTATACATAAGCTCTTAGATACAATTTGTTTTCCTTTACATTCTCAGTTTTTATTTTCCTGCATGTTCATAATCACACAGTATTTATTACATAAAATAAATATATTATATATATATATATATATATATATATATATATATATATATATATATATATATATATAAAAAATTAAATACACCAGCGCTTAAATGTTTCATACACTCAATTTTTCACGCACACATGCAAAAGACACGTTTAACATTTTTATTTTTTATCAATGCTCATATTTTGTAGCTGTTATTTTTGTAATAATTGGGTAAATGCAAGAAAAAGTCATGCTAAAAATGTAATCTACCTTTATTATCTTTATAGGCAAACCAACCGCAAGAAAGCCTCTGGATTTGCTGCAGTCCATCAACTATTCACAGAGCGTTGGCCTAGCACACCATCCAACCGCAATGTATCCAGCACTGCCACTGAGAGAAACATAGACTTTGAACTAGATATAAGGGTAGAAATTGACTGCGGTAAATGTGTTTTGCATCCCACAATTCTGCAACCGGACCACGATGAAATCAGTATGAAAAGGTAATCTTTACAAAGCCTGGTTTAAATGTAGCGGTAGTGCAACCAAAAGGTAAAGTTGCAAAGGGCCAAATGTATTTTTGTATATTTTTATACAAAAAGCTGGAGTTACTGCTCAACCATGATCTAGTGTCAGATCTTTCTTAAAAGACTGAATCTGGTGCCAAAAGCTAAAGGAGAACTACAGTCCACATCATGATGCGTGGGCTGTTGCCATAATGTCCATATAGGAACAGAAACGTTTACATATTATAGTACATTTTCCTTCCAAAGTGCCCTTTCTTTTACCCTTGAAATGTAGTGTTTATAATTTCCCTAGTTGCTCTGTCATTACCACTGATATTGCCTGGCTTTCTTTCAGGACTGGAATCTTCAGATTCTTTTTTATTTATTTTAGAATTTTATTAGTGTTTACATTTCATTGGATAGAAGAAAATCCTGGACTGTCGCACTTCTTAAAACAATGTCTTTATACTCGTAGCTCAGTAAGCATCACATGATGTGAAACATGTCAGCCACCTTTTTCCTGTTGTTCACTTCATTTTGACTGCATTGCTTTGTTGTTTTTTTTTGTATTTTATTTATAAAATAAAGACATCGTTTTAAGGAGTGCGGCAGTCCAGGATTTTCTTTTATCCAATGCACCTGTGCATAGCCAGCACCTTTTTGGTTTAGTGGGACGGAAGCAAAGCCAAGGGTTCAGCAGTTTTTGGAGCGGTATCATTTCTCACTTCAACTACCTGGTGTTTACATTTCACTAGACACATCTGAAGCTTCCATATATCCAAAAAGGCATCTAGCTGGGTTACATATATTTGGTATTGTCAGAAGACGGTGAAATCGAATATATCTGACCAGAAGGATGTAATTGCAGGATATTGCCATACCATGTAAAAAAAAGTTCCACCAGCATAGTCGCCACATCTGTGAGAAATCAGAGTGGGAAATCTGCTGTTATCTTGTGTGGGAGTTACATCCCTGGGGATGGCCAATCAAGATTTACTCCATCCTTACACCCAAGGCATTGTGCATGAAGCCATGCAAAAATTACCACATTGCTGCCAGGCAGAAAGTGAGATTTTATTGCTGAAGAGCATTTTTTTTGCATTCCTTATTTAAGCATTTTTAATACATTACAAAAAAGGAAATATGACATAAGAAAAAAAAAAGGTAAGGCTAGAGTCTGAGCCCTATGTTAAGTAATTATCAGAAACATTACACATAAAGTTAGCATGGGTATGGTTATACAACACCTTTAGTCCTGAAGAAAGTATTATCCAAACAGGGAAAAAAACTAAATGCATTAGGAAAAGTAAAGCAAATACAGAACTGTGTGAAACACTCAATTCCATTGGGTATAATGTATAGAAGTAGACAGGTCTTGGGGTTTAAGGTGACAGAGTTCCAAAAACCTTGCCTCGTGTTAATTCTAGGAGGGAGATATAAATCTGCATGTCTATCGGTCTCCGTGCTCTATTATTGGAGTACAGACAAAGAAAGATACAAAGAGAAGGCTCAATCAAAAATAAACAAAAACACACATGACAAAAGAAAAGCCAGATAACCGTGCACTGGGCGGGAGGGTGGCACAACAGACCAGTTCAGCAGAAATTTTCATGGGTAAGAAGTGAGAGGGGCCTAGGAGGTCAAGGCCCCACTACCAGAATTTGCCTCAACTCATCACTATCAGCATTTTTTTTTACACAATATTAAAATTCCAATTTTAGTAAAAACACATTGATGCATAAACCCCAAACTAAATTTGTGTAAATCATAATGGAATCTCACACTTTCTCTATACAATATTCCTTGTTTAAAAAGAAAATGCAATCACACATAAAGCAAACCAAGTAGAAAATGTGGCATTTAAAGTGTAACTCAAAAACAAAAACAAGTAATACAGCTTATACTGTACAATTTATAAATAGGCCGTATCGTAATTTAATGTTATGAAAAGTTACCTTCCTTTTTAAACTGCAGCACTGTAATTTTTCTGTGTAATATAGCACCCTTGAGCTGTTCTGTTTACCAACCGTGTACAGAACGCCTCCAGAAATGTAGTTTCCTGCTTGGGGGAAGAACTCTGCACTAGGATACAAGTTACGTTTTAGACATCTTCCGCAACAAAAATTTCATTTTTGGTGAGATACTTTCTAAGGATTAATCAATTCTGAAGGGATACAAATAGTGCAGCTTTTCTCATCAGACTTCTTAAAGTGTACCAGCTGATTAAAATGAATTGGTCACTCCCATTTAAAATCGTTGTGCACAGGACATTGTCTAACAAAGAACTTTACCTTCAGAGCAGAAATAGGTGGAAACTGCAAAAAAGTTTGCTAAAATCCTTGCAATGTGTATTATTCACCCAGAGGGTTTTTTTTCTCAACAAAACTTGAGTTACAATCTATTAAATGTGAGATAATTTTTTTTTTTTTTTTTTAAGAGAAAGTACTGTATAATGATTTTAGTCAGTTGTATTTTCATATTTTTCTTTAAATATTTACAAGTTGATAAACTCTTTGCTTAGGAGTTATGACAGAAGCTCACGTAGTCTTGATCAAGATTCCCCATCTAAGAAGAAAAAATTACAGAACAACTATGCATCTACCACTCATCTACTAGCTGGAAAGAAGGTGCCATCATCTCTCCAGACTAAATCAAGTGACTCTGAAACTACAGTTTTTTATATTCCTGGAGTTGATGTGAAGGTAAGATCAGATTGAGGTATGTTACTTTACTATGGTGTTCAAATACAGACATAAGGATGAATTAAAAGTATTTTTTTAACTCCCCGCTAAATCCTTTTCTCTATGTTCATTGAATACACAACAGTAAAGTTTCTTAGATCTGGTGGTTCTGGGACATACATTCTCAAAGCAGTGTGTAAAAAAAATTAAATAATACAAACCTAAACACAAATCTAAACACAAAAAAGGCAGAAGTTACACCTGAAAAACTTTACGCACAAAACTGGGAGATGCAAATGCATTACTCTCATAAGAATTGGTAAAAGTTTGAACAGAAGACCAAGTGGTCACTTTGAAAATCTAAGAAATTGAAGCCTGATGACGGAAAGCCCGGAAAGCACTTACCGCTCTAGTGGAGACATAACCAAGACCTGAGGTTAGGCTAAGAGGATAGGGCTTAGACAATAGTCTGATTTATCCTTCTTGTAGTGGAAGAGGCAGCCTGATTCTTCCAGAAGCTGTGCATGATGATGGAAAGAGATCCTGTCCTATGGTCTCCATAGCATCTAGGTAAACCCTAAGTACCCAAGCAAACATCCAAACGATGTAGGGCTCTCTCCTTGCGATTAACTGGTTTTGGACAGAGAATGAAGAGCAATATTATCATTTATATGGTAGGCTGAAACTACCTTGAGAAGAAAAAAAGGCTTGGAATGGAGCCTTATCACTATGCAAGACCAAAGAAATATATATGCCAGTTTTAACCCTGTGGGTCGAAAAATCAACCTTTTGAGTGATTGTTAAAATGGAAAGTCCCCCAATGTTTTCAAAAGTGGCTTGCTACTTAATCGAAAGCACTAAGTTCAGGCCTCACTACATCAAAGTCAGAGGGAACCTCTTTTACATAGGCGCTTACCAGGATATTACAAAATAAACAGTGCAAAAAAAAAAAAAAATGGCCATAGTCAAAATTTGACCCCTGATAGTACTCAAGGCTAGCCTTTGATCCATGCCATGCTGAAGGAAATCCAGAATCCTGGACACAGAATAAACTCATGGAGAAGCCTGTAAGGACTCAGTCCGTGCAAAATAAGCTTTCTATGTGCGATGATAGCGCCTAAAAGAAATCGCTTTACGAGCCTTAAGTATAGTAAGAATTACCAAACCGGGCAGACCTCAGTCCCTCTGGGCCTGGCTCTAAACAGCCAAGCTATTAAAGCCAGTGACTTGCATTCTCAACTTATACATGCTTAATAGACTCTTGCGCATTTTTAACAGAAGTAGAATCTTTGTCTCACACATTAGGCGGCGTACACACGAGGGGATATGTCCGCTGAAAACGGTCCGATGGACCGTTTCAGCAGACATCTCCGCTCGTGTGTATGGGCTAGCGGACAGATTTCTCCACCCGACAGATTTCAAAGCAAGCTTTGAAATCTATCCGGTGGAATCTGTCCGCCCGACATGTCTGCTGGTTAGTACACTTACCAGCAGACATGTCGGCCCCCACCGCCGCCGCGCCGCTGCCGAATGGATTCGGCGCATGCGCGGAAGTGTTTTACTTCCTGGTGCGGTGACGCGGCGGCGTCAACGTCACCGCCGCGTCACCGCGCCGTCCGGCGGCGGGGAATTTGATCCGATGGTGTGTACATGCCATCGGATCAAACTCCCGATCGGACATATCCGATGGAAATGGTCCGCGGACCGTTTTCATCGGATATGTCCGATCGTCTGTACGCCGCCTTAGGGAGGAATTGAGTTAAGCCCCTGCCTAATTAATGCTACTTGTAAATTGCTTGAAACTTTCAAGCAGAGCAAACATATGCAATATATATACATTATCATTTTTTTAAATAGATTTCTAAAAAATCTGTGTGTCCCAGTCTCGAACAAATAACATATAAATATAACAACTCAATTCACCTTAAGGTCTACACATTCATACATATTTGTATTGTAATAAGCAGATATTGGCTATTAGAATAACAAAGGCTTTTAACAATGTACCCCAATGAAGGCAGAGCAAATGTAAGACCTCTGGGTCAAGAGACAACTCCCCTATTCAAGACCCGATGACTGGATAGTCCCCTGCCAGTTGTCAATATTGGGAATGTATACCATGGAAAGGCACTATGACCACACTCCTTGTCCCTCCTTAATGATTGCCAGAAACCGATACTTTTGAAACTAGAGCAGCACCACAGATGTATTTTAGACTTTGCACAAGATAATCCGATAACTTGACATAGACATTTTCATTGGTCACTTAGGGAGATAGTGTTTTTTTCAGCGCAGTTTAGGAGAGATTGTCCTGGTAGCATATTACTATTTTCCACTCAAAAGTGTGTTTTAAAAAAAAAAAGGAGAAGAGATGTAAAAACCGTATTGTCACCAGTAGCATATAAGTAGTTGTAAACTGTTACATATACCCAGTGAAGTGACTGGCATCAAGTGGTACAGAGAAATTAAATAAATCCTACTACATAAGTTGTACCTGTCTATCTGCAGTCTTCTCTTTTATACAGCTTGTCTGAGCTGTCAAAAAACAGGGGACAGAGAGAAATTACATGCTTCAGAGCTCAGTGAGCTGATTGGAGGGAAGGGACACATCCCTTCACATTACACACACAGGAAAATAACTGAGGCTGTCAATCACAGGATGTGTCCTGGCAAAGGAATGAGGCAGTGGACAGAAATTGCACTTTTAATGTTCTGGTTTGAGACAAGTACACACTATAAAGGGATGTGCTTTGTTCATATTTCATGTCTGAGGTTTACAACCACTTTAATCCAAAAAGTAAAGAATTTTACAGATGTTCACTATTCAAGTCAGCCTAATTCTATGCTTGGATCTCTAACTCATTGTTTATATGCATTTCTCTTTTAGTTGCATTACAACTCAAAAACACTGAAAACGGAATCGCCAAATGCCTCAAGGGGATCATCTTTGCCAAGAACTCTTTCAAAAGAATCAAAGTTGTATGGTATGAAAGATACTGTACCATCTCCTTTACCTAGTAATGTCCACAGCAAGACTAACCAATTGTTACCACCCCCACCCCCACCAATCCCCTCAGGTACTTTTCCTCCAACTAATCTATACCTAATAACCTTTCGTATTACCTGCCTGTAACAATTTAATCTAAACAAGTCATATTTTTGTAACCAATGCAAACAGTCAACTGTATAGAAACATTAGATTCTTGCAACCTGTATGCTTATCATTCAATAACTGAGTGGTCAGTGTGAGGCTCCAGCTTATTCCACCTACAAATGGTTAAAGCAAACCTTAAGCATATGATCAAAAATGCAGGAACACGGGTCATCCAGGAATGAACTTTTGTGAAAATCACCATCATGTTCAGATATATAGGTTGCCAAAGTTATATGCAAATTTCCTGTAAAAAATATTACACTTGGCTCCAACTTCCCACATAATACATTATAAGGTATGTATACTATTCCTACTTATCCTTTCTACCACCCCCCACCACCCATCATTAGCTTTAATTAGCATTAGTAAATGAACAGAAGAGAAATTTGAATTAAATCATTATTTAGTGTGAGCATCCTTTGCCTTCAAAATAGCAATAGTTTTTCTAGGTACACTTGCACACAGTTTTTGATGGAACTCTGCAGGTAGGTCATTCCGAACATGTTGGCTAACTAGCCACAGACCATTTGTGGATGTAGGCTGCCTCCAATCCTTTTGTCTCTTTATGTGATCGCAGACAGGCTCAATGATGTTGAGATCAGGGCTCTGTGGGACCAAACCATCACTTCCAAGACCCCTTGTTCGTCTTTACACTGAAGATGATTGTAAAGTCTCCTTTTAAAATAAAAATAACAAACATTTTATACTTACCTGCTCTGTGAAGTGGTTTTGCACAGGGCAGCCCAGATCCTCCTCTTCTCGGGTCCCTCTTTTTGCTCCTGGCCCCTCCCTCCTGTTGAGTGCCCCCACAGCAAGCAGCTTGCTATGGTGACATCCGAGCCGAGTCACAGCTTCGTGTGTCCATTCAGACACGGATCCCTGGACCCGCACCCTCTCACTTCCGATTGGCTAACTGAGTTTGACAGCCACGAGAGCCAATGGTACCGCTGCTGTGTCTCAGCCAATCAGGAGGAGAGAATGCATTAAGATTAAAAAAAAATGTCTGCCTTTACATCTCCTTTAATAACATTGGCTGTATGTTTGGGGTCATTTTCCTTCAGCGGAATACATTTGGGGCTAGTCACATGCCTTCCTAATGGTATGGCAAGATGGATAAGTGTATGTCTGTATTTCTCAGCATTGAGCCTGACCAAATCTTCAACTCCATTTGCACAAATGCAGCCCTAAACTTGCAAGGAACCTTCACCATGCTTCACTGTTGCCTGCAGACACTTATTTTGGAACCGCTCTTCAGCCCTTTGTTAAACAAACTCCCTTCTGTTCTACAGCCAAATATTTCAAATTTCAATTAATCAGTCCAGAGCACCTGCTGACATTTTTCTGCACCCCAGTTCCTCTGTTTTTACACTTATGCCGCGTACACACGATCACTTTTTGCGATGAAAAAAAACAAAGTTTTTTTAAAACGTCATTTAAATTGATCGTGTGTGGGCAAAACGTTGTTTTTTGTCTTCAAAAAAACGACCCAAAAAAAATTCCAACATGCTTGAATTTTTTGTGTCGTTTTTCAAAACGTCGTTTTTTGTGTCATAAAAAGTGATGGTGTGTGGCCAAACGATGTTTTTAAACCCGCGCATGCTCAGAAGCAAGTTATGAGACGGAGCTTCAATGGAAAAGAGTGCCGTCGAACGTGGTGTACGTCACCACACTTTGCTAGAGCTTTGTAGACAAACGATGGTGTGTACGCAACGTCGTTTTGGAAAATGAAGTTTTTTTTCATGATTGAAAACTTCGTTTTTTTTCATCGCAAAAAACGACCGTGTGTACGCGGCATAAGTCTTGTTTCCACAAGGAATTTTGCTTTTTGGCTGCAATTTTTCCATGAAAACCATTTTTGGCCAGACTTCTTTGGATAGTAGATGGGTGTACCTGGGTCCCACTGGTTTCCACCAGGACTGTGCTGATGGCACTGCTGGATGTCTTCTGAGAACGAAGGGAAGTGAGCATGATGTGTCTTTCACCTACTACATTTCTTTGGCTGACCA
The DNA here is from genome assembly GCA_029574335.1 of Rana kukunoris. Taxonomy (NCBI): domain Eukaryota; kingdom Metazoa; phylum Chordata; class Amphibia; order Anura; family Ranidae; genus Rana; species Rana kukunoris. The sequence goes on from CM056049.1 coordinate 530,982,011, forward strand.
CTGTGTCTATGATCCTTAACCACTTCCAGCCCAAGGACGTCATATGACATCCTGGACTTTCAGTGGGGATATCTGAAAGATGCCTGCAGCCACAGGCATCATTCAGATATCCATCTTTTCAGCCGGCGATTCTGTGCACCATAAGAACGATCATGGCAGCGGTTCCACCGCTTGATCGTTCTTATAGGCGGCGGGAGGGCCGCCATCCGGTGCTTCTCCGGGCTCTCCTTTGCCATCAGAGACCCAGGGAAACGATCCGCCGGCGTCGGATGGAAACCATAGAGATGGTCACCAGTCATCTCTATAATCGTCGGAGGCCTGGGAGCGATGTTATGACGTAACGCCCGGGTTCTGGAATGTAAACGCAGCCGCAATCGCGGCTGAAAGCATTAGATTTGTGAATTTTTTTTCACGATCTGATGCTTTCCAGCCTGGAGGAGAGATGTGGGGTCTTATTGACCCTGCATCTCTCCATCAAGAGTACCTGTCACGAACCATTCCTATTACAAGGGATGTTTACATTCCTTGTAATAGGAATAAAAGTGATAAAAAAAAAAAAAAAGTGTAAAAATAAAAGAAATTGAGTAAAATAAATAAATAATAATAATAAAAAAAAATGTAAACGCCCCTATTTCCGGTAGCTTGCGCTCAGAAGCAAACACACACGTAAGTCCTGCCCACATATGTAAACTCTGTCCAAACGACACATGTGAGGTATCGCCGCGTGCATTAGAGCGCCAGCAACAATTCTAGCACTAGACCTCCTCTGTAACTCTAAATTTGTAACTTGTAAAAAAAAAAATAAGCGACACCTATGGAGATTTTTACGTACTGACGTTTGGCGCCATTCCATGAGTGTGCGCAATTTTAAAGCATAACATGTTAGGTATCTATTTACTCTGCGTAACTTCCATCTTTCACATTATACAAAAAAATTGGGCTAACTTTACTGTTTTGTTATTTTTTAATTCACAAAACCGTTTTTTTCCCCCCCAAAAAAAAGGTGTTTGAAAAATTATTGCGCAAATACTGTGCGAGATAAAAAGTTGCAATGGCCGGCATTTTATTCCCTAGGGTGTCTGCTAAAAAAACATATATAGTGTTTGGGGGTTCTGAGTAATTTTCTAACAAAAAAATTATGATTTATGCATGTAGGAGAGAAGTGCCAAAATAGGCCCGGTATGGAAGTGGTTAACATTCTTCAAAAGAGCTTGAACAGCACATCTCGAAACCCCAGTCTGATTTGAAATCTTTACCTGGGAGAGACCTTGCTGATGCAGTATAACTAAACTACCTTGTGCTGCTGTACTGCTTGCCATTATGTATGATCTGTGACAATCACACCTTAATATCAGAGTTTGGCTGTTCCTTTCCCAGTTTTACGCCTAATACACAGTTGTTTCTGTTTCAGTTAGTGACTGTTAACTGTTAACAACTGCATATGAAATTCATGATCATTAGCCCCTGCTTGGTATATATATATTTTTTTTAAGCATTCTTACTTTACAGCACTTCACACCTGCCTAATGAATTTTGCAAAACAGAAGACACTAGTAACATTATCAGGTAGCAGTCTTTAAGGTTCTACAGTATAGACAGCAGGAAGAATATCCGGGCCCGGCAAGAGGTAGAAAACATTGTGGTGAGCCAAAGGGCAAAACCACATTTTACCTTTACAATAAAATTTACATGACAGATTGTTATATCTTTTAAATCTACTGATTGTTTTCAAATGTGGTTTTCACAAAGTAACAATTATGTATTTTGTACTAGATGTCCAGACTGAATTTACCAGGTTTGTGACATGGCTAGATTATTTTATAGCTAGATGCAGAAGCACATTATGTATCATTGATTAGATCAGGCTTTCCTAAAATTGAAACTCTGGTCCCCCCATTGGGAGTGTTCATCAGAAAATGCAGTGAGAGTCGGAGGCCAAGTGCAATGAATCAGAGGTGATATAAAGGATAGGAGTCACAAACATCTATCAAATACCTCCCATTAATTCCTGTAGAGCATTGGAAGTACTTCAGGACTGGAGTTGAGAAACATTGACCCATGCAAGGCAAACACTACTGGTTGCTGCCACCATAATCAGGACTAAAGGGCTCAAATTGACCACCATAGCTGTAGGAGGTTTAGACTTGAGTGGTAAAGCAAAAGGTGCACAAATTAAGTTGAATGATTTAAATTATATCTCTCAATAATTTTCTGTATAAAGGAAATATATTTGATTTTACAGCCAAAGGAAAGGGAAGTGGAGTGAAAACGGCAAAATTGTATGCGTGGGTAGCACTACAGTCTTTGCCTGAAGAAATGGTCATCAGTCCAAACCTGCTTGATTTTCTGGAGAAGGCCTTGGAGACCATACCCATAACACCAATAGACCGAAATTACACTGGTAAATATTGCATTTCAGTAATATATCTATGCTCTTCCAACAGACAAAAAAACCTTACTGGTAAACACAGCATTACGATAGCAGACTGAGTTATTAATGCCACCTTTTGTTTTCAGAGTTATATGCATTTCTTGGTGATGGTAACATGAGGATCAAATTTCTGCAGCTTAGTGGGTTTTCGCACTTGATGGGAAAGGTCATTTAATTCTTATACATTTTATATACAGTCAGGATTTTTTAATTCTTACAGCTTGTCTTTTTTTTTTACTGGAAGGGCTTTGCACTGGTGCTAAAAGCTTCATACCTAAAAATAATTGGTTTGCTGAATTTGTGTGTAAGGCCGCGTACACACGATCAAATTTATCTGCTGAAACCGGACAAATTTGATCGTGTGTACGGGCGAACAGACAGGTTTTTCCAGCAGACAAATTTTAAAGCATGCTAAGGCCACACTCAGAGCTATCGGTGAGACACCCTAGTGGAGAGCATTGACACGCTACAGTCCCAGTGCCAGGCAGGCACCAGCCAGAGTAAAAGGCCAATTGGCTGTTTGTGTGAAAATTTTTATATATTTTAATAAACGGTATTGCACCATGATTTTTTCCCTATATTTCTCTGTCCATATATGAGCGAACCAATCGCAATTTTGGTCCCATCGAGATCCAGCATGCCCCAAGTGTAACAGGCACTTATCCTGTCCTGTCCATCTGACCTACTTGTAACAAAGAGGTCTTGCTATCTGGTAAGAATCTAGTATCTCTTCAGCACTTTGGGTGGAGCACTGATTACATTGGTGAAGGAATCTCTCACATTCAAGAACCAACTTCCTAAAATTCAGTCACAGATCTGTTTACGGACTTTGCACAACCAAGATTGCACTTTGCACAATGAAGATTTCTGCACTTATTGTTTAGCAGTTGGACTAATCTATGTTTGTTAATTACTACACTATTAGTCAATTTTTCTATTATTGCACTTAGGAGGATTATTTGTTTTATTTGTTCCGTTGTTGTATTCGCTATTCACACAACATTACACTAGCAACTGTTTTTTCCAATGGAGTATATTGTCTATTCTCACCTACCTAATTTATGTTCCACTCAATGCTAGTCAGGTGTCACATTTAGCTTTCTATCAGCGCCCTCTATCGTTCTTTATTTGCTTTAAAATCTGTCTGCTGAAACCCGTCTGTCCGACATGTCCGCTGGTTAGTACACTAACCAGCGGACATATCTGTCCACACATACGTCGAATGGATTCGACGCATGCGTGGAAGTATTTTACTTCCTGGAGTGGCGACGTGGCGGCGTCAACGCCGTGTTATTTAGTCGTGTGTACACAGCCTGAGAAGTTCAAATTTGTCTTTTTTAAATAAGGACATGGTCTTCTTTATTTTACTTGAGTCATTTTAGAACAAAGGTGGGCAAAGTACGGCCCGGCGGACCTTTTAATCGGGCCCCCAGATAGCTGCGGCCCGTCGCAACAGGACAGGCAAACCAGACCAGAAAGGGGCCCCCAAGCTGGCTCGTTTGTCTGCCTGTTGCTATGTTTACAGGCCTCCCTCCTCCCCCCGCGGGCCGGCGGGGGGAGGAGGGGTGTTCGCTTTTTCGCGGCCCCCGCAAAGTGGCACGGTTACCCGGGACATCTGCCACCCGGGGTCCCGCAGCGTCATTCGGCTACAGTGCAGCCGTCCCTCTCTCTCCACTGACTGCAACACACAGTCACACGCCGACTCCTCCCCCCCTCTTGGCTCAATGTGTACAGGAGGAGGAGCCGAGAAGATACACTACTGAGAGAGCCATGCTGCACAGTAACCAGGAGGTAAGAGGGGGGGGGGGAGCAGATACAAGGTGAACTTATGAAGTGATAGGAGAGGAGAGGGTGGTATGTAGATATGGGCTGGGGAGTGATTTGAGAGGGAAGATGATATGTGCTAGTGGGGGGGCTGGAAAAGCGCCCAGAGGCGATTCAGTTTGCATGCGTTGCGCTATACAAGTCATTCATTCATTCAGCATGTAATGAAATAATATTTTATATATATATATATATATATATATATATATATATATATATATATATATATATACAGTGCAGAAAATAAGTATTTGAACACCCTGCTATTTTGCAAGTTCTCCCACTTGGAAATCATGGAGGGGTCTGAAATTGTTATCGTAGGTGCATGTCCACTGTGAGAGACATAATCAAAAAAAAATAATCCAGAAATCACAATTTATGATTTTTTAACTATTTATTTGTATGATACAGCTGCAAATAAGTATTTGAACAACTGTCTATCAGCTAGAATTCTGACCCTCAAAGACCTGTTAGTCTGCCTTTAAAATGTCCACCTCCACTCCATTTATTATCCTAAATTAGATGCACCTGTTTGAGGTCATTAGCTGCATAAAGACACCTGTCCACCCCATACAATCAGTAAGAATCCAACTACTAACATGGCCAAGACCAAAGAGCTGTCCAAAGACACTAGAGACAAAATTGTACACCTCCACAAGGCTGGAAAGGGCTACGGGGAAATTGCCAAGCAGCTTGGTGAAAAAAGGTCCACTGTTGGAGCCATCATTAGAAAATGAAAGAAGCTAAACATGACTGTCAATCTCCCTCGGACTGGGGCTCCATGCAAAATCTCACCTCGTGGGGTCTCAATGATCCTAAGAAAGGTGAGAAATCAGCCCAGAACTACACGGGAGGAGCTGGTCAATGACCTGAAAAGAGCTGGGACCACCGTTTCCAAGGTTACTGTTGGTAATACACTAAGACGTCATGGTTTGAAATCATGCATGGCACGGAAGGTTCCCCTGCTTAAATCAGCACATGTCAAGGCCCGTCTTAAGTTTGCCAATGACCATTTGGATGATCCAGAGGAGTCATGGGATAAAGTCATGTGGTCAGATGAGACCAAAATAGAACTTTTTGGTCATAATTCCACTAACCGTGTTTGGAGGAAGAAGAATGATGAGTACCATCCCAAGAACACCATCCCTACTGTGAAGCATGGGGGTGGTAGCATCATGCTTTGGGGGTGTTTTTCTGCACATGGGACAGGGCGACTGCACTGTATTAAGGAGAGGATGACCAGGGCCATGTATTGCGAGATTTTGGGCAACAACCTTCTTCCCTCAGTTAGAGCTTTGAAGATGGGTCGAGGCTGGGTCTTCCAACATGACAATGACCCGAAGCACACAGCCAGGATAACCAAGGAGTGGCTCTGTAAGAAGCATATCAAGGTTCTGGCGTGGCCTAGCCAGTCTCCAGACCTAAACCCAATAGAGAATCTTTGGAGGGAGCTCAAACTCTGTGTTTCTCAGCGACAGCCCAGAAACCTGACTGATCTAGAGAAGATCTGTGTGGAGGAGTGGGCCAAAATCCCTCCTCCAGTGTGTGCAAACCTGGTGAAAAACTACAAGAAACGTTTGACCTCTGTAATTGCAAACAAAGGCTACTGTACCAAATATTAACATTGATTTTCTCAGGTGTTCAAATACTTATTTGCAGCTGTATCATACAAATAAATAGTTAAAAAATCATAAATTGTGATTTCTGGATTTTTTTTTTGATTATGTCTCTCACAGTGGACATGCACCTACGATAACAATTTCAGACCCCTCCATGATTTCCAAGTGGGAGAACTTGCAAAATAGCAGGGTGTTCAAATAATTATTTTCTGCACTGTATATGTGTGTATATATATATATATATATATATATATATATATATATATATATATATATATATAATTTAGAGAAATTATATGCAAGTTATAAAATGCAGAATTGCTTTTTCAGTAAATCATGTAAACAATTAGCTAGATTCAGGTAGCTTTACGCCGGCGTATCTCCAGATACGCCGTCATACTTTTACGCCGATTCGCAAAGCTAGATACGCCGTAAAACAAGGCTTCAGCCGCTCGACGTAACTTGCCTACGCCGGCGTATCTTGGGCGCATAGTTACGCTGGACGCATTCGGCGTTCCAATGTTAAATATGCAAATGAGTAAGATACGCCGCTTCACGAACGTAGATGCGACAGGCGGAAAAGATACGCGGTTTGCGTAAGGGTTACGTCCGGCGTAAAGTTATTCCACCATATAGGTGGCGCAACTCATTCAAAGGTATGGACATCGGAACAGCCAGCGTCTTTTACGTTGTTTACGTAGTACTACATGAATAGGGCATGGCGTAGGTTACGTTCACGTCGTAGGCATTGAGCCGACGTATCTTAGGGAGTATATGCAAAGTGATTCTGAGCATGCGCGCGAATGCGCCGTTTAATCGGCCATTCATTTGCATGGGGTCACGCTTAATTTAAATAGATGACGCCCACCTCCTTCCCAATTTGAATTAGGCGGGCTTACGCCGGCCAATTTACGCTATACCGCCGCAACTTACGGAGCAAGTGCTTTGTGAATACTGCACTTGCCTCTCTAAGTTACGTTGGCGTAGCGTATTTGAGATGCGCTACGCCGCTCTAAAGATACACCCCCTACGTGAACCCAGGCCAATATGTTCTCTTCATTACAAATGTGCCTTTATTGGCGTGTTTTGTGCAAGCATTTACCTGTGTGTGTTTCGGGCTTTTTTACAGCAGTGAGTGCCCAGGATGAAGATATTGGACAGTTTGATATGCAGGATCCATTGGAAGAGTCAACTACCTCATTAGTGTCCTCTTCAACCTCTGCCTATTCTTCCTTCCCAGTAGATGTGGTTGTGTATGTAAGAGTGCAGGTAAGTCTGATTTTATAAAACATTTTTATATTCTTAATGATCTCCTTGTTTTTGGAGTAGCTCTTTAGATTTCCAGAGTTTTATCCTCATTCTTATTTCATTTTCTAGCCTTCCCAGATCAAGTTTAGCTGCCTACCTGTTTCACGTGTTGAATGCATGTTGAAGCTGCCCTCATTAGATCTAGTGTTCTCCTCAAACCGAAGTGACCTTGAGACGCTGGGTTCAGCCCATCCTGATGCTAGTCCTGGGAATCTCTCCATGCCAAGTGGATCAAAAGCAAGCCTGAACAAATCTGGCATGACAGGTGAAACTTTTTATTTTTTAAATAAATTCTTTATTTTCATTTTGCAAAAAGAATTTACAGACAGTTATACACCTTAGTAATTCAAAGCAATCCAGAGAGATGTATAGCATATATCATAGGAACTACATGTATGAATAAAAGTACAGCGAAAGTACAGTAAGGCTGTGTGTATCATACTAGAGACATTACAATCGATCTCTCATCTCATCATCAACGGCTGAACATTTTATTTTTTTGTCTGGTTGTTCTTGTTTGTATTATGGCATGCTAGACTGTTTTCTAAGACCAGTATGTTCATTGTTGCTGTTTGCAAGTAAACAAATTATGTTGGCAGTCTTTACCACTTGAACACTGCCTTTGGCTATATTTTCATCCATACTCGCTCTCATTAGTTTGCTTCAGCACAGTTTAGGTCTTTACCCAGAACTGTCGTTTTTCAAGGCCTTTATTTAATAGGATGATTTTTTTTTCTTGCAGGGCCATCCCCGGGGCTAGGCAGCCCTCTTGGAAGGACTCGACACAGCAGCAGCCAATCAGATCTGACCAACTCAAGCAGCAACTCATCAGGCCTGAGCTTCACAGCTTGCATGTCTGATTTCTCTCTGTATGTTTTTCACCCCTATGGAGCTGGCAAACAGAAATCTGGAGTCTCTGGTCTTACTCCAGGTTCCAGTGGCTTAGGTATGAGAAGATGCATTTTATAGTATGTTGATAAAATTTATTCTGAGTAAATACAAACTGTATACCGTATATACTTGAGTATAAGCCGAGTTTTCAGCACATTTTTTTGTGTGCTGAAAATGCCCCCCTCGGCTTATACTTGAGTCACCTTTTTGTGCCTGATCTCCTGGACTTTGGGGACCCGCTAACGGCCAGCTGTAGGTCCATTTCCTCTACAAGAGTGCAAAGTTTGTTGTCCGGGGGACCTACGGCCGTGGAGCACCGATTTTTTTCAAACCCGGGCACCCCTTCCATAGACTAATGGTTATTTCTCCAGTGAATTTGGGGACCAGATATCGGCCGGTCGTAGGTCCCTTGGACCCCAAACTTGGCACACATGTAGCCCCACTCTTCCTCTATAAGTGTGCAATGTTTGTTGTCTGGGGGAACCTACGGCCAGGGAGCACCGATTTTTCAAAGTCGAGCACCCCTTCCAAAGACTCCCATGTTAAACTTCAGTCTAGTCATGGACACAGTGAGGCATGGAAGCAGTGAGGCATGCACATGGACACAGTGAGGCATGCAGGTGGCCACCCTAGGCTTATACTCGAGTCAATAAGTTTTCCCTTTTTTTGTGGTAAAATTTGGTGCCTCGGCTTATATTCGGGTCGGCTTATACTCGAGTTTTAACGGTAAATGTTTCTCATCGGATATCTCAAGACCTCTCACCTAACCTTAACACATGCAGCAATGCGGTGCTTTCCCTTCTACCAGCATTTATCATGTTTTTAAGCTCAGACATAGTTATTGAACTGCACATCTAACAATAATTAAAAAAATACTGAATCTATTTCATATCACCGTTTGCAGATTAGTTGAAATAGTTGTTAGTTGGCACAGTTTATACCACTGGTATAAAGGTATGAATTTTGACTTATTATTTACTTGTAGGTCATGTGGATGAAGAGCTCACTTCAGTGACGGGCCGGAAAGATTCTCTTAGTATTAACCTGGAATTTGTCAAAGTCAGTTTGTCCAGAATGAGACGTTCTGGTGGAAATTCTTTCTTTGAAGGTGTGTCCGCTAACAAAGCTACTAGCAAGATGGATACTACCTTAATAAACATTTCAGGTAATACATTCTATGCCACATGGCTAAATGCAGTGAAGCTTTGTGATTAGGTTAACATATGTTTCTCGTTCATTTAGCTGTCTGTGATATCGGTTCAGCTTCTTTCAAGTATGACATGCGTCGACTTAGTGAAATTTTAGCATTTCCGCGGGCATGGTATAGAAGAAGTATCGCTAGACGCCTCTTTCTTGGTGATCAGACTATAAATGTGCCCGGTAAGATACCTTGGTCATATGTAGCTTTGGTTACTGTGTAAAGTACATAAAGCTTTTGAGGTGATGTGGAATAATGGTGTAGACTAGTGGTTCTCAACCCTGTCCTTATGTACCCCCAACAGGCCATGTTTGCAGATTTTCCTTTATTTTGCACAGGTGCTTAAAACCTGTCACTGCCAGGTCCGTACGCGGTTTAGACCTCTGGTACCCCCCCCCAAAAAAAACTGTAAAAAACGACCCCCCAGGTCCGCCCACACTCAGCTTCTCCACAGTGACAGCCATCAGCCTCTTCTCCCGGCCAACCCGATCCATCCTGTCCTGGCCAGGAGGAAAACCTGGAAAAAAATAGCAAATATTAATTTGCTATTGTCACAAGTGGGTGGGTTCAAAGTGCAATGCTGTGTGCCAGAGCCCAACCTTTTTCAAGTCAATTAGGGCCTCAGGTTCTAATCATGTGGCTTGAAAAAAAAAAACGTATACAAAGTTTGAGTCCATCGCGCTGCAGGGGGGCAGTGCCCCTAATAGACCGGCCGCTCCTGGTAAGACCCTTTCACATGGAGCAGACTCTGTCAAGCAGATCCACCTGCTCAGCGGCGGATCTGTCTGATCCCCGCTGAGGTGGCAGATGACAGGTCCATGTCCGCTCCACTGATGCAGAGCAGACATGGACACAGCCTGCTGTTCTCTATGTGGCGGTCTGATGGAAACAGACCACCTGTTCTGTTCCATTGGATACCATGCAATCTGCTAGATGGATGAGGAATGTGATCCCCATCCCTCTGTTTTTAGCAGACTGGACTGGATCGGATGCAGGCGGGTGTAAACAGACACATGTCCATTTACATCAGCCTATCCATAGGGAACAATGCATGGTCCGATTGGGCCCGCCTGAAAAACTGACAGGCAGATCTGATCGGTGTGCTTGTGTGAAAGGGGCCTTAGGCCTTGTTCACACAGGGCATACACCGCGTACCATCAAAGGGACGCACAGGTTTTCCGTGCATCTCTGTGCAGGCAGTCCCATTGATGTAATTTGGGATGCAGCAACTGCACGAACAGAGCTGTTGCTCCTAATTGTACATTCATGCAGATAAAATAAAGATACTTATCCTTGTGTTAAAGTCTTGTTAAATGAGCCCACTGCACACTATAGTAGGGAAATAACATGTTAGCCAAATATTATCATGTATATTATGAAGTCACTCACTGCTGTACTAATGCCATTTTTTTTAAACCTTTTTATGCTTGCTAATGACTGAATTCTATTTAACTCCTCTTTTTTGAAGCCTCTGGACCTGGGACTCCTGATTCAGTTGAAGGAGTTAGCCAGCATCTTTCCCCTGAATCTTCTCGCAAAGCCTATTGCAGGACCTGGGAGCAGCCCAGTCAGTCTGCGTCATTCACTCACGCGGCACAGTCACCCAATGTTTTCAGTGATCACAGTGCAAGCAACAGTATGTCTCCTGGAATAGCATCACACTCTTTGAAATCGCCTGCTGTAACCAGATCGAGAAGTGTTTCAGATTCCTCTGTGCCACGCAGAGGTACCTTTTAAACATTAATGTTAATAGCTGTAGTAGACAATTCTCTTACTTGGTTGATAATTGTTGATCTGTTGCTGCAGGCTAGTTACTTTGTACATTTCCATAGCTATTTCCACTGCCTTAAAGCTATATTAAAGCCTTGTTAAAAAAAAAAAAAAATCATTTTATACTGATCTGCCCGAATCCCCCTCTTTTCGAGTCCCACGCTGGCGCTCCTGGCTCCTCCCTCCTGCTGGGTGCCCCCACAGCAAGCTGCTTGCTGTGGGGGCGCCCAAATAGGCACGCTTTTGAGCCGCAGCTCTGTGTGTCTCACTGGTTGTGATTGACAGCAGCGTGAGCCAATTGACGGTATGAGCTCCTGGAGAGGCAAGGCTCTTGTCTACATCGCTGTATCAAGAGGGGTTTAGGTAAGTATTTGGGGGGGGGGGGGGGGCTGCTGCACAAAGAATGTTTTTTACCATCATGCATTGCATAGAATGCACGATAGTAAAAAACCTTTAGCCTTTACAACCACTTAAAAGCCTGCCATAGATGGATCGAATCTTGGTCGCTAAAGTAGGAACTGGTTGAGGTTCAAGCCATCTATGCGCAGGCTAGTTGTACCCAAGTCAATCCATCATTTGACTTGGGTGCAACCAGACTTTGGTCTTTTCACATACTCCCGGTGACTATAGCCACTAGCAGTAACCATTAAGTTCTGCTGGCTCTTCCCTGCGACCTGAAAATATATATTTTTGTATTTGAGTTTTGATATACTTTAAGACAAGTATTAACTGTTCGTAAACATTATATACACCGATTTGATGCCTTGTCTTTTTTTCAAATGTTTTAAATAGTAATTAAATTGTATTTTCTACTGCCGTATGTACGTCCCACATTCGTTTTTATCAGAGATTGGGAAATAGATGAAGACTCATCGGATTGTACTATAGCTAATGAAGGTGTATAGGATACATTTACATTTCCTTTATTATTGGTTTCTCGTATTGATTGGTTATATGTGGCCTTTGTATAACACCATTTCTTTTCCAGGTCTGATGTAAAATTAAACCATCATGCCAAAGCTTATGTTTTAGTTTTTTTAATGATAAACAGTGACTTGCATCTATATACTGTATCTTAAAGTGTATGTGACTTATGGCACAATTTACTTCTATGTAGCCAACATAATATAGCAATGTCTTATTTAGTTGTAGTTGGTCTCTAAACATATTTTTTCTCTTCTCCATTAGATTCTGTCAGCAAGACTTCAACACCATCTTTCAGTAAAGCAAATAAACTATCTAGCCAGCAGGGGTCGCCGTGGGAAACTCTGGTTGTGTTTGCAATTAATCTAAAGCAGCTGAATGTTCAAATGAACATGAGCAATGTAATGGGAAATACAACGTGAGTATATAAGCTTCCTCGTAACACAATATTGAGTACCAACTGTACAACACTTAACTTATAGCCCCTTTTCAATTGTAGCTAAAAACTAGAGCCAAGGGAAAGGTTAAATCTATATTTTCAATCTGTTCTTGATGTCTGTGTGGGTTTTTTCCTTGTTTTCTTTTATAAAGGTGTCAGGCTAAACAGCAATTGAGGTATGCAAGTAGAAGACAGAAACAAAAGGGGAAATCACTCCAAATGGGACACAGGCAGTAATGTAGGTCGGGTAAGGCCACGTACACACGATCAGACCGGTCCGATGAAACTGGCCTTAAGACCAGTTTCATCGGACCAAATTGATCGTGTGTACGGGCCATCGGACCGTTGTCCATTGGACCAAAGTTTTAAAACTTGCTTTAAAATCGGACCAAAACGATGGTTAGTACACAAAAGCATCGGACCAAAAACCCGCGCATGCTCAGAATCAAGTCGACGCATGCTTGGAAGCATTGAACTTCGTTTTTTCAGCACGTCGTTGTGTTCTACGTCACCGCATTCTGGCCCGATGGGATTTTGGACTGATGGTGTGTACGCACATCAGACCATCAGACCACTTCAGCCTGGTCCGATGAAAACGGTCCGTCGGACAAGTCTCATCGGTTTGGTCTGATCGTGTGTACGTGGCCTCAGAAGTACGCACAGAGCCTCTGTAAGGGTTTAAGAAACAGAATCTATATTTTCACCATTATCTATACAAATAACTTCTACGCTATTCACCAGACCTGCATTCACCTGGTGAATAAAATGGTGGAATTGTAAACTTTTCATGGTAAATATTTTCTGCTCCGTTATTTATCAAATGCATATTTTCATCGAAAAATAAACTAAAATGAATTTGAGCGCAAAACAAATACAATATTATACCCATTTTTTGGGGTAAAAAATGGGGTTGCGTTAAAAAAATAGATACCAAACAACAAATCCTGAAATTGTGAATGCTCGTGGAATAGCAAAAAAAAAATTGGTTGCAAAATTCTTCTCAGGCGACACTTTGAAAGATTTTTACAGGTCATCGGTTCAGAGTTAACCGTGATCTATGGCCCTAGAATAGTTGCTGTCACTCCGACCTCACGTGTGTGGCGCAATTGATGATTACATGTGCACCCTACTGTGCCTTTTTATATGGGGGTGATGGGGTGCTATATAAAAAAAAAAAAAAATTATTTGTTTTATCCAAGTTTTTACTTTATTACTGTCACAAAGGGGCTAAAAGACCCCTGATGTGATAGTATGGATAGGTGACAGATACTCTTTATGGAGGCATGCATGTACCTTAGTTATGGACAGATTCTAGTGACTCTATTTCTTCAGAGAACAGAACTAATACATACCTGCCAAGAGACTACTCGGTGTGTGTAGCCAACAGTGGAGAAAGCTAAATCCAGCTATAAATTGAACTATGTTCTTTCCTGCAACCACAGGGTTGTAAGAAATAAAATCACTCAATTCCCCCATCAACACAGTCAGTGATGATGGGAGAATGCCTCCCGTGGAGCCATTGTGTTCTCTGTGCGAGGGTGTGGGGGAAGCCGTCCCAGCCAGGAGAACACAGGTATTATTGCTAGCAGGTATAACGGCCATTAGCAATTATCGCATGCAAAATCTGACAGGCTGGTTGTAGCCAAGTTGATCGATCAACTTGAGTACATTCAGCCTTACCATACATAGTTCTGATCTTGTCCGGTTCCTGGTGATGGCCGAGATTTGAACCATCTATGGCCAACTTAAAGATTAATTGCATCTAGGATAGTATTTCAGTCCCTTGTCTTTGTTTTTTCTTGTCCATCCAAGTAGACCTGTTAACTTAGTCCTTTGTTACAATTTGAGTATAGGTTGACTTAATCACTTATCTCTCACAACTGATGAGACGTCTGCTAAACCAAGGTTAATTTCCAAAGGGTATTGCAGGCTCCTTTCTTTATTCAAAGAATCACAACCCAACGTCCATTTACTTTAATTAGCCAATTGATTTTATATACAATTTAATATATGTGAAATAATGACTAGCATAGTGAGTGTTATCTATTTGTCTGTGTTCAGGTGGACTACAAGTGGACTAAAAAGCCAAGGTCGCTTGTCGGTTGGAAGTAACAGAGATCGGGAAATCAGCATGTCTGTTGGGCTGGGGAGGTCTCAACTGGACTCCAGAGGTGGAGTTGTAGGTGGAACAATAGATGTAAACACCCTGGAAATGGTTGGTAAGTAATGTTGTATATTAATGCCACAGTTTCCCAAATAGCAAACAAAAAGCCCAGGAAAAATCCTTGGAAAAATGCCAAGCTCTACTTACCAACCAGCCTGCGACCAACCAGATTAACCTGTCTAACAGTATGCGTTTAAAAACAGGGGTTTAGTTGCACACATTTGCAAATACATGCGTAAGCTACAGTCCCCGGCAAGTGATCTGTAGACCTTACCTCTAACTTATAAGAGGCTCCACAGTGGAAGCACATGAATTCTGACAAGATAGATGAACATAAATGGACTGGAGGGAGCCCATCCCTCCTTTAAAGGTACTGGGGCACATTGAACACCCAGCATTTAGCACAATGGCTGCAAAAGATGTCAATGTGTTACCTGACCTAAAATCAAGCATACAAAAAAATCTGCCACTGCCCCCACCTATAACTGGCCTTTGCAGCAAAGAACAGTTTCCCAAATAGGTTTTCTGTATATAAATTTCCTAATATGGGGACATAGAGGTTGATTTACTAAAACTTTTGAGTGCATAACCTGGTGCAGCTGTGGATAGAAACCAATCAGGTTCCAGGTTTTGGCTGGGTTCACACTATACTACACGACAGCAGTACTACTTTCATCCTACTTTGCTCTGCGACATTTGTCCTACATTGATCCTACATTGGTCCTACATTGGTCCTACATCCATCCGACTTTCATGAACAGGAGACTACTTTGATCCGACTTTGTGATAGTCTGACTTGTTTTTGACCAATCAAAACAATCCCAGAGTGACATAAATTCCTTTTCTTTATCGTACATCACGGGACACAGAGCGCATAGCCATTACATATGGTTTATATGGGTACCTTCAGGTGTGGACACTGGTGTAATCAATTTCACAGGAAGTTTCCTCCCTATATAACCCCCTCCCACTGGGAGTGCTTCAGTTTTTTCGCCAGTGTCTTAGGTGTTGGTCACGTCTAGCTGTCCCTCGGAGGTCTCGGGACCCAGGATAGCTAGCCGGATCCGTCCGAAGTGCTTCAAAGCCAAGGAGTACGGTACCCGGGCCCTGCCTGCGTGGGGTGTTGCCTATAATGCCTCTCCTTGGAGGGCTGGATTCTGGGCTCCAGTGCCTTGGTCTCTCCCAGGACTAAACGCTACTGATGCCAGGATGCTATATAGGTCCAGGGGTGTGGGTTCCTTAAACACAGGACCCCGGTCCCTGAAGGTCCGAGACAATACCCACGGAGATGGGAGAAGATTGGGCCTCTTGCAGTTTGCAATACCCTGTGGCGTGGAGCAGGTAAGAGGGAACCTGCGGGACTTGGTTCGACAGTAGGTATCCCCCTGGGGGTTCTGGGTTGGCTAATGGTATGCTTGTGCATCAGCCACTATCTCCACTATGTCTTTTTAGGCAGGATGGGATGTACTATTGTTTACCCAGATAACATGTAGATATATGTATACTTGTTTAAGATATATATTTGCTACTCACCCCAGGTCGGCCTGTTAGCATTGATACTGCAGCCCCACGTACTATAAAGAGGGAATTGCTGGTGAAAACTCCTGTTTCTTAGGAAGCCTATGGGGACAGCTTCCTCTCTGTGTGCACTACAGTAAGGATTAGTGCTTACCTGGTGTCTGTTGGTGCTGCTGGCGCTGGTCCATGCTTTTCCTCTGCTCTCTGCTTCCTCCATGTTGTTTCAGCGTGGGGGGGGGGGTGCGCACGCGTGGGCGCGTGCACGCCGCCTTTTATAGCGTCGGCGTGCGTTGGGGGGGCGGGCCAGCAGCGTCAGGGTCAGTTAAAAGTAAAACGTTTTCTCTCTGGCTGGTCTTTTCCCTCCTGGAAGCAGAGGAAGAAGGACACAGAGCGCGCAGCTGGGTCTTTTGGCCACAGTGACACCCAGTGGCGGTTTGTGGATCTTCAGGTCTAGGACTTAGTTCCACTATTGACCAGAAAAAAAAAAGAGTTTTTTTGCTTAAAGGGACTCAGCCTTAGATCCAGCAGTATCTGAGTCAACCTTGGACTCCGGCTAACGGGCATTGGTGTTGCAATACTCACAGGTTTTCCTTAGTATTGCCACCTCCCAGGCGGGTAAAAAAAAAAAAAAAATATACAAAATTTTTCATTTTCCTCAGCCTGTTCTCATATTAATTACTCCTAGCTACAACAGTCAGGTGTTGGCTATAGGGGTGACTCAAGGTTGTGCAATGGCTCCAAAGGGATCAGGACCAGCCAAGGCTGCAAAAGGTGCCAAGAAACAAAAGGGGTCTCCATCGGGGTCAGAGGATTTGGGCCAGGCTTCAACGGCCCCACCCTCACCAGTTAGACCACCGAGTAGCATAGTACAAGAGCCATTGGGGGTGCTGGGGGCAGAGGCGGCCCCCGATCCACCCATTCCCGTTTACGTAACGGAAGAAATGCTAGCGACCACCCTGGGTGGGCTAGAGAAAAGGTTAACTGCTTTGTTTGCCCGCCCTTTGCCAAGTAGCAAACGGGCTAGATCCCCCTCACCTAGTTTGGTGTTTTCAGATGCGGAGGTCTCCTCTTCGGAGGAACGGGACCCACAAGGGGATCAAGCGGACCCAAGTCCCGACGGTTCAGACATGGAGGATTCCACTGTAGATGAATATTTTTCGGCCTCTCAAGCGGAGAGCTTGTGGATCCAGTCTTTGACCGATATGGTTCGCACTGCTTTTAAACTTCCAGTGCCAGAACTAGTAGCCCCTGTGGTATCCTCATTGGGTTCTTTAAAGGCTCCATTAACTTGTGTGTCTTTTCCGATTCACCCCCTTCTGCGGAGCGTGATTTACCAGGATTGGGCTCGACCTGATAGGATCTTTATCCCTCCTAAGAGGTTCTCTATTCTCTATCCTATGGAAGAGGAATTTTTAAAGAAATGGGCACTCCCCACAGTGGACGCGGCCATTTCCTGCGTGAATAATTCCCTGACCTGTCCGGTTGAAAATGTCCAGATGTTCAAGGATCCGGTCGACAAAAAATTAGAGACCCTACTGAAGGCTTCTTTCACCACAGTAGGTGCCATGGTTCAGCCAGCGGTGGCAGCCATTGGCGTTTGTCAGGCCTTAAAGGATCAGGCAAAACAGATATTAAAGGACATGCCGGCTCAGCAAACTCGTGAATTAGCAGATTTCCCTAGGGCTCTCTGCTTTGCAGTAGATGCTATTAAGGACTCCATCCAACAGGCATCCCGTTTATCTCTGCTGGTGGTTCACATGCGTCGTCTTTTGTGGCTAAAGAACTGGTCAGCAGAGGCACCCTGCAAAAAGCTTTTAGCAGGGTTTCCCTTTCATGGGGGAAGACTATTCGGTGAAGACCTAGATAAATATATCCAAACCATATCAAGTGGTAAAAGTTCTTCCTTACCGGTCAAGAAAAGACCGCGTGGGCCCGCGTTTAAACGACAGGACTTTGCAGGCTCGGCCCCTTCGACTTCCCGTCAGTATCGACGGCCTCCCGGGCGTTCAGCAGTTAATAGCCGCCCACAGGGACAAGCCGCGGCAAACAAGAGGCCCTGGTCTCGCAAGCCGGCTAAACCAGTCATCAAGTCAGATTCATGAAGGAGCGCCCCCACTCTCTTGGGTGGGGGGAAGACTTCAGTTTTTCTCCGAAGTCTGGAAGGCCAGAATTCCCGACTCTTGGGTTCGGTCCGTGGTAGCCACAGGCTACAAACTAGAGTTTCGAGAAATCCCCCCTCCTCATTTTCAGGGGTCAAGTCTTCCAAGCGACCTGTTAAAGAGGGCCTCTCTCGTAAAGGCGTTGGATCGCCTCTTGCTCCAAGGAGTAATTGTAGAAGTACCAACCCAAGAATGGGGTCTGGGATTCTACTCCAACCGTTTTATTATACCAAAACCCAATGGCGACGTCAGGCCTATCCTAGACCTCAAACGCCTAAATCGCTTTCTAAAGATTCAGACCTTTCGTATGGATTCCATACGTTCAGTGACAGCCAGCCTGCATCAAGGCGACTTTCTAGCATCTATAGACATAAAGGATGCATATCTGCATGTGCCGATCTACCCAGCACATCACAAGTTTCTTCGTTTTATGATAGATCAAAGTCATTTCCAGTTCGTAGCCCTCCCTTTCGGGTTGGCAACAGCTCCGCGGGTATTCACAAAGGTGTTAGCCCCGGTGCTAGCCGTCCTAAGGACAGAAGGCATTTTGGTCCTGGCATACCTGGACGATCTCCTGGTTATCGACAGATCAGCTTCCAACCTCAATCATGCAGTAGTCCGCACAGTTCGGCATCTACAAGAATTCGGGTGGGTTGTGAACCAAGGAAAATCGAGGTTGCAACCCACAAGACAGTTGGAATATCTAGGCCTTCGGTTAGATACAGAATGCCAGAGGATATTTTTACCTCAAGAAAAGATCAGGTCATTGACTCAAACAATTCAAATAGTCCTAGGCAAAAAGAGGCCGACTATTCGCCTATGCATGCGACTGCTGGGAAAGATGGTAGCCGCCTTCGAAGCAGTGCCCTATGCCCAGATCCATACCAGAGTTCTCCAGGCAGCTATTCTCTCTGCTTGGAACAGGTCCATACAGGCATTAGACCGTCCATTAGGTCTTTCCCCAGGAGTCAGGCGCAGCCTGTACTGGTGGCTGGTCCCTCAAAAATTGTCAAAAGGGAAAACCTTTTGCCCCATCACGTGGAAAATAGTAACCACAGATGCCAGCCTAACAGGTTGGGGGGCAATCTTAGGAAAACGGACCCAGCAGGGACAGTGGTCAGAGGCAGAAAGTCTGCTTCCCATCAATGTCCTAGAGATCAGAGCTGCTCGGTTGGCCCTGGTCGCCTGGACTCTCCCCCTGCAGGGTCTGCCAGTAAGGATACAGTCCGACAATGCCACGGCGGTGGCATACATAAACCACCAGGGGGGCACAAGGAGCCTAGCGGCTCAAAGGGAAGTAAACCTGATTTTCTCATGGGCCGAAGCCCATGTACCCTGCATCTCAGCAGTGTTCATCCCAGGGATAGACAATTCTCAAGCAGATTTTTTGAGTCGTCAACAGTTACTCCCGGGAGAGTGGTCTCTTCACCCCCAGGTATTCCAAGAGATTTGCCAAAGATTCGGAGTTCCCGATGTGGACATCATGGCAACAAGATTCAACAAGAAATTGGACAAATTCGTATCCCGAGCCAGGGACCCCTCGGCCTACGGGACCGATGCGTTGGTTTGCCCCTGGCACCAGTTTTCTCTCCTGTATGCGTTCCCTCCACTACAGATGATTCCCCGCCTTCTACGAAGGATCAGGGTGGAGCGCAGGCCGGTGATCCTGGTGGCCCCAGCCTGGCCCAGAAGGGCTTGGTACGCACTCATCGTGAGGATGTCAGTAGGGGCACCGTGGCCACTCCCCCTGCGCCCAGATCTGCTGTCTCAGGGCCCGATCTACCACCCTGCTTCACAGCAGCTAAATTTGATGGCTTGGCGGCTGAATCCCTAATTCTTAAGGGCAGAGGCCTCTCAGCCCAGGTCATATCTACGTTAATTCAGGCTAGAAAGCCAGTCTCTAGAAATATCTATTACAGAGTCTGGAGGACCTATGTGGAGTGGTGCGAGTCTCAAGGAGGGCATCCTCGCAAGTTTTTTATTGACAGGATCTTGCGATTCCTCCAGGTTGGCGTTGACAAGGGGTTGGCTCTTAGTACTCTAAAGGGGCAGGTGTCTGCCTTATCGATATGGTTTCAAAGGCCTTTGGCCACGCATTCGCTTGTGAAAACCTTCTTGCAGGGGGTCTTGCATGTGAATCCCCCTATTAGAGCTCCCCTCTGCCCCTGGAATTTAAATCTGGTCTTGTCAGCTTTACAAAGGCAGCCGTTTGAACCTCTGACAGAAATCCCTCTTGTGCTGCTAACCCGAAAGTTGGTTTTCTTGGTGGCTATGGCTTCGGCCAGAAGGGTCTCCGAGCTGGCAGCCTTGTCTTGCAGGGAACCGTACCGGATTCTGCATAAGGACAGAGTGGTTCTGCGGCCTCAACCTTCTTTCCTTCCTAAGGTCATATCCAGTTTTCACTTGAATCAGGACCTAGTCCTACCATCCTTCTTTCCTACTCCCCAGTCCAGAGAGGAAAGACTGCTTCATACTTTGGACGTGGTCCGAGCCATGAGGGTTTATCTCAAGGCTACAGAGAAGATTCGGAAAACAGATGTGCTTTTCGTGCTTCCGGATGGCCCCAAAAAGGGTCAGCCGGCTGCCAAGTCTTCCTTGGCTAGGTGGATTAAGCAGCTGATTTTTCAGGCCTATAGTCTGAAGCGCGTTCCACCTCCCTTATCAGTTAAGGCCCATTCTACGAGGGCCATGAGTGCCTCTTGGGCGGCACACCATCAGATCTCTATGGCACAGGTTTGCAAAGCGGCAACCTGGTCTTCCGTACATACGTTTACTAAATTTTATAAGTTGGACGTCGCAAAGGCTACGGACGCAGCATTTGGGCAGGCGGTCCTACGGGCAGCAGTATAGAATCCTCTGGCCCGGTTCACGCCCCCTTTTTTTCTGTTGGTGGAGCTATTTTACCTCCTGATAATGTTTTTTGTTTGGCTATTTTTGGCCTTACGGTCACCCTCCCTTCATGGAGCATTGCTTTGGGACATCCCATATGTAATGGCTATGCGCTCTGTGTCCCGTGATGTACGATAAAGAAAAAAGGATTTTTAATAACAGCTTACCTGTAAAATCCTTTTCTTGGAGTAAATCACGGGACACAGAGCTCCCACCCCTCTTTTGGGGAACATTGTGTAACCTCGGAGAAATTGCTTGCTACAAAACTGAAGCACTCCCAGTGGGAGGGGGTTATATATGGAGGAAACTTCCTGTGAAATTGATTACACCAGTGTCCACACCTGAAGGTACCCATATAACCCAAGTGTAATGGCTATGCGCTCTGTGTCCCGTGATGTACTCCAAGAAAAGGATTTTACAGGTAAGCTGTTATTAAAAATCCTTTTTTACTGCTGCTGTAATCACATGTCAGATGTCAAAAGTCAGATGGTTAGGACAAGGCTCCTACTTTGGTCCGACTTCAATGATATTCAATGGGCTGAAGTAGGATCAATGTAGGACCAAAGTAGTACAGGGAGCATTTTCAAAGTCGGACCGACTTGTGTGGGACCAGTTAAGACGTGACATGAGCTCCCAATGTAGGAGCGTTTGTCAGACAAGTGTGAGGCTGGGTTCACACTTGTTCCGACAACGCTCCTACATTGGGAGCTCATGTAGCATGACGTGTGAAAATCAATGTTTCCCTATGAGAGCTGTCTTAACTGGTCCTACACAAGTCGGTCCGACTTTGAAACTACTCCCTGTACTACTTTGGTCCTACATTGATCCTACTTCAGCCCATTGAATATCATTGAAGTAGGACCAAAGTAGGAGCCTTGTCCTAACCATCCTTTTGCCATCTGACATGTGATTACAGCACCAGTAAAAGGAATTTATCTCGCTCTGGGATTGTTTTGATTGGTCAAAGAACAAGTCAGTCTATCACAAAGTCGGTTCAAAGTAGTATCCTGTTCATGAAAGTAGGATGGATGTAGGATCAATGTAGGACAAATGTCGCAGAGCAAAGTAGGATGAAAGTCGTGTAGTGTGAACCCAGCCTCAACCCAGCCTCAATTGCCAAAGCTTAATTAACCACTTCAATACAGTGCACTTAAACCCCCTTCTTACCCAGACCAATTTTCAGCTTTCGGTGCTCTCACACTTTGAATGACAATTACTCAGTCATGCAACACTGTATCCAAATAAAAATTGCGTCCTTTTTTTCACACAAATAGAGCTTTCTTTTGGTGGTATTTAATCACTTGTGGGTTTTTAATTTTTTGCGCTATAAATTAAAAAAACGGTAGATTTTGTGAAAAAATTACATTTTGTCTTTTTCTGTCATAAAATTCAGCAAATTAGTATTTTTTCTTCATAAACGGGTGACAGGGCAGGTCACTGGTGGGTGACGGGTGACAGGGCAGGTCACTGGTGGGTGACGGTGACAGGGCAGGTCACTGGTGGGTGACGGGTGACAGGGCAGGTCACTGGTGGGTGACGGTGACAGGGCAGGTCACTGGTGGGTGACGGTTGCACCGCTGATGGCAGTCTATTTATGTGACAGGTGCACTTTATGGGTGACTGTTGGGTGACTGGTGACAATTGGGGGGGGGGGGGGCAAAGGGACAGATGTGGTGTTTGTGCAGACACTACAGTAACACAGAACTGTAACTCACTGCTTCTAGCTCTTCTCTCCTCACACTGGAAACGATGTGTGAGGGGAGAAGAGCTGGTAACAGTTAGTTACAGCTCTTTGTTTACACTAGTGATCAGAGCTGATCACGTAGTACACAGCCCTGACCAATGGCTGTGTACCATTGTCGGTGACGAGCAGTGTTCCTGGGAACACGCTGCCACCGACGGGCACGCGTGGCGCGATCGCTCACACGCGCCGTGCACTTTGGGGGTGTTGCCATGTGTGATCAGCCGTGACTTCATCACGGCCAATCACCTGGTTAACAGCGCATCCGCGCCGCTGTTCACCCCTGTCAGTAACGAGCGGGGTCTCCGTGACATGCCGCTACTGACAGTATAGGGATGCGTGCACGCGATCGCGCGCATTCCCTATTCAAATGACTGCACGACATATGACGTGCAGTCAGGATATTGGAGTCCTCCGCCCGCTGTCATTTGACGGTGGGTGGTGGACAAGTGGTTAAACAAGCTAAAGTGGCTACCATACACAGCTGCACCAGATTTTGCACTCTCCAGTTTTAGTATATTAACCCCATTGTCTTCTGTTTTGCTTCAGACAGTTGTGTTTGTTGTGCATAGCACACACTTTTTTTTCTGCGTGGCCTTTCCATGCCTGCCACATTTGAGATTCAAACCCTCCCTAGATTTATACATCATGGAAAACTTAGGATAGCCATATAAGTACAAAAATTATTCAACATAACAATAATTCCAATTAAGTAATTATGTTTTTCAGAAACCAGTTACATTAATTAATCAATTAAATCAATAAATAATGATTTTAATTTTCGGCAAAAATAAACTTTCTTTGTTCTGTTAAATAATGACTTTTAAGCTAAAGATTGTTTGACAAGATTGAATCTTGTGATCAGTTGATCTCTTATTAAGTGCGTGGACAGTGCTAGAGGTGTCTTTACATAGCTCTGATTCACTTTTTAAAGCCCTAATGGTCAACATACAGCCGCTGGCCTGTCAGAGGTCAGCATGCAGCCCACTTTTCTCCAGACCTTAATTTAGGTTTTTGAGGCTCCTTTATATGCCTTAAAAAATGTCTATTGCTTCAGATGTATGTAGATCTCTAACCACGTTGCTTATCACTGTAGCTGAATGGATTGTCCACAGTATTTACTTTCCAGGAAAGGGTTCCCTTTCCTGATAATAATGGGAGTGTTTGGGATGCATGGAGTGCTATGTAGCTAGAACTTCTTTATCTAGTAGGAGTAATCATAGGGGTTAAATGGAAATGATTTTTAGCACATAACAGGATAGAAAACATAAGTCATGGATTTTTTGTATGCTTAAAAGTAAGCCAAAATTAATCTTTACATTCTTCTTTGTAGTGGGTTTTCACTGTGTGCTTTCTCGTCTAAATTATGATTGAATAAGTGTTCCATAAAATTTGGGTAAAAGATGGATTTCCAACCCTCTTACTTTAGCTCCACATATTTAATATTGATCTTATGGTTATGATTATTGTACACCTTGTTGTGGAGTATGCAATTTTTGCTTATTTTGGGTCCCCCTTATGTTTTCTATGTTAATAATAACATGAGACATGTGAAACTTTATATTCAGGTGTTCTTTATTGAGAGAAAATGTTTTTTTTTTACATATTTTTTTTTTGTACGAATGTGTGTAGTTTTTAATTTTTTAACCACTTCAGTCCCCGCTTATCGTCAATTGACGGCGGCTTAGTGGATCTGAATATCCAAGCCGCCGTCAATTGACGGCATCGTGTTCTCCGGCCACTGGGGGGCGCGCGCACCCGGCGCGTCCCCGAGATGCCGATGCGCGTGCCTGGCGGTCGCGATGTCCGCCAGGTACCCGCTGATCGGCAGTTTTAGAGCAGGGACGTGAAGCTCTGTGTGTAAACACAGAGCTCCACGTCCTGTCAGTGAGAGGAGACAGATGCTGTTTATCTTGTACATAGGGAGACAGCATCGGTCACCTCCCCCAGTCACCCCCCTCCCCCCACACAGTTAGAACACACCCAGGACTCACATTTAACCCCTTCCTCACCCCCTAGTGTTAACCCCTTCACTGCCAGTCACATTTATACAGTAATTAGTTTGTTTTTATAGCACTGATCGCTGTATAAATGTGAATGGTCCCAAAAATGTGTCAAAAGTGTCCGATGTGTCCGTCGCAATATCGCAGTCCTGACAAAATTCGCAGATCGCCGTATTACTAGTAAAAAAAAAAAATTGTCAGAATTCTATCCCTTATTTCCTAGCCACTATAACCTTCGCGCAAACCAATTACTATACGCGTATTGCGATTGTTTTTTTTACCAAAAATATGTAGAATACATATCGGCCTAAACTGAGAAAAAAATATATATTTTTTTTAAAATAATTGGATTTTTATTATAGCAAAAAGTTAAAAATATTGTGTGTTTTTTTTCAAAATTGTCGCTCTTTTTTGTTTATAGCGCAAAAAAAAAAAAATGCAGAGGTGATCAAATACCACCAAAAGAAAGCTCTATTTGTGGGGAAAAAAAGGACGTCAATTTTGTTTGTAAGGCACGTCGCACGACTGCGCAATTTTAATTTAAAGCGACGCAGTGCTGAAAGCTGAAATTTCGCCTGGGCAGGAAGGGGGGTATATGTGCCCAGTAAGCAAGTGGTTAAAGAAAATTCAATAATCATCTCTTTAAAGTAAAGAAATGATTATTGAATATAATTTAACATGTCGCCGTTTACAACTAAAATGTTTGTGTTTCACTTTAGCTCACATTTCAGAACACCCTAACCAGCAGCCCAGCCATAAGATTCAAATCACAATGGGTTCCACTGAGGCTCGTGTGGACTACATGGGATCCAGTATCCTTATGGGGATCTTCAGCAATGCAGACCTTAAGCTACAAGATGAGTGGAATGTCAACCTGTACACCCCCATGGACACCAGCATCTCTGACAAAAGGTGTTTTTATTAACCATGTCACAGATTTACTATATGTACTATCATGATGTGCTTTCCTTGTAGACTGAATAGCTCTCTTTGGAATTTATTATTTTAATTAGCATTGTCGGAAGTGAACTGTATATTATAATACTATATAATATCTTTATCCTAGTGTCATATTTATCCATGGGGATCTACAGTGGGATATTTTCCAGGTAATGATCTCCCGATCTACTACTCCAGACCTCATCAAGATAGGAATGAAGCTGCAAGAATTTTTCACTCAGCAGTTTGACACAAGCAAGCGAGCTTTATCTACATGGGGTCCAGTATCTTACGTTCCACCAAAAACTGTGGTGCCCAATGTTGAAAAGAATTCACGTGAGCAATGTATGAATTTTTTAAAGCTTTAAAAACCAAAATTATGCTTATTTCTGTTGTTAAATACTGAAGAGATTTTAGGTTTTAAAAAGGTGGCAAGGTATAAGATATAGAAGAACATTCCTTTTCTCGTGTAATCTGTAAGTGCCATCCAAATGTTAACATCTAGTGATAGGGTGGAAGGAGAGAAAGCATGCTATTGGTGTCTCACAGCTACCTCAGACTGATGATGAACTATTAGAAACCTCTTAAATTATTACAGGTACTTAAATAGCAATGTCAATTTAGGCAGTGCTTTACATATACAGTGCAGAACATAAGTTTGGACACACCTTCTCATTCCAAGAGTTTTCTTTATTTTCATGACTATAAAAATTGTAGTCACACTGAAGGCATCAAAACTATGAATTAACACATGTGCAATTATATACATAACAAAAGAGTGTGAAACAACTGAAAATATGTGTCATATTCTAGGTTCTTCAAAGTAGCCACCTTTTGCAGCAGACACATCTCTAGAACAACTGTGTGAATCAGGCCTTCATGGTAGAATATCTGCTAGGAAACCACTGCTAAAGAAAGGCAACAAGCAGAAGAGACTTGTTTGGGCTAAAGAACACAAGGAATGGACATTAGACCAGTGGAAATCTGTGCTTTGGTCTGATGAGTCCAAACTTGAGATCTTTGGTTCCAACCACTGTGTCTTTGTGCGACGCAGAAAAGGTGAACGGATAGACTCTACATGCCTGGTTCCCACCGTAAAGCATGGAGGAGGAGGTGTGATGGTGTGGGGGTGCTTTGCTGGTGACACTGTTGGGGATTTATTAAAAATTGAAGGCATACTGAACCAGCATGGCTACCACAGCATCTTGCAGCGGCATGCTATTCCATCCGGTTTGCGTTTAGTTGGACCATCATTTATTTTTCAACAGGACATTGACCCCAAACACACCTCCAGGCTGTGTAAAGGCTATTTGACCAAGAAGGAGAGTGATGGGGTGCTGCGCCAGATGACCTGGCCTCCACAGTCACCGGACCTGAACCCAATCGAGATGGTTTGGGGTGAGCTGGACCGCAGAGTGAAGGCAAAAGGGCCAACAAGTGCTAAGCATCTCTGGGAACTCATTCAAGATTGTTGGAAGACCATTTCAGGTGACTACCTCTTGAAGCTCATCAAGAGAATGCCAAGAGTGTGCAAGGCAGTAATCAAAGCGAAAGGTGGCTACTTGAAGAACCTAGAATATGACATATTTTCAATTGTTTCACACTTTTTTGCTATGTATATAATTCCACATGTGTTAATTCATAGTTGTGATGCCTTCAGTGTGAATCTACAATTTTCATAGTCATGAAAATATAGAAAACTCTTGGAATGAGAAGATGTGTCCAAACTTTTGGTCTGTACTGTAGAGAGCTTACAATCTAAGGTCCCTAACTCACATTCATACATACACATAATGAGACCAATTTAGACAGGAGCCAATTAACCTACCAGCATGTGTTTGGAGTGTGGGAGGAAACCCTCACAGGCACAGGGAGAACATGCAAACTCCATGTGCCATGGTTGGGATTCGAACTAACGACCCAAGTGCTGCTATGGGGAAGTGCTAATGAGAACATAACAGCTGCAGTGAAATATACAGTTCCTGAACATGCAGGAGATACTACTGCTTTAGCAGTGATATGGGTTTAGAAGGTTTTAGCTTAATATGTGAGTGAAATGAAAACCTGTTTACCACCACTGCTTGTAAGCTCACTGACCAGCTAGAGATACAGCTGCAAAGAAGATGGGGCAACAAGACAGTCATTCAAAATCTATGCAAAGGGAATCACTGGCAAAATGTAGGTTGGGAGGAGTCACTTTTTTTTTTATTCAATACGGAATGTACTTAATACCCAGGCAATTGACAAAAGATGGCCACAAGGTGGCTCTCAATTGCTGGGACGTCTATGGATGTCCTCCTCTCCTCCGGCCACTGGGGGGCGCGCGAGCACGGTCCTGCGGCATCACTGAAGTGCCGACGCGTGTGCCTGGCGGCCGCGATTGCCGCTATGTCAGCACACAGATCCACATCCTGTTAGGGAGAGGAGACCGATGCTGTGTCCCTTGTACATAGGGACACAGCATCGGTCACCTCCCCCAGTCAGTCCCCTTCCACACACAGTTAAAAACACTCCCAGTTTACACATTTAACCCCTTCCTTGCCCCCTAGTGTTAACCTCTTCACTGCCAGTCACATTTATACAGTAATCATTGCATTTTTATAGCAGTGTTCGCTGTATAAATGTGAATGGTCCCAAAAATGTGTCAAAGGGGTCCGATATGTCCACCGTAATGTCGCAGTCCCAATAAAAATCGCAGATCGCTGCCATTACTAGTAAAAACAAAAATAATAATAAAAAATCATAATTCTGTCCCCTATTTTGTAGACGCTATAACTTATGCACAAACCAGCCGCTTATTGCGTTTTTTTTTTTTTATATAAGAATACGTATCGGCCTATACTGAGGAAAAACAATATTTACTATTTAATATTGTTTTGTTTTGTTTTTTTCAAAATTGTCGCTATATTTTTGTTTATAGCGCAAAAAAGAAAAACCGCAGAGGTGATCAAATACCACCAAAAGAAACCTCTACCTGTGGGAAAAAAAGGACGTCAATTTTGTTTGGGAGCCACGTCGCACGACCACGCAAATGTCAGTTAAATCGGCGCAGTGCCGGAAGCTGAAATTTCGCCTGGGCACGAAGGGGGTTTATGTGCCCAGTAAGCAAGTGGTTAAATCTTTCCAATAAAACATACGTACTTTAAAATGATATTAGGACTTGTGCCGTTGGGTAAATACAGTTTACTTTCCGGTGCATTTAGCTTGCATTTGAGATCAGTTTGAGATGCTCCCGAATTCAATCTGAGTGGCCTTCTCATCTTTCTGACATGCATTTGACCTCCTAGGAGGCATCAAGCTGTTTTTTGCATTCCCATTGGCTCGTAAGGTGTAGGAAGGCAGTTCTGTAGTCGACATAAAAAAACCTGTACACTAAAGGCTGAGCATAAAATATGCCTCTCATCATTCTAATGTGTATGGACACATGTACATGGATAACACGGAGCTGCTTCTACAGACAAAGCCCCTGTACAAGCAGTGTTTTTTAAAGTGCTTTTAAACCTCAGATATGAAATATGAACGAAGCATATCCCTCTACAGTGTGTACTTGTTTCAGTCCAGAGCACCAAGTGTAATTTTTGTCTGCTGCTTTGTTTCTTTGCTGTCAGCATGAATCACTTCTTATGCCACGTACACACGACCATTTTTAATGGTCTAGAAAAAAATATTTTTTTTTCAACTCGATTCTTGTTAAGTCTGCCTACACACGATCGTGAAAAAGAAATGCTTGAGCAAAGCGGGGTGACGTACAACACGGCACTTTAAAGGGGAAGTTCCATTCGGATGGCGCCACCCTTGGGGCTGCTTTTGCAGATTTTGTGTTAGTAAAGGTTTGGTGAGAGACGTTTCGCGCTTTTCAGTCTTCGTGCTTTTCAGTCTGTTACAGCGTGACGAATGTGCTATCTCCATTATGAATGCTAGTTTTACCAGAACGAGCGCTCCCATCTCATAACTTGCTTCTGAGCATGTGCGTTTTTTTCACATCGTTAAAACCTACACACGACCATTTTTAATCACGCAAAAAAATAGAGCATGTTCTAAATTTTTAATTCGTCATGAAAAATGCTTTGGTGCCCACACACAATCATTTTAATGACTTTACAATTAATTTTTTTTGCATTTTTCACATGATGAAAATGGTTGTGTGTAACGGCATAACATGTTTTCATGACACCAAGAAAAAAATGGTGAAAGGCGTGGTTCCTCCAGGTGATTGACAGCCTCAGCTCTGTTCATGTGTGCTGTGTGAAGGGGGGTGTGTCTCTTCCCTCCAATCAGCTCTCGGAGATCTCATCACTGAGCTTTGCAGAGTGTATTTTTTTCAGAATTCTCAGACAAGATTTAAAAATTCAGTACTTTGAATGGATGTAGAGAAGACCGCAGATGAACGGGTACAAAAGTTTGTTTAATCTCTGTGTATCACCTGAGGCCAATCACGTCTCTGGGTATATTTAAGGGTTTCCTACCACTTTAAGTCAGTGCACATATGGACCCTTAGAGTAAAAAGTCTAGATAACGTAAATACATTTAGGAGCTGAAAATCACATCCAAAAAAACTGCATCTGAGCTGTTATAATGACTTGTATCAGTAGTCTGCAGCTATGACCAATGTAGGGTCAAGCAAGGAGCAAGTACAAGTAAAGTGATTCAAAGGTTGCGCATGTTTCATACAACAGTGGAATGCTTGCCTAATAATTATTTTTACAGTCTTGCCTCCCTCCTCTTCTCTTATATGTACTGCCAGCTGTTGTTGTCTTCAGTAAAGTTCTGAACTATAGTAATGATGATTTTAGAGCTGCAAGCTGCTCAGCTTGGTTCAACCATATATAAAAGAGCAGAGCAAGGACCCTTTATGGCTGTCAGATCAGGTCCGCCTGTCAGTTTTTCAGGCTGATCTGATTGGACATAGCATTGTCCTTTATGGACATGTCCGCTGACACCCGCCGCCATCCGATCCCATCCTGTCCGCCAAAAACAGACAGATGGTGATCTTATTTTCTATCTGTCCGATTAATCGGATTAGATGGAAATGGACCCATCTGTCCATTTTTCTTCTGATTTCCCCATAGAGGAGAGCGGGACTGTGTCCGCTCTGCACAGCGGAGTGGACATGGATCTGTCATCTGCCTGCTCAGCGGGAATCAGCGCAGCGATCCCTCGCTGAGCAAGTGGATTTCATTAGGCAGATGTGCCCGTGCGAAAGGGGCTTAACAGTACATTTTGACAACAAACGTGTACTTTTTCTTTAGGAAGACAGAAAAAAAACGACAGAATATGCTTCTAAGCAGCAAAATACATAAACCATTTTCAGCTGTAATTAATTGGAGACAATATTATGACGTAAATGTAAAAAAATGTATATTGTATAATACTGAACAAATCAATGGTGCCACACATGATCATTTTTGGGTTGACATTTATTTGTATTGTGTGAATTTTAGTGCTGGATGCAGCTCACCACCGTCATTGGCCTGGAGTACTGAAGATCATCTCTGGCTGCCACATATCCTTGTTTCAGATCCCCTTGCCAGAAGATACTGTTCAATTGGGGGGCTCAATGAGCTTACACGGCAACCACATGACCTTAGCGTGCTTTCATGGACCCAATTTCCGTTCTAAATCTTGGGCATTGTTTCACTTGGAGGAGCCAAATATTGCATTTTGGACTGAAGCACAAAAAATTTGGGAAGAAGGTAAATTCTCTCTAACTTTATTAAATAAAAACTATACTGTAAATCATTGTATTGGGAATCCAAGTGAAGTTATAAGCAGTCTGAAACTTCCTCTTGGTCTGGTTTCCTTACAGATTTATTTGTTTTAAATTAAAATGGTAAATGTGCATTCACAAAACGTCCTTTGTCAATGTTCACGTAAATTGCTGCAATAAAAGAAAAGCTTTACTTGAGTTCTGTTCTAAGAGAGACAGTTATTCCCCCAGGAGTGCTGTCATTTTACTGTTTAAACTACATAAAGAAGGTGTCAAACACGTCTGCCTTTCATGTTTTTGTCCTGTGTCACTGCTTTTTGCACGTTAGTAGCAGGAGTGGTTAGTGATGTCATGAGATCAGAGTTATGCTGCTGACTTTTGACTAAGGCCTGGTTCACTTCTATGCATTTTTTTTCCCACCTAGGTCACCTATGCATTTTTTTGTGCGTTTTTAGTTTTGAAGAAAAACACTACAGTCCATTTAACCACTTCAATACTGGGCTTTTATACCCACCTCAATACCGGGCCTATTCTGGCACTTCTCTCCTACATTTACAAATCATCATTCTTTTGCTAGAAAATTACACAGAACCCCCAAACATTATATATGTTTTTTTTTAGCAGACACCCTAGGGAATAAAATGATGGTCATTGCAACATTTTATCTTGCACGGTATTTGCGCAATAATTTTTCAAATGCCTTTTTTGGGGAAAAAAATTGTTTCATGAATTAAAAAAAATAACAAAACAGTAAAGTTAGCCCAATTTTTTTGTAAAATATGAAAGATTATGTTACAACAAATGGATACCTAACATGTCACACTTTAAAATTGCGCACACTCATGGAATGATGCCAAACTTCGGTCCTTAAAAATCTCCATAGGCAACGCTTTGATTTTTTTTACAGGTTACCAGTTTAGATTTACAGAGGAGATCTAGTGCTAGAATTGTTGCTGGCACTCTAACGCACGCGGCGATACCTCACATATGTGGTTTAAACGGCGCTTACATATGTCGGCGGGACTTATGTGTGCGTTCGCTTCTGCTCGCGAGCTACAGGGGACAGGAGCGTTTACATTTTTTATTTACACTTTTTTTTTTTTATCACTTTTATTCCTATTAGAAGGAATGTAAACATCCCTTGTAATAGGAATGTGTGTGACAGGTCCTCTTTATGGAGAGATGCGGGATCAATAAGACCCCGCATCTCTCCTCCAGGCTGGGAAGCATGAGATCGGTGAAAAAAAATTCACCAATCTCATGATCAGTATTGCTTACTAGCCGCAATCGTGGCTTTGTTTACTTACGGGTACCCGGGCGTGACGTCATCACATCGCGCCCGGGCCTCCGACGGTCATATGATGTCCACCCAGGATGGGAGATCCCATCTGTGGACGTTATATGACTATGGGCCAGTATTGAAGTGGTTAACATGGTTTCCTATGGGGTCACAGTCACATCTTTGCCTTTTTTTGGAAAGGGCCAGGGACTTTTTTCTGTTTTTTGTTCCATAGACTTTAATGGATCAAAAACTGCAGTGTAAACCAGGCCTAAAACTCTTTTGTCAAGTTTGCCGTTTTGGGAGTGTGTTTGAAGCAGCTGATGGAGTGGATCATATAGGTACCTCTATGTCTACATGCTTGCTGAATAGAAAGGTTCACTTTAATGTCAGTACTAGCTAATAATCTATTTTTATTTTTTAACACTTTTTTTTTTATTTAGGTTCAAGTGAACACTCTACCTATATTGTGCAAACTCTGGATTTTCACCTTGGTCATAACACTATGGTCACCAAACCTTGTGGAGCACTGGAGAGTCCTATGGCAACAATCACTAAAATAACACGGAGAAGGCATGAAAATCCACCACATGGAGTTGCCAGTGTAAAAGAATGGTTTAATTATGTCACTGCTATGAGAAACGAAGGTCAGTACAGCTGTCTACAGTTTATCAGAAGTACAATGTGATTGTAGTTTTAGTGACCAGTAAAAGAGTATCTCCCTACAGCAATAAACCACACAGTATACTGTGCAGCTTAAAGGGATTGTAAAGGTTTGTTTTTTATTTTCTAAATAGGTTACTTTAAGCTGGTGCATTGTTGGTTCACTTACATTTTCCTTCAATTTCCTTTCTAAGTGTTTTTTGTTCTTTGTCTGAATTTATCACTTCCTGTTCTTCCTCAGTAAAATGTTCAGTAAGCTGTTCTGAATGACTTTCTACCGCTCGGATGATGGTGGAAAGCTTACTGAGGAGGAACAGGAAGTGAGAAATTCAAACAAAGAAAAAAACATTTAGAAGGGAAATCGAAGGAAAAGGTAAGTGAACCAACAATGCACTAGCTTAAAGGAACCTATTTAGAAAATAAAAGACGAACCTTTACAACCCCTTTATTGCAGTACAGCAGATGGTAATTCAATTCTGACTATTAGCAAAATATCGGTGCTTTGCTAGTGAGGGCTGCAAGTAGGACAAGCGTATATATAAATATATAATTTCACGGTTTCCATGCAATTGCCAAGCATTCATCTTGGTTTGTATGACTTTAAGGCCAGCCATAGTCAGTTTAAATCTCATCTGGTTCTGCAGGTATCGTCCAGAATTTGAGCCGTGTGTGGGCTGGCTAAATGTATCAAGTTGATCGATTAACTTGGGTACAACCAGCTTGCCAGATTCACTTGAAATTATTTCTAGCGGCTGCTATAGCAATATCACTGTCTTCTCAGGCAGGATAGGTTTCCTCCGCCGAGAGCAGACAACAGCTCCACAGGAGGCACTTCCCTGTCAGCACTGTCTGTGTTGATGGGGGAATCGTGCACATTTCTTTCCTGCAACCTGTGGCTGCAGGAAATAAATTTGCACCGTCCATGGCCACCCTACCTCATCTTTAAATGTCGAAACTCGTGTGCTGATTATTAACTTCTGTTAGCAGTTGCAAGGACCTAAGATGTAAAAAAAACCCATTTCAGACTATCCTACATTTTGGGCTTACTCCAGTTTTCAGGTATCAAGGCTGAGATACTAAACATAGGAAGAATTTTCACACAAAAAAAGAGTGAAGATTCACTTCAATTATCCTATCAGATGCAGATTAAATAAATAAACATTGATTGGATAATTGAAGTGAATTTTCTTCTTTTTAGGTGAACATTCTCAGGTAATTTAGTAAATCGGACTCCTTGCCCCAAAATGTTAAGAGTTTTCGACTTAATCTTGCGGCAGGATTCAAACACGTCCCCCCAGTCAGACCATGAGCTTGGCAATCAGCAGTGAGCCTCAGCTTTGCCCTAATATAGTTGGGGGCGTGTTAGACTGCTGCAGTGGACTTTTACAGCCAGATTCTTATTTGCAGGCTAGTGGTGGCGCATAGGCTATAATCTGTGGTAGTGGACATTATGATGTGTACAGCATTAAAAAATTACACCCTGAAATGTTTGTTACACAACTTAAAGGGTCACTAAAGGAAAACATTTTTTTTAGCTAAATAGCTTCCTTTACCTTACTGCAGTCCTGTTTTCATGTCCTCATTGGTCGTTTTTGCTATGATGTTGCTGTAATCCTTCTTTGTTCTGGACACTTCCTGGTTGTCTGTTTCCTGATGAAAAACGTCATGGGACCTTTCTCTCTGTGGTCTCTTTGTGGTCACTAATCAAGGAGGTGTGATTACTGTGTGTCTAAAACCCCTCAGAACCAATCACTTTCATTTTACAAACCATCACTGCCCTCTATTGGCTCTGTGTCTCTGTACATCACAGAAGCATGAAAAAGCATGCAACGAAACTGAAACTGCAGGTACATTATATGATTGATTTTTATCTTTTTTTAATCATTTTTAAAAGGAATCAGTTAACTATTATGTCTCTATACCCTGTAAACAGTCATTACAGCAAAAAAAAATTATAAAAAATTCCTTTACAACTCCTTTAATTTGAGCTTTAAAAATAAAGATTTTAAGTGTATTGTGACAGAGAAGCAATTGCAAACTAATGTATGTTTTATTTCCCTTTAGAACTGAACTTGCTCCGAAATGTTGATGCAAATAATGCAGAGAGCAGCACAGCAGTAAAAAATGCCAGTCTGTTGAGTGGATTTCGGGGAGCCTCTAGTTACAACCATGAAACAGAAACAATCTTTGCTTTGCCCAGAATGCAATTGGATTTTAAATCTATACATGTGCAAGAGCCACAAGAACCAACACTGCAAGGTATATGTAAAACAATGGTCATAGGGGCTATTGTTTGTATTTACGCTATAGGAAAAATAAGCCTTCGCAAACAGTAAAAGAATCTTCGTTTCATTTTCAAACTTGGAATGTAGAAATGACAGTCGGAAACTCATTGTAAGGGCAAGTAGACATGTTTAATGTAGCACACGTGTTATACTGTACATTAGCCCCAACTTTCTTTTGTCAAGTTCCTACTGAGTACTAAACTGTTCTACTTGCAAAGAATAGCTATCAGATATGTCAGTTTGCTATACAATGTGGTTGATTAAACTGGATGGACTTTTTTTCAACCTGACAAACTACAGTATCTCACAAAATGTGTATATAAATGTATGATCCCCCTGGAGGCCCAGAGGTTTGGGTTCAGTAGAAAGGAGAGCAGTTTTGGTAAGTGATTATTAAACCAAAGAGATGTGTGGGAGTGGAATGTAGGAGCACCAAGTTTGCTCCGGAGTGTGCTTGCATGGGTACCCCCTCATGGCATAGCTTGCCTAGGGGGCACTCAAAGAAGAGGAAGAGCAGCTCTGCAATACCATTACACAAAACAGATAAGGGACAACTCTGTGCAATACCATTGCACAGAGCAGGTAAGTATAACATTTTTGTTAAAACAAAAAAGAGGTAAACAAGTAACAAGTAATTCAATAAAACTTGTTAGTTACTCAAGCAGCGCTAGTTGTCACAAATCAAGTGTGACCACTCTTTCTTATGATAGTCCATAAGAGAAATAATAATTATAATAGTAACAGTTCTAGAGGACAGAAGATGTGTTAAGAGTCGAGTGAAAAACAGTGCTTCTAGGGTAAGATGAATTCTCCACTGTAAACAGCTTCCACCATGTGCACTCCACTCCAAACTCTCCAATGTGTCACACCAAAAGGTTGAGTTCAATGGGCATTACACAACTTAATCCACCGATCATTATCCTCCTCCAGAACTGATCAAATCCACTGGACACTTCTCCTGATATTCTCAAGTTAGGAGAAAAAGAGACCAAAGATGGTATAGTCCTGTTTTTTTTGTTTTTTTAGTATAGTCCTATTTCTCGGTTACAAAAACACAGTCTAGTGACATTTGGCATGTTATCACTTTCATTAAAAACGTGCTGTCCCTAGCTCCCGTTGAGGCAGTGTTTATGTGTGTCCCAGTCCCGTCCACCATAGACTTGCAACACACCACTTCCTAACTGTGGAGAGCAACTGGAACGCACAACGTCACTTCCTACAGCCGTGAGGTCACGCCCTGACGCTTCGCCCTTCCGACTTCCTCTGAGGGCATCATGGTGGAAGCGGTTTACAGTGGAGACTTCATCTTACCCTAGAAGCACTTTTTTTCACTGGACTCTTAACACATCTTCTGTCCTCTAGAACTGTTACTATTATTATTATTTCTCTTATGGACTATCATAAGTAAGAGTGGTCACGTTTGATTTGCGACAACTAGCGCTGCTTGAGTAACTAACAAGTTTTATCGAATTACTTGTTTACCTCTTTTTTGTTTTATGATTGTGCATAGTTATGCTTTAAAGCGGCTGCTAATTTGAATATTGAATTTTAAATATTAGATGGTGACATTTGGATATTTGTATCTGTTTTAATAAATCCGTATAGACTATAGCACCGAGATAGTGATAGAAGGCCATGCATTTCACTATTTTTATTTTATATAACATGTTTGTTGTTATAGTGAAAAAATACATACACTTTAAATACATCTCTTTAGTACTTGCTTATGTAGCCTGAAAAAAAGAAAACAAATGCAGTCATTATATCTAAGGACTGGTATGCTGCAATGTTTGTAACTAGAAAATTAAAGGAGAAGTGACAGACTGAAGAACTCATCTCTCTGCCACCTTGATGTCACCTCCTATCAGCATGCTACTTGCACTGCAGCACAGCTGATTGACTGCTTGTGCTGCTTCTTCCTTCCCAATCTTTCACGCAAAACAAAATACTAAATTGTTAATGAATACAGAGCTGCATGATTTTTTTTTTTTTTATATATATATCTGCCTAGAATTCAGCTTTAACTTTATTGCTGTCCCAAGTCTTCCATATGATAGCACAGTGCAGGTGATTGGTTCTCTTAGGCCGCGTACACACGATCGAACATGTCCGCTGAAACTGGTCTGCGGACCAGTTTCTGCGGACATGTCCGATCGTGTGTACGGCCTAGCGGACAGGTTTCCAGCGGACAAAAGTTTCTAAGCATACTTAGAAACTTGTCGGCTGGAAACCTGTCCGTCGGACATGTCCGCTGGTTAGTACGCCTAACCAGCGGACCGAAATCCCCCGCATGCGTCAAATGGATTTGACGCATGCATGGAAGCATTTTACTTCCTTGTTTGCGCACGTCGCGGCGTCAACGTCACCGCGTTCTCTGTCCGCGGGGATTTTGGTCTGATGGTGTGTACACACATCAGACCAAAATATCCCAGGAGACATGTCCGATGAAAACTGTCCGTGGACAGTTTTCACCGGACATGTCTCCTCGTGTGTACGCGGCCTCAGGGAGACATAAGGGGTCTATTAGACACTTAGGGGGAGATTTACTAAAATTGGTGCACACATAATCTGGTCCAGCTGTGCATAGTAACCAATCAGCTTCTAAGTTTAATTGACACAGCTTATTTAAACAAGCTGAAGTTGGAAGCTGATTGGTTAAATATTCACAGCTACACCAGATTCTGTGTGCACCATTTTTAATAAATCTCCCCCTTAATGTCTTCCCTGCACTCTTTCCACGCAGTTCCCAATATGCTTTGTCTATCCTTTGGCAGTGCATCTGGATTCATAATACACTACAGAGTTTACCAATTTTCAATCCTATATTTGTGGGTGTTCAAAACTCTCAGGAGAAAAGAAAAAGCCGGGGACATATGATTAAGCAGCATGCCTACCCACATGCAGGAAAAGTGTCTGCATTGGAATAGGGTTCAGCTTCAGTACAGTAATAATCTCCATAAATATAAGCATTATCTTTTAGTTTAGCAGGAGGATGACTAGGTTGATAATTGGAAATTGTATTTTTACCTATTTACACCTGTCATTTTGTTCACTACAGATGTTGACAGTAAGCCAAAGGTGGAGTGCAGCGTTGTTACAGAGTTTACAGATCATATATGTGTCACAATGGATGCTGAATTGATTATATTTTTGCATGATTTGGTGTCTGCCTATTTGAAAGAGAAAGAAAAAGGTATGGATTCTTTTGTGTAATGTCAATAGGCCACTAGTAATTGTTTTATTTTTTAAATAATTGTAAGAAAAAATTATAAACTTGCACATAGTGTATACTTGTCTGCATCGGAATAGGTTTCAGCTTCAGTACAGTAATATTCTCAATAAATGTCAATAGGGGCGTCAAAGATCCTACAAGGAGCCATAACCTTATGACCTCCTACCTAATATTGAGTAAGTCCCACTTTTGCCACCAAAACCATCCTTACCTTTCAAGGCATGGAAGCCACTAGGCTTCTGAAGGTATGCTGTAGTGTCTGGCACCAAGCCATCAGTAGCAGATCCTTTAAGTTTTCAAAGTTGCGAGGTGGGGCATCAATGGATCAGACTTGTGTTACCAGCACATCCCTCAGATGCTCGATTGCATTAAGATCTGGAGAATTTAGAGGCCAAGACAACACCTCAAACTCGTTGTTGTGTTCCTCAAACTAGTGTTGCACCGATACCACTTTTTTCACCGAGTACAAGTATTGATACTTTTTTCAAATACTCACCGATACTGATTACTGGTACCTTTTTTTTGTCATGTTACAGTGGCACTAATATGCAGCACTGATGACACATGGACTGTGTCAGTAGTATTTTATTCTGGTATTTTTTACAATTCATTTTTTTATTTTTACAATGCTTTATTTTTTTTGGAGGGGGAGGTGAAGAGTGGACAGGGGTTTTTTTTTTTTTACAATTTTAACCTATAAATATATTTAAAAAAATGTATCAGCCCTGTTGGGGCGTGGCTTTGGTGAGATATCAGGGGTTTAAACAGACCCCTGACATCTTCCCTTTGAGACAGGGAAAGGGACAGATTCCCCAGTCCCTTTCTCTGCAGCCTCAGCTGCACTGAAGATGAATAGGCAGGAGACGGCGGCTCCTCTCCATTTATAAACTGAAGCATGGTAAACAGTTTACCATGCTCGGTTATGAATGAACAGAGTCAGTGATTACTTTGTGCATTCAGAAAAGGAAGGAGCCAGTAAATGACATATTTTTGGTGGAAGACATAGGGAGACTGGAGGAGTATCAAGGACACAGAGGGGGACTAGCGGAGCACCAAGGACATACATAATTAATTCAAACAGTAAAGGATCTGAAAAGATACTACAAAAGTGTCTATATCTCTCTCTTAAACGGGGGATATAACACAGGTCCAGCAGCTATTTAAATCCAAGAGTCATAAGACCCTTGGAATACATATACTAATGAAGATCACATAGAGCAAAAACAGTCCAAATGATAAACAGCGCTTGTTGGGAAATTGATTGAATATCCAACTTCATATAGGCATTCATATAGTAACAGAGTCTCAAAGTGATAAAGTGCAAGCGATCTGTGAAGAATCCTACACCTCTTCCCAGTTTGACAATGGACAATGGACTTCAACGGAGGGCGCCCTCAGTTGAAGTCCATTGGTAGACGAAACCGGTCAGGGCGGGGCTTATCACGGCGACTAGGAAGTGATGCGGGGAGTGTATTACTAATATCTGTATGAACATTGGCCAAATTAACACACTGCCTCTGCCAGCTTGCCCTTTTTCCATACTGCACTCCTGGTGCCATCTCTTCCCCAGATAAGCAACATACACACTCAGCCAGCCATCCACACGTGATTCGTCAGACCAGGCCACCTTCTTCCATTGCTCTGTGGTTCAGTTCTGATGCTCACCTGCCCATTGTAGCTGCTTTTGGCTGTCGACATGTGTCAGCATCGACACCCTGACCGGTTTGCAGCTAAGCAGCCAACAAACTGCGAAGGCCATTTTTTCTGCTTTCAACAACAGGGACAACAGTGTCAATGTTTTTCAACTTAGCCCCTACCGGTGTTCATGAAGTTATTACTGATTGGTGTTTGTGTTTGTGTGTGTGTGTATATATATATATATATATATATATATATATATATATATATATATTTATTAGCCTGTAAATTTACCAGAAAACAACATTTACATAGTACAACCATTCTAGTGCCGTGACCCCTTGATGAAATTTCCCAAGTTTTGTGGGGACCCCTAACAGTATACTTTTCGTAGCGTGGGTTGTCAGCACCCAAAGGGAAAGCAAATAATTTGCGCCCCTAACCCACGGACATTCAGGGCTTCCTGAGTCCCTTCCACTCGTACAGTATTGAAACCCCTTGTGGTACATTTTAGGATGTACCACTCTCTCTATGTTCTCCTTTCTTTACCTTTTATCTCTATCTTAAGTTCTTGTTTTTTTTTCCCAATATCCCTCTCCCTTCCATGTATTCTCCAGCTCTGTGGTGTCTTGCAGCAGTGACACCTATGCCGAAATCAGAAGATAGGGTCTCCTCCAGCCCCTCACACTTCACATTTCCCACCAGTCAGCTGACTTCTAGTCTCTGACTGCCCCACAGCCATGCCACAGGATCCAGGGACTGCCCTCCTGGGCGGCTGCGAAAAGGCTGTGAGTGCTACGGGCTTCAGGAGCAGCCCAGGATTTGGTGACCCCTGGCAAATCATCATTTGACCCCCGAGGGGGTCCCGACCCCAGGTTGAGAACCACTGATCTAATAGAAACCATGGACTCACATGGTAAGGGATAAGTATCTGCTGTGATGACGTATGGATTTCCCTAAATAATCAGCACACTTGAAAAGTATCATGCTAATGATTTCACTAGAGCTACACCAGTCTGGATACAAGACTTCATAATATTATTTCCCAGTTATACAGGACACAGGATCATACCTCTGTACCATATTGCTCTGTTGTCTGCAGATCCCCTGATATTCTGTGTTTAGTTGTTGCTTTGTAAGATGTGACACTGATAGACTCTGTCCCTTCCACAGCCACTTCCTTTCAGCAGCTAGAGTCTGTAACACTCCCCTTTGTAGTCTTTCAGTCTCTGCCAATGATGTAACCTCCTTCATAGCTCTGATGGTGGGTGGGATTGAATAAATCCTAATTAGCATTTGGTCCCGCACAGTCACACTTACAGAGTCCAAACTTTCCAAGTCCCGTCTCACAAATCACAGCATTTCCAGAAGGAAACCCTTTCATATAATATACACAGCCTGTTCTGAAAGATAGATTAAATGGATCACAACTAAAATTCAGCCCTGCCTAGTAAAATATGTCCTCCTGTGTGAACAGGGAGAGTCCCCCCTCCCCACAGATCCCGCCCTCTCATTTACATATTATAATAACCTCCCATAGTCCTTCCTATGTAGTTTTGCAATAAGCCATTATTCCTTGGCATGCTGCAAGACAGGAAATACACAGGAGGTATGACCCATTTACACCATTCACCACCAACATGAAGATCCACAAACCCTAGGACCACCCACATCAACTCCGAGAACTCCTGAAACTACAGAGGCTCAAATTATCATGACGCATGTAGTATCAAGACTGGAAAAGGAAGTCAGAGTACTTAGAAATTCAGCCAGGAGGAGAAGTGACGTCACAGAAACCTGCTGTATACAGCTAAAGACAGATAGTTTTACAAAAACTGATGGGGGATTGTGATTCAACTACATGCACAATGCATCTGTTGTTTTGGGGAGAAAAAGCTGGAGTTCTTCTTCAATAAATATTTATCATCAAACATTGTAATTCTTATTTAACTCAGAGGATTACGTGTGCGGAGCACTTGGTTTTGCTCAAGTCCATCCCTTTGTGTTTAAGCAGTGTGGTCAGACAGGTTGACCCCTGTCCAACGGTGCTGCTAGGAGGGAGACAGATTTGTAATTGCCAACTCTGATCGTTGATAGCTGGGCTGTTCCAGAGATCGGCACTGCCATTCACAAAAGCGGATCACTGGCAGCACTGTGTGTCTATTAGGGCTGTGTTTACACATGCACAGCCCAGCCAATGGATGACACAGTGTGGCAGCACTGTGTGAGCTTTTTTTTTTTATGAATGAGCAATCAGCAATGTTGGACTGTTTTACACATGCAACCATACCAACTCTGCTGATCGCTCACTGAGATATAGTGAAAGCCCACATGGCGCTGCAGCACTCTTTGATCCATCATCCAGACTATGTATGTGTACACAGCCCTGATAGACACACAGAGCCAGGGCTATGAATGGTCTGTCATTGTTATGAGTCAGTTGTTATGAAATTTAGTGCTGCTTGTTCATCCATAATACTAAAAGATCATTCAGAGCTGCAGGGTAAATACTTTACACATAGCCAAATTTTTTCACTTGAATGAAAAATCAGCATTGATCATAATAGTGACAGATCATTATAGATTTGGGCTATGTGTCGGCTGTGTCTTCCCTCACAGGAATGCCCATATTTTGGGCTTCAGGAGGGGGTGGAAATATGGCCAGCATATAGAGTTGTTTTTAGGGACAACAGGGCCGCTGATCACAATAGGACCGAGTGTTATATGAACTTGGTCCCCTGGGAGATACATTTTAAAAATGATCTTATTTACATTTTTACCTTGGGTTATAAGCAGCTACTTTCCAGTGATTGGACAGAG
Source organism: Rana kukunoris (assembly GCA_029574335.1). NCBI lineage: Eukaryota > Metazoa > Chordata > Amphibia > Anura > Ranidae > Rana > Rana kukunoris. The sequence goes on from CM056049.1 coordinate 531,025,452, forward strand.
GCAAAAAAAAGCTCCTGGGATACCCCCTATAGACCTCCTGCCACTCCCTGTACACACGGCATGACTTTGCACCGTAGGACTTTTGTTGATGAAAAGTTTGTCCGTTTGCAGAGCGAACTGTTGTCCGATGAAAACCGAAAAAGTTTGTCAGATGAGCATACACACTGTCGGATTTTTTTTAAAACCTGCTCATTTTTAAGATTGTTGTCAAAAATTCCAATCGTGTGTATGGGCCTTTAGGGTTAAATCACTGCTGCCTCTTACTGCCAGTTTTAGGAGATTTGGAGTGAGATCGTGTGATATCCTTACTGTGCTGCTTACTGTTCTCCTTGCTGGAGGCTCTGATTTGAGGAAGCAAAGCTCTACCTCTACCAAGATGGCCACATCCGCACAGAGTTCAGAACAAGGCATGGAAAATCAGTAATGATAAAATTACAAAGGCTTTAAATATATCATCACCTACAGTACATCATATCATCAAAAGATTTCAATAGTTTGGAGAAATCGCTGTGTGCAAGGGTCAAGGCCGAAGCACAATATTGGATGCCCATGACCTTTAGGCCCTCAGACAGCACTGCATTAAGAACGAGCATGATTCTGTGATGGGCATCACTGCATAGGCTCAGGAATACTTCCAAAGATCGCTGCCTGCGAACATCTTCACTGTGTCATTCAAAAAGCAAGTTAAAACACTATCATGCAAAGAAGTCATATCTGAACATGATCCAGAAACTCTGCTGTCTTCACCGGGATAAAGCTAATTGAAAATGGTCTGTTGCAAAGTGGGAAATTGTTCTGTGGTCAGAGGAATCAAAATTTGACATTCTTTTTGGCAACCATGGGGACTGAGTCTTCTGGACCAAAGAGAAGAGGGACCTTCTGGCTTATCAGAGCTTGGTTAAAAAGCCTGCATATCTGATAGTATAGGGGTTCATTAGTGCATATTGAATAGGCAGCTTGCACATTTGGAAAGGCACCCCCAATGCCGAAAGAAATATTCAGGTTTTAGAAATTCTTCTCCCAAAACTTCAACAACTGATCTCCTCAGTTCTCAGTCGTTTACAGTCTTGTTAAAAGAAAAGGGGGTGTTACACTGTGCTAAACATGGCCTTGTCCCAACTTTTCTTGAATTGGGGTTGTACTTTGCCAGCTTTTTGTTCAGTTTTGTTTTTATTTTTTTAAATGGAAAATTTTCCCAGTTTAAACATTTGATATGTTTACATACCTATTGTGAACAAAATATGGGTTTATGAGATTTGCAAATCATTGCATTGTGTTTTTATATAGCTTTTACACAACGTCCCAACTTTTTAGAATTGGGCTTGTATAATTATTGAAAAGGCTGTACTTTGCCTTTAAAAGCAAAATGGGCAGGCTTTACCTTAGTCTTATTTTACTATCCTACATAAACCAGGACTTAGTGAATCCTATTTTGTGTTTTTATTGTGGATTAGGATGATATTATTATTATAATTATTATTATTATTATTGATCTGTTATATGTAATGTCTCCCTAACCTGCATAATTGTATTCCTTTTACCCACAGTTATTTTTCCACCACGGGTTTTCACAACACGTCCAGGCCAGAAGAGTCCAGTGATCCAGATTAATGATGCTTCTTCTGAGAAAGAAAAGGAAGAAAACACTAATTACACTTATGTGGACTGGAGAGAATTCATGTGCAATACTTGGCATCTGGAGCCCACACTAAGGTTATTTTTCTGTCCAAATATGTACTGTGTTGTTCTCAATTTCTCTGTTTGTATGTAAAAAACTGTAAAGCCACATACACACACACAGGTTTCCCGAGGCCGAGGGGAAAACCGAGAACCTGCTCTGTAACTTTTTCCCTCTACACACGAGGGGGTTTCTTGCCATGAGAGCTTTGGTCGGGAATCCGGGCTATGTGTATTCTCATTGCATTGTTTTTTATAGGAAAACTGCCGGGTTAAAAACCGCCAGGAATTCCAGCGGGAACAAAGAGAGCTGGTTCTCTTTTTTTATTTTTTTATTGACGGTTTTCCTGTTGGGAAAACTGTGATGGAGCATACACACGGCCAGTTTTCTAAGCCAAAAGCTCTCATGGCAGTTTTCCCAACGGGCAAACCAGTTGTGTGTACGAAACTTAAGTGGGTTGTAAAGGTAAATGTTTTTTCACCTTATGCATTATACCGCCCCGCCCCCCCCCCCCGAACCCCTGTTTTACTTTCCTGACCCCTCGAAAGTCCCATGCGCGTTCACGTGATCCTCTTCAGTTCCCGTTGATTGGCTAGGCTGGACGGATTGATAAAAGCGCAGCCATTGCCCGCTGCTGTATCACGGGAGCATGCTCGCAAAAGTTTTCCACCATGCTCGCTCACATGAAGGTGGAAAGCTTTTGCGAGGAGGAGCCGAGACAGCCGCCGAGGGACCCCCAGAAGACAGGATTTGGGGACCTTCTGTGCAAAAAGTATAACATGTTTGTTATTTAAAAAAAAAAAGTTTGCCTTTAGTGTCCCTTTAAGGTACAGATACAAACCATGGGATTTAAAGTTGAACCATACTAAAACCCCTATCTATTTAGATTGAGGTGAATGTATTGTTACATTTGGTCATATTTTTCCGTGGCTTCCTCTGCTGGTTATCTAACTTCTCATACACTTTTCATGGGCCCACTATTTGTAGTATGCAGAGGACTGGGAAATGCTTAGTGTGAATTAAACACAGGCAATACACTGACATTGCCACTATTTTCAAAGTCCATGTGAATTACTGTAGCAGTTAACTGATAGCAAATGTTTAACCACTTGCCTACTGTGCACCTACACCCCCTTCCTGCCCAGACAAAATGTAAGCTTCCGGCACTGCGTCGCTTTAACTGACAATTGCGCGGTCGTGCGACGTGGCTCCCAAACAAAATTGGTGTCCTTTTTTTCCCACAAATAGAGCTTTCTTTTGGTGGTATTTGATCACCTCTGCGTTTTTTATTTTTTGCGCTATAAACAAAAATAGAGCGTCAATTTTGAAAAAAATGCAATATTTTTTACTTTTTGCTATAATAAATAACCCCAAAAATATATAAAAAAAATATTTTTTTCCTCAGTTTAGGCCGATACGTATTCTTCTACATATTTTTGGTAAAAAAAAAATGCAATAAGCGTTTATCGATTGGTTTGCGCAAAATTTATAGTGTTTACAAAATAGGGGATAGTTTATGGAATTTTTTTTATTTAATTTTTTTACTATTAATGGCGGCGATCTGCGATATTTTTATTGGGACTGCGACGTTATGGCGGAAACTTCGGACACTTTTCTGACATTTTTGGGACCATTTACATTTATACAGTGAACAATGCTATAAATATGCATTGATTACTGTATAAATGTGACTGGCAGTGAAGGGGTTAACCACTAGGGGGCGGGGAAGGGGTTAAATGTGTGTCCTATGAGTGTTCTAACTGTGGGGGGAGGGGGGGTGACTGGGGGAGGTAACCGATTCTGTCCCTATGTACAAGGCACACAACCGCTCTCCTCTCTCCCTGACAGGGACGTGCAGCTCTGTGTTTACATACAGAGCTCCACGTCCCCGCTCAGTTACTGGGCAATCGCGTGTGCCCGGCGGCGATCGTTGCCGCCGGGCACTCGCGCCGGGATCCCAGCAGAGCGGTGGGTGCCGCCCGCGGCTTTAAAAAGACATCACGTCATATGAAGTGATGTCAGGATAATGGAGTCCTCCGCCCGACGTCATTTGACGGTGGGCGGTGGACAAGTAGTTAATGTAACTGGGATCCTTTTTCCCTGATCTGTGTCTCCTCTCCACTGCTTCCACGTCTGTTGCACAGGATAAAGGTGGAGGGCATTCTGGTGATTCTGATCGCACTGGCTTGGCCAAGAAAAATGTTGTATGCTAGTATTGTTAATCTCTTGACAGACGAGCCTGCAGGCTATTCCAGTTCAACCATTTTTACTATTGCATGGTGCATTCTTCCAACCTGCTATAAGGTCGCTGGCTTTGATAACATGGCTGTTGAAGTCCAAGTCAAGAGGGAAAGGGGTGTTTCTGGTTTCTGCAGTTCCTATCCTCCTAAAGTCTAAAAAGTCAATCTTAAGGAAAGTGTACCGTCATACTTGGAAGACTCATTTCATCTGGTGTGAAGCTCATATTTTGGTTTTTCTCCAGTCTCACTAAGAGAGATGGATCTCAGCCTTGGCTGTACTTTTTTTGAGACCTATCATGTTTCATTCCTTGAATAAAGTCGTGTGCAGGGTATCAACCTCAGTCCCCTTTTCCTACCTCAGGTGTCTTCTCCACTCTACCAGAATCAGGACGTCGTTTTGCCATCTTTTTGTCGCAATCCTAAACATACTAAGGAGTAGATGCTTAGCTTTTTAATGATGATCAAGCTGTTTGCATTCATTTGAAGTGTACAGCTTTGTTTTGACAGATTGATTCCCTGTTTGTTTTGACTGAGGGTCCCCACAAGGGTCTGGCTGCTTCTCAATACACTATTTATTGGTGGATTTGTCAGCTAATCTCTCAGTTCTATGTTTTCAAGGGCAAGATTCGTCCTTTCCCTGTCAAGGCCCATTTCCCAAGGAATGTCACTGCTTCCTTTGCGATTCAGCATCAAGTTTCTGTTGTTTACATTTGTAAGGCTGCTACCGGGTCTTCTCTTCACGTTTACAAAAATGTTGTTTAGCTAAGCTGGGAGGGTATGCCTGGGTGGGGATTCCTTAATTTAATTTTTTTGTCCGTTGTTTAGTCACCTAAAGGTGACAACATGACCCAAGTACTCATGAATATGAACTCTTGGCCTGTGAGGTATTCTTTAAAAAAAATTGTACAATATTGTACCACAAATCCTAAATGTTAACACTATGGGTTTATAAGCTATACACAGAAACCAGATTTTTAACCCACAAAATTGTTTAGTGGTGCCTGCTAGTTTCTAGGCCTGGGCTAAGGCAGTTGATCATGTATTACTGGGAAAAAAAAGGCAGATTTTGAACTGATTGTTGGACATTGGGTAGGGAGAGTTGTAACTGATTGTGGACAAGGCATACGAAAGACTAAGTGGGAGCTGATCGTGGACCATTGATGGAATAAGTAGAGTTGGAGTTGATCTTAGCAGGGTATGATGATTTTGGACATAGGGAAAGAAAAGGCAGAGCAAGAGCTGGTCATAGACAGGGGAGAAACGAGACAGAGTGGAAGCTCATTATAGCTGAGAGGTGAGTAGAACAAGATTGTGTGCCACTGAGATGCTAAGCAACAACTAATCATGGACTAAAGGGGGAAGAATTATGAGGCAGAGACTTATGCAGGTCATACTTGGGTCGTATTCCAAACAATTTGTTTTCAAAAATGTTGTGATCCGATAGTGTCACCATTGATTTCGACATTCGACCAACCAAGCCTTCAATTTCACCTCATGTTGCTACAGAAAATAATTTTTGTGGCCGGCAATGTTCTTTTCTTTTGTGCAATTGTGTGCATTTCTCCGATTTATATTTCTCACACAATTCTCCCATCATTGATTAGAAAATAGTTTGTTTTTAAATAACTACAACATGCCCTAACACTCAAATTAGATGGACGCACAAAAAATGGCCATTGCTGTGGCCCACTAATGGTGTGAATTTGAAGGAAAAAATCTTATAAAAGATTCTCGAAAGAAAATTATTTTGGATTTCGCCTTAGTGGGATGATGATTGTTACATAATGGAGGACAGAGCTGGAGCTGATTGTGGATAGGCATAGAAGAGGCAGACTAGGATCTGAATGTGACGCCAGGGAGAGGGGGTGCGGAAAAAATGTTACTGCTGTGGATGTGAACAACCATGAACGAATAATGTTTTTACTGAGGGCCTAGCAGAGTTGCAGTGCAAAACTCCTAAAAGGGTCAGATTCCAGAGATGGTACATTGGTGATTTGTTGATACATTCACTCTTAGCTAAAAAATCCTCTAGCATTTGCAGTTTCTTTTAATACTACAGAGGTTTGAAACTAACATGTAATGTAGGCAGCTGGTTAGGGATAATCTCTGAGATGCACGCTCCAATATTTGTTAAGCGTTCACAGTAAACAAGATGTAGATTCATATGGGAGCAAAATCCTTCCGCAAAAACAGAAAGTTGCATTCTTTCTTCATAACCCAATACTTAAAGAGATATTCTTCTGTGCTGATGATGGTAGCTGCCGTATGTTTGAAACATACCCAATGTTTCCTAATCTTTAGTAAATATGTGATTTCTGTAAGGTCTTCAATTTTAGTTGAGACAGAATAGTGGGTAAATGGCAAATTCGTTTTGGCTTATTTAAATGCTGTTCATTAAAATATTAGCCAATAAAGCATATTATAGGTAAAAATTGAATCTAGCCCACAAAAAAAACTAGGAACATTCTCAGGAAGTAAAGGGTTGAGAGGCATATTTTTTAAAACCATAGACTGTCCATTAAGATAGTTGGTAATTGGGTTTGTACTTCTACAGATATGACTCTGGAGTGACAGTGCTCCTGGTGCTTGCATACACTTTTAGTTTTTATCCTATCCAGTACCTTGAAAACCTGGCATTTTATATTACAAAAACATTACTCTTGTGACTATGCTGGGGCTGCTCATGTACATATACGTCGGCACTTTAAAGGTGGATATCTCGGTAACGGCAGCAGCTGCTGCCACAACCAAGATATCCATCTTTTCGGTGAGCGGTCCTGTAAACGATAACGGTGATCTCCACGGCAGATTCGCCGTGAGATCACCATTATCGGCGGCAGGAGAGGGGCTCCCGCCGCTTACCGAAGCCGTCGGCAGCGGTGGCAAGATGGCCCCCACCCGTCTCCATAGCAGTGCGGAAGCGACGTCAAAACGTCACTTCCGCCCATGCGTCTTAAAGGCACATTTTTTTTCAAATGACAATTTTTTTTATTGCATTTAAGTCTAAATATGAGATCAGAGGACTTTTTGACCCCAGATCTCATATTTAAAAGGACCTGTCATGCTTTTTTTTATATTACAAGGGATGTTTACATTCCTTGTAATAGGAATAAAAGTGACCCTTTTTTTAAACAGTGTAAAAATGTATAAAATCAATATACGGTTATATATATAATATATATATATAAATAAGAAAACAAAAACACATTTTTTTTTTTTAAAGCGACCTGTCCCGACGAGCTCGCACGCAGAAAATAATGCATATGTGAATAGTGCCCGCATATGAAAACGGTATTCAAACCGCACAAGTGAGGTATCGCCACAATAGTTAGAGCGAGAGCAATAATTCTAGCCCTAGACCTCCTCTGTAACTTAAAAGATGCAACCTATAGAATTTTTTAAACATTGCCTATGGAGATTTTTAAGGGTAAAAGTTTGATGGCATTCCACGAGCGGGCGCAATTTTGAAGCGTGACATGTTGGGTATCATGTTGCTCGGCGTAACATTATCTTTCACAATATAAAATAATTGGGTCTAACTTTACTGTTGTCTTATTTTATTTATTTAAAAAAGTGTGCTTGTAAGACCGCTGCGCAAATACGGAGTGACACAAAGTATTACAATGACTGCCATTTTATTCTCTAGGGTGTTAGAAAATATATATATACGTTTGGGGGTTCTAAGTAATTTTTTAGCAAAAAAAAATTTTTTCAACTTGTAAACACTGAGTCTGAAAAACAGGCAAGGTCCTTAAGTGGTTAAACTGGTGAGTTCAAAATCTGGTGCAGCTGTGCATGGTAGCCAATCAGCTTCTAACTTAAACTTGTTCAAATAATCTTTGACTAAAAAACCTGGAAGCTGATTGGTTTCTATACAGAGCTGCACCAGATTTTGCACACTCCAGTTTTAGTAAATCAACACCAATGTTACAAAGGTAGAATAAGTATCGCTCTGATTACTTTATGGCAGTACATCAGACATGCTTGTTGATTAAGGCAGAGCGTAATAAACATTAGTCACAAGTTTGCCATATGGTTGCTATGGGTGACTGTTCTTTGTACATCATCACTGCACATTTTTCTGCCTTTTTCGAACATCTTGAATGCTCGGCTACTGTTCATTGTGTTTCTGCAGTAAAATACCTTCACATTTTACTGAAACCAAATGTCTCTTTTTCAATGCATGAAAAGGCAAATAATTTCCAGTGTCCCTAAATTCTCTGGTACACTTGTGAATACTGGGGGTGGTGGGAGTAGCAGAGCTGAGAAGCCTAACATAGATCACTAGTACAGTAAAAAAAAAAGCATATTTCCAGACATGTAATGTGCCTTCTCATTCCCCTCTTCTTAGGCTAATATCTTGGACAGGACGGAAAATTGACCCCGTTGGCGTGGATTACATACTTCAGAAATTAGGATTCCACCACGCCAGAACTACAATTCCAAAATGGCTTCAGCGTGGAGTAATGGATCCACTGGACAAGGTTCTTTCAGTCCTGATTAAAAAGCTGGGGTCGGCTTTACAAGATGAAAAGGAAAAGAAAGGAAAAGAGAAGGAGGAGCACTGAACATGCAGAGAATTGCGAACAAATTGTCAGAGATCAAATAAGTTACACTTTTTTTTATACTGTACAGAGGAAGGTTTTAACAGATGCATTGGATTTGACCAGCTTTTTTTTATTTTTTATTTAACTGATGTTATCTCTCATCCCTGGGAGCAGTTTTAGCTACATTTCTTCCTGTGATCACTCCCATGGCCTTTTGCTGTGATATGACATGCCACTGCAATATTTGCATTTCTGCGTATTCATCTGTTTTCCACAAGACATCATTTGAGCCTGAAGCAGACCCATTAATGTAGTTCTCCTCCGGCACTATGTTCATCTCAATACAAATAAGACTCAGGGATGAGAGGGGTTAATAAATTCCATTGTGAATGTAATTGTTTACTGTGGTGCATGCTGCCATTCTGCATAGGATTACGCACTGCATACGTCTGTATATTTTGGACTGAAAAAAGGGGTTCAACACTGTAAATGGATGGGGTTTGTGTCATTACTTTAAAGTGCAATATTATTTTCTGTAATAACTGCAGAATGTTAACTGTGAATTTTCTTGATTCCCCCCTCCCATTGGCCATAATAATAAATTGTTGACAATGTGAAAATGTTTAATGCTTTTTTTATTTATGTGGCTTGTTTATTTGTATGCAATTATTTAATACAGTCTACTAGTGCAGGGCTCAAAATTTCAAGTCCTGAGCTACTAGCCAGGCCTCAAGGCGTACTCGCCACCAGTTGCCCCGCCCAACCCCTACCATGTCCCGCCCCCTAATCCCGCCCCTAGACACGCCCTCATAAATGATCTCATGAAATGACACTTAAATGTTTTATGCAGAATTAAGTTATAAAAATAAATATTAACAGCTTTATCCGTGCCCAAGAATGCAGCCTGCCCATGTCTACCAATGCAGCCACGTGTCCCCAATGCAGCAAAATTTCCCCATTGCAGCCAGTGTCCCCATTGCAGCCAAATGTCCCCACATTGCAGTCAGATGTCCCCACATTGCAGTCAGATGCCCCAATATCGCAGCCAAATGTCCACATATCACAGCCAAATGTCCCCATATCGCAGCCTACCTGTGCTGGGTAAGAGAGAGGAACCGGAGCCACCGCCGCCTGGTTGTTCAAAGCGCGGGGAACAGCTTTCAATTCAATAGCTGTGTTCCCCGCCACGAGCCGCCATATACAGCCCCTCCCCCTTGTCCGGGAAACTTTGATAGACAGATTACCCGTCCAATCCTGTGATGGGTGATCTGTCTGTCAAAGTGCCCGGACAAGGGGGAGGGGCTGTATATGGCGGCTCGTGTCGGGGAACACAGCTATTGAATTGAAAGCTGTAATGTTCCCCGCGCTTTGAACAACCAGGCGGCGGCGGTGACATCATGGGCGACGCGACTCTCCTCTCCTTGCTGGCCCTCCCTGCTCCCAGGCAGCCCATACTCGCCAGCCCTCAAAATGTACTCTCAAAATGCGAGCAGGCGAGTGTAAAATTTGAGGGCTGTACTAGTGGTTATCTGCAGAGATTGTTTGGATAATGTTAACTGCACTATATACAGTATCTGACAAAAGTGAGTACACCCCTCACATTTTTTTAAATCTTTTATTATTTCTTTTCAAATAATATTTTTATTTGGTTTTCACAAAGAAAATTGAACAAAGATACATGTTTGTATGACAGAAAGAATATAAACAATATGATTAATGCACAGTCAGATCGATGTATATTGACTAATACATAGGAACTGTGAAATCATCAACGTTTTAGATAAATCCTTAAGTTGTATTTATTATCGTGAGAAGGGGGCAACCCCTCTCCCCGAACACACCCCTATTGGGCACCCCCTCTGAGTTTTTAACATTTCATTTTTTATATCTGTTCATATACAGACACTTTCGTGGGGGGGGGGGGAATAGCAAATAACGATAAAATATAGCACATATATTTGCGACACAAATGGTATTGTAATTGAATGTTATTAAAAATTACTTTTAATTTTCAATCTGCAGCCACTGTAATTTTCTGAAAATGCAATGCAATATGGCTACCTTGAGGTATTCTGTACACAGTGTGTACTGACCATTCCCCAGAAACATAATTTTTTTGCTTCTGTGATTGGCTCACCAATTTTCCCAGAAGTTTGCCTAAGATACAAGTCAGATTTTAGGCATCCCCTGCAACAAGAATTTCATTTTTGGAGAGATACTTTCAATAGGCACACGTCTGAGGCCTCGTACACACGAGGGGATATGTCCGCTGAAAACGGTCCGATGGACCGTTTCAGCAGACATCTCCACTCGTGTGTATGGGCTAGCGGACAGATTTCTCCACCCGACAGATTTCAAAGCATGCTTTGAAATCCATCCGGTGGAATCTGTCCGCCCGACATGTCTGCTGGTTAGTACACTTACCAGCAGACATGTCGTCCGCCGCGCCGCCGCCGAATGGATTCGGCGCATGCGCGGAAGTGTTTAACTTCCTGGTGCGGTGACGTGGCGGCGTCAACGTCACCGCCGCGTCACCGCGCCGTCCGGCGGCGGGGAATTTGATCCGATGGTGTGTACACTGCATCGGATCAAACTCCCGATCGGACATATCCGATGGAAATGGTCCGCGGACCGTTTTCATCGGATATGTCCGATCGTGTGTACGAGGCCTAAGGGTCCTTTCACACGTCCTCTCCGCTCGTCCGTTCATTACAAGTCCGTTTATGGACTTGTAATGAACCCCTATGGGAGCGGATCCGTTAGCGGATGATGCATCCGCTAACGTCCGCATCCGTTTTTGCGGACGGAAGAATGTCCTATTTTTCTTCCGTCCGGCCAAACGGATCGGATGCAAACGGACAGACGGTCCGTTTCCATCCGACTCCCCATAGGGGAGAGCGGAGGAGAGACAGGGCGGTCCCTGCACAGTGTGCGGGGACCGCCCCATCCGCCGACAGCTGAGCGGAGACCCCCCGCTGAGCTGACGGACACACGGAGCGGACCGAAAAACGGACCGCTCCGTGTGTAAGGAGCCTAAAGGGGTGCAGGCTCAGCAGATTTTCTTATTAGTATTGTGCAGCTCCACACCTGACTATTAATTATGAAACAACTTACACTGGGCCCATTCAGAACAGAGACACAGACAAACACACAGGGATTTCTTAGGAATAACAAAAGGTAGGAATCTGCAGCAAAGGTTGTTATAATCCTTGTAATGTACATAGATCACCCAGAGGGGAATGTTTTTTTCTCGATAAAAGTGGAGTTACGCTTGAAGAAATTACACTTTGCCACATACAATGTAAAGTAGTGAGTGTACAGCTTGTATAACAGTGTAAATTTGCTGTCCCCTAAAAATAACTCAACACACAGCCATTAATGTCTGTGGGCACAATTTGGACATTTTCACTTAGGGGTGTACTCACTTTTGTTGCCAGTGGTTTAGACATTAACCACTTAAGAACCTGCTCATGTATATATGTCCTTTTTTTTTAAAGATGGATATCTCAGTAATGGCAGCAGCTGCGGCCACAACCTAGGTATCCATCTTTAGCATGAGCGGTCCTGTAAAGATAACGGCGGTCTCCGCGAGATCGCTGTTATCGGCGGCGGGAGAGGGCCCCCGCCGCTTACCGGAGCCGTCAGTAGCGGCGGAGGCCATCGCGTCGTTCTGCTGCCCGTGTGGGGATGCGAGTGAGGGCAAGATGGCCCCCACCCATCCCCAAAGCACTGCAGGGCGGAAGTGACATCAAAACGCCAGTCCGGCCCATGCGTCTTAAAGAAACATTTTTTTTTTAAATGAAAAAATGTCCTTTTTTTTTTATTTTATTTTTTTGCATTTAAGCCTAAATATGAAATCGGAGGTCTTTTGACCTGTCATACTTTTTTCTATTACAAGGGATGTTTACATATCTTGTAATAGGAATAAAAGTGATCATATATTTTTTTTTTTCAGTGTAAAAAGTAATATAATAAATAAAAATAAATAATAAAACAAGAAAAACATTTTTTCAAAGCGCCCCGTCCTGACGAGCTTGTGCGCAGAAGCGAACGCATACGTGAGTAGAGCTCGCATATGAAAATGGTGTTCAAACTACACAACTGAGGTATCACTGCGATCTTTAGAGCGAGAGCAATAATTCTAGCCCTAGACCTCCTCTGTAGCTCAAAAGATGCAACCTATATACATTTTTAAACGTCGCCTATCAAGATTTTTAAGGGTAAAAGTTTGACGCCATTCCACGAGCGGGCGCAATTTTTAAGCGTGACATGTTGGGTATCATTTTACTCGGGTAATATTATCTTTCACAATATATAAAAAAATTGGGCCAAATTTATTGTTGTCTTATTTTTTAATTGTGAAGTGAATTTTTTCCAAAAAAAGTGCGCTTGTAAGACTGCTATGCAAATACGGTGTGACAAAAAGTATTGCAATGACCGTTATTTTATTCTCTAGGGTGTTAGAAAATATATATATATAATGTTTGGGGGTTTTAAGTAATTTTCTAGCAAAAAAAACTGTTTTAGTCTTGCAAACACCAAATCTGAAAAACACCCAAGGTCCTTAAAGGGGTTGTAAAGACACAAATATTTTCTTCTTAAATTAAAGTCTGACAGTAGCAGATAAAGTAAAAAGTAATGTTTTGCATTATAACTAGTTTGATACCTGTTGAAATCGAGCTGTTTTATTCACCTCCGTCACTCCTGAATGGTTATTCTCACTGACTTCCTGGTTTGCGGTTTTGCTACATTCTTGCTACATCACGGCCTAATGGGAACTACAATTGCCATTAGGCTTAGCCTCCATGACTGTGAGTGATAAGAGATCATCTTCACACAGGGCTGTAGTCATAGGGAGGGGGTTAGAACATTCTGCTTTCCACCATGCAAAACAGCTCAGGTGCTGATGGAAAGCAAGAAGAGGAGAGACAGGAAATGGCATTTTCTAACCTGGATTACTGTATTTTGGAGGTCAAAAGGAAAAACGAGGTAAGTGATATGTAAATGCTTTAGCTTACAGCAATCAATTGAACTAATAAAAAACAAACCTTTAGTGTTCCTTTAAGTGGTTAATGGCTGTGTGTTGAGTTATTTTGAGGGGGCAGCAAATGTACACTGTTATACAAGCTGTACACTCACTACTTTACATTGTAGCAACGTGTCATTTCTTCAGTGTTGCCACATGAAAAGATATAATAAAATATTTACAAAAATGTGAGGGGTGTACTCACTTTTGTGAAATACTGTATATATTTCCATCTCTAATATTATTAAAAGGACATATACAGAGAAAAGCTCTGTAGTGCAAATGATAAACGGGTACAGTAAAGATGCTGTATAATTTCTCATGAAGGAGGCTGTTGAAACCAAATTGTGTTCTGCCAACTGGGAGGGCTCCAACTTTAGCTTCTCAACTTTCTCAGGCTCCAACATTAGTTAGACAGCTTTTTCTAAGAAGTGCTATAAAAATCTTTGTGTATCTATGGCTGCACCTCCCCTAATAATCAGTTAATTTGAGCAAAACTGACTTCAAAGGACTCAAGAATTCACACAGCTTTTGCTTATATAGTGAACCTGTGACCAGATTATGCACACTAATATATTTAGATACAGTAATACCTCGGATTGCGAGTAACGTGGTTTGTGAGCATTTCGCAATACAATAATTTTTTTTTTTTAACCACTTGAGCCCCGAGCCTGTTTTTTAGATTCGGTGCTTACGAGACTAAAACTGTTTTTTTTTGCTAGAAAATTATTTAAAACCCCCAAACATTATATATATATTTTTTTTCTAACACCCTAGAGAATAAAATGGCGGTCATTGCAATACTTTTTCTCACACCGTATTTGCGCAGCGGTCTTACAAGCGCACTTTTTTTGGAAAAAATTCACTTTCTTGAATTAAAAAATAAGACAACAATAAATTTGGCCCAATTTTTTTTATATATTGTAAAAAGATAATGTTACGCCGAGTAAAATCATACCCAACATGTCACGCTTAAAAATTGGGCCCGCTCGTGGCATGGCGTCAAACTTTTCCCCCTAAAAATCTCAATAGGCGACGTTTAAAAAATTCTACAGGTTGCATTTTTTGAGATACAGAGGAGGTCTAGGGCTAGAATTATTGCTCTCGCTCTAACGATCGCGGCGATACCTCACTTGTGTGGTTTGAACACCGTTTTCATATGCGGGCGCTACTCGCGTATGCGTTTGCTTCTGCGCGCGAGCTCATCGGGACGGGGCACTTTAAAAAAAAATGTTTTTGGTTTTCGTTTTTATTTATTTTATAATTTTTAACACTGAAAAAAAAAAAAAATATCACTTTTATTCCTATTACAAGGAATAGGAATTTGACGTCACTTCCGCCCAGCAGAGGTATGGGGACGGCTGAGGGACGTTTTTTCCCTCAGTCGCATCCCCGGACAGCCAGCAAGAGGACCCGATCGCCTCCGCCGCTACCGACGGCTACGGTAAGCGGCGGAGGGCGCGGGAGAGCGGCGGGAGGGGGGGGCACCCCCTCCTGCCGCCGATAACGGCGATCTTGCGGCGAATCCGCCGCGATGACCGCCGTTATTGTTAACAGGTCCGCCCCACGAAGAGATGGATATCTTGGTTGTGGCAGCAGCTGCTGCCATTACCGAGATATCCATCTTAAAAAAAAAATTACGTCTTTAGAGGTGGGGCACATCTCAAGTGGTTAAATCCTGTTTCAAATTAACGAGCGTTGTCTCACAAACCGAACAGGATTCAAGCCTCTGGGGTGTGCAGTATCACATTTGGCCAGAGGTGCGGGGGCGCTGGTGACACTCAGAGCCGTTCAGCTCCGAGTGCTCTCTGAGTGTTTCTGAATGTCTCCAGCACCCCCTACTTCTGGTTACATGCGATACTGTATACACTAGCAGTGTCACTGGAACAGATTATCTAAATTTACATTATTTCCTATGGGGAAACTCTCTTTAATATACAAGTGCTTTGGATTACAAGCATTCTTCTGGAACAAGATATGCTCGCAATCCAAGGTACCACTGTCTTCTGAAGAAGCAATAAAAGGCACTTTTATTTAGAACCCCCCAAACATATATAGAGAGAGAGAGAGAGAAATAGGGCTAACTTTTCTGTGTTCTTATTTTTTTAATAAAAAAAAGTGTATTTTTCCCAAAAAAATGTTTGTAAGACCGCTGTGCAAATACAGTGCAACAAAGTATTGCAACAAACGCCATTTTATTCTCTAGGGTGTCTGAATATGTATATATATATATATATATATATATATATATATTCAGACACCCTAGAGAATAAAATGGCGGTCGTTGCAATACTTTGTTGCACCGTATTTGCACAGCGGTCTTGCAACATTTTTTGGGGGAAAAAATACACTTTTTTTTAATAAAAAAATAAGAACACAGAAAAGTTAGCCCTATTTTTACTTCTTATTTTTAATTTTTACACTGTCCTTTTAATGTAAATATCTCTTCTAATAGAAAAGAAGAATGACAGGACTTCTTTAATGTGAGATCTGGGGTCAAAAACACTGCAGATCTCACATTTACACTTAAAGAGGGGGTTCACCCTAAAAAAAAAAAAAAAATCTTGGTCTACCATGCCATCCAGCATACTAGCGTCAGCTACAGTATGCCTTTATTTTTTGCGCTGTACTTACAGTTTAATCCTTAATTTCGTTTCAGACTCCGGCGGGGAATTAGGCATTCCTATGAAGAGGGGAACATGATTGACGGCCGGCTATGGCGCGTTACACATTCCGAAAATAGCCGAAATAGGACTCGGATCTATACGGCGCCTGCGCAGTCAGCTCCTAGTCTGTGCACAGGCGCTGTATAGTGCCGTGAAGAGCCGAGTCCTACTCCGGCTCTTTTCGGAACGCGTGACGCGCCATAGCCGGCCGTCAATCATGTACCCCTCTTCATAGGAACGCCTAATTCCCCGCGGGAGTCTGAAACGAAACTAAAGGATTAAACTGTAAGTACAGCGCCAAAAAAATAAAGGCATACTGTAGCTGACGCTAGTATGCTGGATGGCATGGTACATAGTTGTTTTTTAGGGTGAACCTCTGCTTTAAAAAGCAATTAAAAAAAAAAGTATTTTAGTTTTTTAATAAAAAAAAATTGTCCCTTTAAGGCTGTTGACGTCGCTGCTGTCATCCAATGACATAGTCGGGGTGGGGGCCATCTTTCCTCACTCGACTTGGTGCCAAGCAATGGGAAAGGATTGTATCATCCCTGCAGCTACCGATGGCTCCGGTAATGCGGCGGGAGCGGTGGGATGGGCACCTCTCACATCGCCGATAAAAGTAATCTTGCTGTAAATTCGCCGCAAAGACCACTTTTATCTTAAAGCAGACCACCCGCCATTGAAGAAAATACTGGGGTTATGGCAGCTATCAACTGTAATTACCGTCAAAGGACCAACGTATATTGACAGCGGGTGGTCCAGGGTGGTTAAAACAACATTACTGCTGTAGCTATAAAGCATTGTAGAGCAAAGTCCTCATGCACACAGGCGCGTAGGTCGAACAAATTGGCTGCAAAGCCATAGTACCAACGCCAGGAAAAAGTGGTGGTTTTAAAAATGCGCCTTTAGAAGCTTTTTGCATTGGCGTTAACGCACGTTTAGCAGCGTTTCTCTGCCACTTCTATTTTCCACTCCCAAATCCAATTACTACAGAGCACAAGTCACGTGACATGTCAAAATCAATGGTTCCCTATGAGAGCCGTCTTAACTGATCTGATCTTCTCAGGCCTTTGATTTGAATGGAAGTCCCATCCAAGTCAGATCTGATCCGACTTGTGGCATGCAACATGTGCTCTGAGGATCTTGAAGGGGAACAACATGCCAAAATGTAAAAGAAAAAAAATGGCATAGGGTGTCGTCCTCAGGATCCATACCAGGCCCCTTGAGTCTGGTATGGATCTGAAAAGGGCGCCCCATGCCAAAATGAAAAAAAAAAAAAAAAAACGCCCCCCCCCCCCCTCCAAGATCATACCAAACCCTTCGGTCTGGTATAGATCTTGAGGGGAGCCCCACACCCAAAAAACAAAACGGTGTGGCGTCCCCCTAAGATCCATATCAGACCCTTATCCAAGCATGCAGACCAGCAGGTCAGGAAAGGGGGGGTAACGAGCGAGCCCCCCCGGACCATACCCGGCCAGATACCTTCAACATGGAGGATGGGTGCTTTAAGGCAGGGTGGGGCTTTGCCACCCCAACCCAAAGCACCTTGTCCCCATGTTGATGGCCACAAGGGCCTCTTCCCGACAACCCTGGTGGTAGTTGTGGTGGATCTCGAGTCCCCCATGTGAATAAGTATGGGGTACATTGTACCCCTACCCATGCATCGGGGGGAAAAAAAGCCGCGTACTGTTACACAATTTTTGAGAAGTGCTTTATTTGTAGCTGCAACATGTTTTCTTTCACTGCTACCATCACCGATGTCCTCTTCCTCCAGTCTTTTCTCTCTGCTGATGTCTTCTCCTTATGCTAATGTCTTCTTCCTCCAGTCTTCTCCCTCTATCTTTTCCCTCTGACATCTTCCTCCGGTCTTCTTCCCTGTATTCCGATGCTGGCTCCTGTCGTTATGCCAGCTCCGTTGTCTGCTGGTTCTTGTATAACCATGGGGCATAGCCATCAGGTGATGTTTCCCAGAGACCCCCGCCCCTTGTGACAGCACAGTGATGTCACTGGATGGCCATGCCCCATGGCTTTTAAAAACCGGCAGACTACGAAGCTGGCACGATGACGGGAGCCAGTGTCAGAAGAGGAGGGAGAAGACTGCAGGAAGAAGACATCAGTGGAGGGAGAAGACTGAAGAAAGAAGACAACCAGTGACGGTATAAGGGAAAGAAGACATGGAGCTACAACGGGGGGACTTTCTTAATTTTTAATAAAGGACCGCCTCCTATTTTTTGTAACACTACACTGCTTTTTTTGGGGGGTGAATAAGTATTCCATACTCATTCACATAGTAGGGGGGATTAGAATCCACCGCCCAAGGTTATCGGGAACAAGCCCTTGTCCCCGTTTTTTTTAGCATTGTATTTCCTCCCAAAATTCATACCAGACTGGAGTGTCTGATATGGTCTTGGGGGGGCATGCTTTTTTTTTTATTTTGGAATAGGGTTTCCTTTTAAAATCATTTTTGGGGACTTAGGCGTCTTTTCTGTTCCAAATCCAATACAGCTCACCATCCAAATAACACCATTCCTACAGTAAAGCATAGAGGTGGTAATATCCCTGTTATAGGGGTATTTCTCTGCAGCAGGGACTGGAGCACTCTTCAGGATTGAAGAAAAAAATAATACATAATACAGTCAAATGCTTGAGGGAAAATCTGCTGCCCTCCGCCAGAAAGTTGTTAATAGGAAGAAGGTTTACCTTCCAACATGACAATCACACAAAGTACACAGCAAAAATTACCACACAGTGGTTGAAGGAGAAAAAGGTCCTTGCATTGCCTAGTCAGAGCCCAGACTTAAACCCCATTGAAAATCTGTGGAAATGACTTGGAGACTGCAGTTCCACAAACAGTCACCAGTAAATTTAACTGAACTTGAGCAGTTCTGCAAAGAAGAGTGGGCATATAGTTGGGTCATATATATTTAGCGCAATTCAGCTTTAATTCAAGGGGTTGAACAAATATTAAGTACAAATTTTAGGAGCTGCAACCATTTTTATACACAGTCCCCCCATTTTCAGGGGCTCAAATGTAATTGGACAAATTAATATAATCATAAATAAAGTGTATATTTTTATTATTTTGTTAAGAATCCTTTACTGGCGGGGGCGTGTCCTGGGGCTCTAGCAGAGCAGACATGCCTGCTTAGAGCTCTGCTTCACGGGACAGGAGCCGCAGATAATTCAACTCAAATCCAGCCGCAAAACATATGAAAATCAGCCTTATACCAGCTGGAAGGTGAGAGGACCACAAAAATCTAAAAATGGTGCTGGGAGGCTCGAGGAATAGATCCAAAACTAACCCCTCATGCAGCGCTCAGCTGACTGGAAGTGCCACCAGGAAAACACAGCTCGCCTCAGAGCAGCTCCCCTCAGGTAAACAAAGGAAACAAAAGGCAGCTAAAGCAGCCAAACCTGACAACCTAATGGCAGCACTTTCTAACATTTGCTCAGAAAATGAGGAAGAAGAGGCTAGCTAGCACATTATCACAAAGGGATATTGGGGACAGTGAAGTCCCCTCAGGACTGCTCAAGCAGTTTGAAAGGATGCTCCGCAGAGCCCTGAAACAGACCTCAGAGCAAATCACCTCAAGTCTCACTAAGGAAATAAGAGAAGTGGGATGCCGCACAGATGCCCTGGAAGCCAAGGTAGAGGAGATTAAAGTATACACACAGGACTGTATATCTGAGATTGACGCACTTAAAGAGGAAAATTTCTCCTTACAGAATAGATTAGAGGACTTTGAGAACCAGGAAAGGAGGTCTAACCTAAGATTTAGGGGCATACCAGAGTCTGTAATGGACCTTCAATCCACCGTCTTAGCTCTATGTCAAGAACTACTCCCAGGTCCTGTTGAACGTCTAGAAATGGACAGAATTCACAGGGCACTTACCCCTAAAAAAAACAAGATGGTCCTCCCAGGGACATAGTAGCCAAGTTCCACTACTATAAGTCTAAAGAGCAAATTTTGACGGCAGCAAGGAAAAAAAAACAACTTGTCATTCCAAGGCTATAATTATCAAATTTTCGCTGACATCTCGCAATTAAACCATCACTAAAAGAAGAGCTGTGAAACCCCTCCTAATCGAGTTGCAGCAACGAAATGTTAAATACCAATGGGGTTTCCCCTTCTCCCTTCGGTTCACGCTACAAGGAACAAAAATAGTCTGTAGAACTCCCGATCAACTGCACCAAGCCCTGGTTGACTTCAAGCTAATCGAGCAACCCTCTGCTACTTCAAACGCACGCAGAAGACAGTCTTTTCTCCTTCTAGCAACCAAGCAACACAGCAGGATCAAAATGATGACATCCGTCATTCAAGCAAGCGTAGCAGACTCGCCCCGCATCCCCCTGAACGAGATGACTCAATGGACTGAGTTTCCATCACCACTAACATATTTTCTTTCCCACTTTAGGTTGGACCTTAGGTCATCTATTACTGAAAAGACTACCTTTTTTCTTGTTTGCTTCTTCCTCCACAGTTGGTGTAACCGGCTCTGCCTCAACCAGAGGCTTTGAGATCACCACTTTCATCCCACACCACCTTAAATTACATAAGAAACTCACTCCTATCAGCCTCTTTCCTTAACTGAAATATGCACCCCACATAGCATTATAGTTAGAGACTGGGAAAACTCTGAGTATGCATACACACACTTTATCAACAGCCTTAATCGACCTGACATATTCTTTCATCCACCCCCCCTCAAACCAACTCTCGTACACCCTATAACAATAGCTTACCTGGTACTTCCCCTGCGCACTAACTTAGATTCTTTATTCCATTGGGATGTCCACCATGACTGAGGCAATTCCTCCGTCACGACATGTACCCAGGTAACCAACACTCCTCTTCAAACCCCATCCCATATCTATCTTCCCGGCCTAGCCCCAGAGTAACCCATCTCGCTCCAATCGCCGCAAGTCCCATCTGGGTAACGCTTAACATACCTAGGTAAGGAAAAGTTCCCTCTTCCCCCCTCCCTTTCAGCAGACAACACAATTATTTGGGAACATGCACTTAGAACTCTCTTACCTTTTCTTCACACATTACAGAATGCGGCTTCCTGTCCTGTGGGAAAACATGCACCCGCCCGGTCTACCTCGGGTCCCCAAACTAATATGTGGGGATACGACGATGACCACCTTTTCCTTGGCAGGGACCTATTTCCCCAGCCAAGGGGATATTTTGAAAACTTACTTTATGAGTTGATACATGACAATGCTCTAACCTATGTTGTTTTTTCTCTCCCTTTCGAGTTCTCCTCCCTAGGAACCTTCCCATCCCATTCCCCACCCCGTCTGCATGGAATGATCCGGGTAACAGCCGCACGTGGAATCACAGTAAGACGAAAACCTTGGTTTGGCTACCATGGCACCTCTGAACCTATTATCTCTCAATGTACAAGGTTTGAATGTACCACAAAAGCGAACAAAAGCATTTAGGCTCTTCCAATCAAAAAAGGTCCACATAGTATGCTTGCAGGAAAACACATTTTTACCCCGAACACGACCCACTAAATATTTCCACTCAGCTTACCCACAAATATACACTGCATCGGCCCCAGTAAAGAAGAGAGGTACTCTCTATAGCTATCCATCGCTCTACCCCATTTACATTAAACTCAGAACTTAAGGACCCAGAAGGGAGATACCTGATTCTAACAGGTTACATTCTAGACACAGCAGTCACGATAGTATCTTTATTACGCCCCTAACCTCAACCCAATGCCATTTATGTCCCACCTTCTTCAAACTATCAACTCCCATAAAATAGGTTCACTTCTAATATGTGGAGACTCCAATCAAGTTATTCTCCCTTTTTTAGACAAGCGTCGCCCTATGTTCAGCAGAAACAACAACCCAAATGGAATCTCCCCAATCTTCTTTCAAAATACAATCTTGTAGACTCCTGGAGAGAATCGAACCCCACAAGACGCAATTATACATACTTTTCTAATCCACACCAATCCTTTAGCAGAATAGACCACATATTTTTAACAATCGGAATGATACCTGAAATCCTCAACTCAGACATTATCCCTATTCCATGGTCAGACCACAACCCTGTACTCACAACTATAGCATCTACTATCCCCAAAAAACATGACCGATCCTGGTACATGCCAGAAATATTACTCAACCATCCCTCTCATAGCTTAGCAATTGAACAATCCTTGAGAGACTACTTTAATTCACAACGAGAAGTCCTGGACATTTCTGCCCTCACGCTATGGGAAGCCCACAAGCCGGTCCTAAGGGGAACTTTCCAAAGACAATTAGGGATCCTCAAAAAAGAAAGAAAACAAATGGCAATGAAGCTAGAAACAGAATTTAACTTAGCCTATTCGGATCTTCCAAAAAAGACTAGCCGGTAGAACCAGGGACCGGTTGGACAAAGCCCGCCTAGAATATGACTTATTTCTACTGAATCTGCCAACAAACAAATAAATAGATCCAAACACACTTTTTACAAATCAGCTAACAAACGGGGGGCGTATTTAGCGAGATCACTTAACTCAATCAACAAATCCTACTCCCCCATAAAATTGAAATTGGCAAATAGCATCCTATCCAGTAACCCCCTTAAAATCATACAAAAATTCAGCACCCACCTGAAAAAGTTATATTCGGAAACAAATAAATTTTGCGAACAGGACGCAGACCTCTTCTTTGCAGAGCTCCACCTTCCCCAAATGTCTGACCCCCAAAGATCACAGCTAGACTTACCTATCTCACATAAAGAAGTAATTGACGCGATAAAAGACCTCAAACTTAATAAAAGGCCAGGACCAGATGGCTTCACAGCTAAATACTACAAGACGTATGCAGAACTTCTTTCATCTAGATTAGCTGATGCATTCAATGATTTACTAATTCATAAGTCATTCTGACAAGAGAGTCTCCTAGCCACAGTTTGCATGATCCCGAAACCACAATCTGACAATTCCCTGTGTGAAAATTTTCGCCCCATTTCAATGCTAAACACAGACATCAAAATTCTAGGGAAAATCTTGGCGATCCGCCTAAACAAAACAATTGGATCCCTGATCCATCATGACCAGGTTGGCTTCATCCCTAACCGTCAGGCGGGGGACAACATAAGGAGGGCAAGTTTGTTGGCGCACTTCGCAAAAAAGAGGGGTATCCCTGCATGTTTCCTCTCCTTGGACATAAAACAGGCATTCGACTCTGTATCCTGGTTCTATCTAAAATTTGCATTACAAAAATGGGGCTTCGGACCTAATTTCATGACATGGACAAGGAAATTATATGATAATCCGAAGGCCTGTGTCAAATACGCAGGATACAGATCAGACTTGTTTTCCGTTGAGAGAGGCACAAGACAGGGGTGCCCGCTTTCCCCGCTCTTATTTGCCCTCCTCATAGAACCACTCGCGCAAAAGATAAGGCTGGACCCCAAAATCCTAGGCATAGAAATAGGTGGCCACAAACATAAACTATGCCTGTTTGCGGATGACATCCTACTCTTTCTCGCATCTCCCCAAGTAACGGGCCCTAATTTAACATCCCTTTTAAAACAATTTGCATCTCTTTCAGGACTAGCTACAAACCCCAAAAAATGCTTAGCACTCAACATATCCCTCTCACCTATGGAACTAATTGCAGCTAAATCCGGTCTTCCTTTTCAATGGTCAGACAAAAGCATCCCATACTTAGGAATCAACCTCACAGCCTCCTTTTCAGATGCATTTTCATCCAACTACCCCCCCCCCCCCTCCTAAAACAAATCTCAAACCTCCTAAATTCCTGGGCCCACCTACCTTTGTCGTGGATCGGTAGAGTTAATGTAACCAAAATGTCAATTCTACCGAAACTCCTCTACTTCTTCAGAGTACTCCCTGTACCAATTCCTTCTTATTACTTAAGGCTGATACAAAAAAGAGTTTCCAACTTTATATGGGGGTCCGCCAGACCAAGCATTAAACACCAAATTTTACATCTACCAAAAGCTAATGGCGGACTGGGGCTACCCAACTTCATGAACTATTATAGAGCAGCGCAATTAACTGATTTAGTGAAATACCACGCCACACGAGATCCACCCCTTTGGGTATCAATCGAAGCGGTGGACTGCGACCCTATTTCAATTTCAAACATATTATGGATCCCCCCAAAAACGCGTAAAACTATTCACAACCCCATCACTAAGCATTCTCTCTCCCTTTGGGACAAATTGAAGACCAAAAACAAACTTCTATCCCCTCATATTCCACTTTTATCCTTTCACAAAAACCCAGCATTTTACCCGGCTTGGGTATATCCCAACTCATTTAAAGAATGGGCCAAGAAGGGCTGCACAAATTTATACAAGCTAATGGACTCATCGACGTTTAAGTCCTTCCCCAATATTTGCGATACATACAACATACCGCAATCTGAACTATTCAAATATTTACAAATAAAGAATTTCTTCAAACCATACATTGATTCCGTATCCCACCCCCCTCGCCTAACTGCCTTTGAAAAGCTTTGTACAAATGACCCCCCCACCAGGGGTAGGATCTCAATAGTATACGCTCAACTACTGCTCAATTTCCACAACAGAGAAACTTTCCTACGTAAGCAAGTGGGAAAAGGACCTTGATCAAGAACTAGAAACATCAGATTGGAATCAAATTTGGAGCAACACTAAATCAGCGTCATTAAATGTAATGGCGTGCGAAACTAACTATAAAGTACTTACAAGGTGGTATCTAGTTCCTACCAGAAATACGAAGTTTGTACCAAACTACCCTGATCACTGTTTCAGGGGTTGCTCTTCCCCAGGAACGTTCTTTCATATCCGGTGGTCGTGCCCAACAGCGCACTCATTCTGGTCGGAAATTTTTAAAATAATAAGCCAACTCACGGGAACCAAAGTTCCAATTGATCCTAAATTAGCATTATTGAAACCTGAAACGGGGAATATCCCACACAAACAATTAAATTAATCCTACAGCTTACCACAGCCGCAAAACAAACACTGGCTAAAGCGTGGAAAGTCCCCTAATCTACCCCTCAGCGAAACAATAAACAGAATGAATGTAGCATCGGCACACGCAAAAATGATGGCAATAGACCAGGACACGTTAGCCGGATATGAAAGTTCATGGAAACCTTGGTTGAACTACGTTCTACCCAGTGTAAATACTGATGCTGTTATATTGCCATGGTAGCCCAGCCATCCTTAGCAAACCTCCACTTACTAGAACAACAGACAACAAAAAAAAGGATTTTTAATAAACAGCTTACCTGTAAAATCCTTTTCTTGAAGTACATCACGGGACACAGAGCGCATAGCCATTACACTTGGGTTATATGGGTACCTTCAGGTGTGGACACTGGTGTAATCAATTTCACAGGAAGTTTCCTCCCTATATAACCCCCTCCCACTGGGAGTGCTTCAGTTTTGTAGCAAGCAATTCTCCCGAGGTTACACAATGTTCCCCAAAAGAGGGGTGGGAGCTCTGTGTCCCGTGATGTACTTCAAGAAAAGGATTTTACAGGTAAGCTGTTTATTAAAAATCCTTTTTTCTTTATCGTACATCACGGGACACAGAGCGCATAGCCATTACACTTGGGATGTCCTAAAGCAATGCTCTATGAAGGGAGGGAGACCGTAAGGCCAAAAATAGCCAAATAAAACATTGTCAGGAGAAAAAATAGCTCCACCAACAGAAAAACAAGGGGGCGTGAACCGGGCCAGAGGATTCTATACTGCTGCCCGTAGGACCGCCTGCCCAAAAGCTGCGTCCGTACCCTTTGCACTGTCCAACTTATAAAATTTAGTAAACGTATGTACGGAAGACCAGGTTGCCGCCTTGCAAACCTGTGCCATAGAGATCTGATGGTGTGCCGCCCAGGAGGCACTCATGGCCCTCGTAGAATGGGCTTTAACTGATAAGGGAGGTGGAACGCGCTTCAGACCATATGCCTGAAAAATCAGCTGCTTAATCCACCTAGCCAAGGAAGACTTGGCAGCCGGCTGACCCTTCTTGGGGCCATCCGGAAGAACAAAAAGCACATCTGTTTTCCGAATCCTCTCTGTAGCCTTGAGATAGACCCTCATGGCTCGAACCACGTCCAAAGTATGAAGCAGTCTTTCCTCTCTGGACTGGGGTAGGAAAGAAGGATGGTAGGACTAGGTCCTGATTCAAGTGAAAACTGGATATGACCTTAGGAAGGAAAGAAGGTTGAGGCCTCAGAACCACTCTGTCCTTATGCAGAATAAGGTATGGCTCCCTGCATGACAAGGCTGCCAGCTCGGAAACCCTTCTGGCTGAAGCCATAGCCACCAAGAAAACTAACTTTCGGGTTAGTAGCACAAGAGGGATTTCTGTCAGAGGTTCAAATGGCTGCCTTTGTAAAGCTGACAAGACCAGATTTAAATTCCAGGGGCAGAGGGGAGCTCTAATAGGGGGATTCACATGCAAGACCCCCTGCAAGAAGGTTTTCATAAGCGAATGGGTGGCCAAGGGTCTTTGAAACCATATTGATAAAGCCGACACCTGCCCCTTTAGAGTACTAAGAGCCAATCCTTTGTCAACGCCAACCTGGAGGAATCGCAAGATCCTGTCAATAAAAAACTTTCGAGGATGCCATTTTTGAGACTCGCACCACTC